>OZ025244.1:33508217-33733217 GCA_964019155.1 Osedax fenrisi
TTCTAGCTGTACAAATGTTTTAAAATATATATTTATATACATTATGATGGTATCTAATTTATATATATTTGTAATATCTTCTATAGGTTATTTATATAAAAGACACTCTAATTAAAATATTTATATATTTATATTGAATATATTCGTACTAAAAGTACTTTACACAGTTAAATTTATAGAAATAAAATATATTAACTGAATACATTTTTCTTCTATCACTATTATAAAACCTTAATAGTAAACTAAAAGAGTAAATTGTTAATATATATTGTTATTTTTATTTTTATTTTTTAGAGTCCTTTCATCACATCTAGGAACTTAGAAGAAGTTTTCACTTATATGGTTATAATGTCCCTTCGAAGCCGCTCTAATGTTGAAGCATACATAGTTTTAATGAGAGCCGGTCATTTATTTATATATAATTATATAAGATTACTTCTAAATATTATTTTAAGACCTATTTTAATGGTCCGGACTAGGCTTGAACCCGTATCCTACTGTTTGTGTATCTAACGCCTTAGCCAACTGAGCCACACAGGAAGATATATATAGTAGGCATTATATATACGAATAACATTAAGTTAATGAATTTATATCTTGAAAAAGAGTAATAATAATTATATATAAACTTAATAATGAAATTTAACTTAAAGTTTGAAGTTTCAATTTAAACACATCTATTTAATGTTAGATTTAATGATAACCTGAATTTATCGGGAGACGTTTTCGAGTCCAATAATCTGGTCCACACTTTAGGATCATGAATTTTACTACATAATCCCTATGAGACGTAGTTAATGGATGTATTAGAGAATATTAGATGACCTAAGTAGTGTATCAACGACGATAGTTAGGACGATGATGAGTAATACGATGACGATTCATGCTATGATGATTCATGTTATGATGAGTCATACAATTACGAGTCATACGATGATGATTCATACCTGAGCGACATTCATGAAGAACGGCTAGTATCTATTGGTGTTAGAGACAGGTATCATCTCCTCTTTCTTACCAAGTGATCTCTCGTATTTCTGGTAGGCCTGTTATTTAGTAAAGTTGATATGTTATATATATTATTATAAATATACACTATATTTAGGGCTCTTTTGAAATATATATATATATATATATATAAGTATATATACAAAAATGATATAGCATATATTGATTTAATATTTAATGGTTATATTACGATATATAATTAATATCTTAACATTATTTTCTAATATGTATATGTTTGCCTAGGTTGTAGAAAATGAATATGGGTAACTAATAAGTTATTATTAATAACGTCATAGAATATAAATAATAAATGACCTTGAAAGTGATATCGATAGCCGAAGCGTCAGCATTTTCCATCTTCTAATGTTGAGAATCCATCAACCTATGGTGGTATAGCAAATAGTTTTAGTTGTACTGGTAGTATGAATAATGTTGGTGGTGTTAGTGGTAGTGAAGATTGTAGTAGTTGTATTGGAAGCGTCTGGGTCAATAGAGGTTACCGTAAAGGTAGGATTCACAGAAAACGATACTTTATGTTATTATACATAAAATGTTCACACTATATTATTCATAAGTGTATACACTTATATATACGCATATATGAATGAATGAAATTAATTTGTATATAGTGTTGTGTAAAGAGAATCAGTGAAAGCGATATGATTTATTTATTCGTTAGCTCCTAAAAGTAGTGTAATTTCATATTTAATCATCTTAGGGTTACGTCAGGCTCCTTTTTGTTGATTTCCGGTATATATATATATTTAAATTTTACTAATTTTTCTAATAACATGATTTCATTAAATTATTTACATCGAAGTTATAATGAGCACACATATGATACACTATATTATATAGTCTATATATACAGTGTATATATATATATATATATATATACACATACTAGTTACTATTTCAATATCAAATACTTTCACGGTGTTCAGGCATACTTACAACTCATGTTAAAGTGATATATCCATTAGGCAACATTTTAAATGGGTTCAGACACTACCGTATAGGTACTATTGCCTCCTCAACGTGATATTATCTTATCTTATCTTATATTATCAAGAGACTTATTGATCAGTATTCATCAACGTATTATATAATTATATGAAAATAATTTTATATAAATAAATAATATAAATATAATATTAAATATATTTTATATTAATGAATTCCTTAAGAATTAAAAGATATATATATATATATATATATATATATATATAATTGTTATGTAAATCAAATTTTAATTTAAATATAAATAATTAAATCAACAACAGCGATGATTCCTATCGAATACATTAACTTAGGAAAGTCGACGTTAAATAGGGGAGCTTGGAGTGAAACAGCTTTTAAATATTTTAAAGTGTGTTTAGAATGTAGATATACAGTATTGTTTAAGTATTAAGTATGAAATATACATGTCTAAATACTAAATACTAAACTGTTAATTTCATAATAGTTAATATCCATGAAATAATCGTGTACTATACTCATAGATTTATAGTTTACATAATGTAAACTATAAATCTATGACTATACTACTTGTATAATAACCTCAGCTACGTTATTATAAAAATGATTTAGATTTTGTATTGTTTATATTATTCTTTTTGTTTATTATAATATCATAAATGTTATCGTTGGAAAATAATTCTACTTTATAAAGTATGAAAGTATACTTTCATATATATATATATATATATATATATATATATATATATATATATATATATTCAACTAAAAATCATTCAATATTATACACACATTATTCAAAATTAAATATATTTCATTGTATAAAATTAGTATACCGGTATGTGTTATTGATATATCGATAATACCAATAAGCCTTCTATATCAACCCGGTTTTAACACCAAATATCACTATTATTATATATAATATCTATATACATCTATTATATAAATCATATGCAGGTCAATCGTTGATATAACTAACTGAGTTTGTTGAGAGTAGGGTCATAGTTCACGTTCACGAGATGCGCATGTCCGACGGACATTGTCCGTCCCATCTTAATACGGTGAGGGACGATTAGATAGTATTCAGTATGAGTATAGGTAATAAGGTAATACCTACCATAGTGATGTCGATGTAATTCAGTGTATATACGTGTGTTTATATGTGCGTACAAATAATGCGTGTATGTGTATATTCGGAATCCACAGGGATCCTATATGGATTCCGAGGTGAGAGATTGGAGAGTATAATCTCGAGAAATTTAGATTAATAGTAAATATATATATATATATATATATATATATATATATATATATATTAGATAGGTGTTAGAAGTGAGTGAATATACAAACTTGTTACGATTGACCATAGTTCCGACCAATGAGAATTCTTCCCTAGCGCGATGTTCACGAACTGAAGCAATGTTCTCGAAATACGTGGAATCCATGGCGTAATACTAAACGAAACAATAGACACTCTTTACGTTATAATTAATATAATTGTTATTGTTATTGGTTAGTTGCTTAGACTTCCTAGCACCCCGGAAGAGATGTCAAGTCCTACTTATGCATAGCCTATGAGTGAATGACTAACTAGGTCATTGAATAGTAGTTATTTAATATTATAATCAATGATGGGCACGATCCCGATCGTGATCTTGATCGCGATCGACGATCCATTGAAAATGATCGAGTAAAATGATCGACGATCGTCAGCAACTGATCGCGATCGAAGATCGTGTATAAAATTAAAAAATTATATATAACAATTTAAACATAATTTATATATATTTATATCAAGAAATAACAATATAGTGGATATAATAATAACTTTTATTTAGGAAAATGTTGAAATACGATCAAATTAATAATAAAATAATATTAATATAATGAATTTGCTTTCAATAGAACTAACAATTCATATTATACTATAGTATATATATACATTATATACATGCTATACATACTATACAATGTATAGTATACATGCTATACATATTATACTATAGTATATATATATATATATATATATATATATATATATATATATATATATACACACATGCTTATACATTCCTATAAAATTACCTTACCTTAAAAATAATTACCTATACATGCTATACATGCTATACATGCTATACATACTATACATGCTATACATACTATACAATGTATAGTATATATACATGTATATATGTTATACATATTATACTATAGTATATATATATATGCACATGCACATTCATACACATTCATGCACATACATACACACTATATATGCTATACATACTATACATGCTATACATATTATACTATAGTATATACAGCTCCGCATCAACAATTAGATGGAATAAACTACCCCCTCAACTTAGAAATAAAAATCTAACAATTAATATCTTTAAAAATAAATTAAAAAAATTTCTTATCGCCCAACATTAATGTTCGTTTATTCGTAATATTATCGTGCGAATTATATATATATATATATAATAATAATATTTATTTATTGAAATCTCTTATATATATTGAATACAATACAAATAGCGGATACAAATGGACCCCTCAAGAAGTCATAGACTTGTACAATGTACATGTCATATGTACAATGTACAATGTACATGTTATAAATAACCATAGATTTATAGTTTACATAGATCGGTAGTCACGTGGTTTTTCATGGATATACACATAGATTTATAGTTTACATAAACTTTGTAAACTATAAATCTATGGATATACATCATATATGAGCTAGAGATATCTATAGAGCTAGAGAATTATTTCTCTCTAGAAATTTCTCTCAGGCTCTGTGATATACATGGTACCTGTATAGGGGGTTTTGGATTTTTAATTATTGTAAATTTAAGATGGCTGACATCACGTGACACATGATATTTCATAACAAATATTTAAATAAATAATATTTATTTTTTACATACATTTGGTTTATTTTTTTAACTATTTAAAATTTTAATTAATTTAAAATTATTTAATAATTATATTACAAAATTCAAAGGTAACCTTGTAACCTTGTAACCAATTTGTTTAGACACTTCGATCAACATCAGTAATGAGTTTTCGGCGGTGTATCATATATTAATTATTATAAGCTATATTAAATAGATGTGTTTTAAATTTTACTTTAAAGGTGTGGTCTGAAACTATAGATCTAATTGAGTGAGGTAGGGAGTTCCATAGTTTAGATGATATTATAGAAAAAGAAGATTCCTGTTTTTTATTTAGTGATAAAGTTATTGGTATATTTAGTTTGTATTTATGTATTGTTCGTTTAGGTCGGGATGACTTGTAGTTCGTAAGTAGTTCAGTAAGATAGTCAGGTTTATTATTATGGGTGTCATAGTGGGTCAGTAGGAGTAATTTGTATTGTATGCGGTAAGGGATGGGTAGCCAGTGAATGGATTTCATATAAGGTGTGATATGTTGACTTGAGTATTTTTTTATCCTGAAAATGGTTCTGATGGCTCTATATTATAATTTAGTGAGCATTTTGATAGTATGTGCTGGGAGTGAATTTAAAGTAGAGTTGCAGTAGTCAAGTCGGGGCAGTATTAAGGAAGTAACTAGTAGTTTGGCAAGTTCAGTAGTTATAGAAGGTCTAATAAGTCGGATCGTATGTAAGGTGTAATTAATGGACTTCGATATATTAGTTATATGTGGTAGATAAGACAGCTTTTGGTCAATTGTGAGGCCGAGGTTTTTAGCTTGGTTAGAGTATTCTATAATATGATTATTAATAATAATAGGTGGTATGGTATGATGTCCTGGAGATGTATTTATTAATAAAGCTTTTGTTTTAAGGCTATTCAATAGTAGGGAGTTATTTGAAAGCCACTTACTAATGTCATTAATGCATTTATTTATAGTATTTATGTTATTGATTGGGTCAGGTAAATTACAGTATGTAAGTCATCCGCATATGAGTGAAAGTGTATATCGGGGTATTCGTCAAGTAAGTAAAGTAAAAGGGAAATATATATATTAAAGAGAATTGGACCTAAAACAGAACTTTGGGGTACATCATGAGTTGTGTGGCGGGGTTCTGTTATGGCGTTATCTATACATATAGAAAAGGATCTGTTAATTAGGTAGGATGTAAACCAACTAAGGACAGAATCTTTAATACCAATGTTCTCTAATCTTCGAATAAGAATATTATGGTCTAACGTATCGAAAGCCGACGACAAGTCAAGTAGAATCAGTATGGTGGGAGTATTTTTTGGAAATAGTAGTATATTGTTTAAAGTATGGAGTAGTGAAGTTTCAGTGCTCTTGTCCGTTGTATAAGCACTTTGTAATTTATGCAGTATGTTATTATTATTGATATATGTTCTAAGTTGTTTAGCAATTATTCTTTCAATTGTCTTAGATATGAAAGAAAGGTTTGATATGGGACGATAATTAGAAAGAGTTGACCTATCAGTGGATTGGTTTTTAGGGATGGGAATTACATGGGCATATTTCATGTGGGATGGGAAGATACCTGCAGTTAGTGAGCGATCGATAATTTTTTTTTGTAGAATGGAGAAAGAATGGATGAAAGAGAATGTAATAAACATAATGGAATTGGGTCTAGTTTACATGTAGATTTAACTGTTAATAAAATATTATTGATATTGATAATGGTTGGTAATGAAAAAGTGGAAAATGAGTATATTGGGCTTGATATTGGTGGGATGCAGGGTCGAGGGAGAGTATCTATAATTGATGATGTTTTTATGTAAAAGTAAGAGTCAAAGTTAGTCGCATTAGTTAAAGGGGAGTTATCAGGCAGTATTCGTTTTGTCAGTTTTCCTAGTAGTGTTGACGATATTCTAAATAATTTATTAGTATCTTTTCCAGCTGATTTAATTTGATCTATGTAATATTTATTTTTAGCTGTTTTATTAATTTTCTATAATTAGAAAGTGAATGTTTAAAAATATTTAAATCATTTTCGCTTTTGGATTTTCGCCAATTCCTTTCTTTAATTCTAAGTGAGCGTTTTGCTGTGTGTAACGAATTATTGAACCATAACGTATTATGTCGAGCTGTATAAGTTTTAGTGATAATAGGGGCATGTTTATCTAGGACAAGACTAAGGTTACTATCAAAGCTATCTATATGCGATGAATCTGTTATATTGTTGTACACAATTATGAAGTAATTTATAAAATTAGTAATATTTATATTATCTAATTTTCTGAAGTGAACTTTCTTGGATGGTCTGATTGGTTTAGGGATATGTAGGGAGCAGCTAACAAGGTGGTGGTCAGTGATTAAACTATGAACATTAGTATTAGAAATTATATTCGAAGATGTGTTAGATATAATTAGGTCTAATATGTTTCCAGATGAATGTGTGGAAGACTTGACATGTTGTAAGAAATTATGACAATTTATGATATTAATAAATTTATTTGAATTATGTGAGTTTGGTAAAATTGGTATATTGAAATCACCAAGTAGTATACTGTTGGTGGAGATCATAGATAATAGGTTGTCAATTTCATCGATGAAGTAAGGAATTGAATTATTAGGAGGTCTATACATATTTATAATTGTAAGTGGTTGTGATTTAGGAGGGTGAAAGGTACATGAGAAGGCTTCTGAATTATCAAGTGATAGGTCACTTGACTGTATCAGTTTCAAGGCATTTGAATATAGCACACCGACACCGCCACCATAGTGTGGGCCGGGGCGTGGTAGGTGAATAAAGTTAGTAGTTGGGGTGTTAAGGGATGCAATTATGGGTAGATCCTTGATAGAAAGCCAAGTTTCTGTTATACATAAAATATCTATCTTAGTATCATGAAATATATTAAAAATAATATCTACTTTATTTCTAATGGAACAAGCGTTAAGTGTTGCTACCTTTAGTAATGGAGAAGAAGATAAACGTTTAGTTGAGGGTAATAATGTTGGTGATGAAGATATATATGACGGTATATGTGATGAGGATAGTAGGTTTGATGGTGATAGTTGTGATTCACTAGATGTTATAGGTTGTGCAGATAGAGGTGAAAGTGGAGATTGGTGATTGGTTTGAGATAATGGTGGAATAGGAGTGGTTGAATGTCATTATGAAGATTGATGTGATGACTGAGAATTACTGATTGATGAATTCAGTGAATTTGTATTTAATCTATATGCATTGTAGGATGTAGACCATGTATTGTATGTGTCATTTGATATATAAATTGGGTTCTTATTCCAGTCTATCTTGGAGTTGGTCAAATGACGAAGTTCAAAGGAGTTAGTGTAGTCATTGAAGGTACATTTGACATTAGATGGGGCTAGGTTAGATTTTGTTGCATGGAAAAGAACTCTACCATGTGTTCGCTCAGTGATAGATCGTTCAGCACGAATGTATAGGTGATTGTATATTGAGTTACTGCGGATGAATGGAATTTTGGAGTAAAAGTAGGAACACTGACTTGGTGTATTAAAGAAAATAATAACAGTTGCATTAGAAAAATTATATGATTTTAGAGCATGTGTAGGTATATTGATGTAAGTGAGTAATTCTAGAAGAAATTCACGAGATTTTTCAGATGGTTTAATATGCTCAATAACTACAGAAAAGGGGGATGGGTGGTTAGGTGAGTAATGGTTGGTAGTGGAAGATGGATTAGGGACTGGTCTAAAAATGAGTTGGTAATTTACCGACAAGAAAGTTAATAAGTGGAGTATTGGGGGGTTATTAATTCTTTTCCATGCAATTTTATCAGATTTGGGGGGGAGTAAGGGAGGTATGCATGAGCGGTGAAGGTTATTAAACGAGGGGTTTAGCTATGGAAGTGATGGATTGTAATCGTTTAGTGGCAACAGGGGAAAAGGTGGGTAGTGGTAGTGCAGGTGCAGGGGAGTGATTGTTAAAGATGGGAGGTGAGCTCATGGGAGAGGTTTGGGAGTAGCTATTAGAGAATATCTTACGTTGGGACGGTCTAGAGTCAGTTCTACAGTTGGTACAAAACCAGTAGAAACCAGATTTTTTGAGGGCAGTCATTTTGTTTAGGGTAGATTTGGGGAGTTTGGAACATGATTGGCAAAGCCACTTACGGCAATGGTCACATTCCGTGAGTGAAGTGGCGATAGTGTTACATGAGGAGCATGTGAAGTCAGTGTGGATGGAGTCAGTCATAATCGGGGGTAGAAGTAGTTTAGTGGTAGTAAATGGTAATCAATATTGGACTTAGCTTGATTATAGGTAATAAAGTTAAAATTAAATAATTAAAAATTTTTAATTTAAAAGTTGTTGTTGTTATTGTTGCGTTGTCATGCGAACTTAAAGGTGGGCGTGAATGTAATGTCATGTTTTTCATAATAAATGGATATATATTATTTATACATAATTTTAATATTGAATATATATACTGGTAAATTATATAATATAATATATGTTTTTGTATTTGATTTTGGTATATATATATATTACCATTAACAATTACGTGACTAATAATCACGCCCAACTATGAAGTTTCTAATATATTTAAATATTCTACGATATGCTGTACACCATTTTTGATATGATTTCTTAGAAAATTTGATTGAATATGAATTAATTGTAGTCAATGTTAGTAATGGGTAAATATAACTATCTATAGTAGTAATGTTATTGTTTTTTACTAATAATAATTATTTATTTTTACTGTCCAAAAATATGTGTTCATTGATTGTCATTGATATATAAAAATGTACATATATGCATCACAACCATGATAATAGTAATAATAAATACTCAATTATTCTATAATTTCTATGCGAATTCATGAATATCCTACTTCATATATTATTACTAAATTAGTAATACTAATATAATCTATACTTTTTTTAAGCTGCTCTCATACCAAAAAATATAGCTACCCGATATTGGCTGCTTGAAATATTTGTTAATAGATAATGTATATATAAAGTTTATATTAAACGCACGCAGTAGGTAGGCGCCAACCTAATTAAAGTGGTAAATATATTATGTACGTTTTATTTAGGCCGGTGGAATGTTCCTTATATAATGTTGCTATATATAATGATGCAAATAGTCTAGTTAATAAATTAATAATAGAATTGTATACAATTTAAACATATTATATATATATAACATCTAATTATATCTACTTATATAAAAACAATCGTTGTTTGAATAGAGGTTAAAATAATTAATATAGGTGTTATATTTCCAACTATTTTAGAACTTTGTTTTTTATACATGCACAATCTCATTTTAACATATAAATTATATGATATAATTATAGAAATTCACGCCGAAACTGAACAATATTGATGTTCGATAATAACTGGCTATAAAAATTGAGCTGACAGTGGGCCGCTAGAAGCGTGCTATCTTTTAGATGTGAATACGGCTCTAGTTTATCTAACACACACTCACACACACATATATATATATATATATATATATATATATATATATATATATATTTATCATGATAGGCTAAATAAGAATGCATTAAAATACTACAAATATAGTGAAAATATAATGTTATATTTGTAGGGGAAGGAAGGGTATTGTGGAAAGGGGGTAGTTGTGGAGAATGCAAATAACTTTTTATTTATAACAGATAGGGAAAAATGTTGTATATATATTATTATCAGTATGGCAAGCTCCGTTTTTTTAGATAAAAAAATTAAAATAAAAAATAATCAATTAAAAAATATTTAACTAATTAAAAAACAGTACTTTTTGATTACAAAAAACGTAACTTTAAGTTGTTATATCTTATCATAGTTGCGAATGTTGAGCGCGCGACACCCGCATTAAGTTATAAATAGAGTATAGTTAACGCCCTTTGGTAAAGGTTTATATTCACGAATATAAATGCGTATAATGTTTTTTAATTAAAATGGTATATACTATATACTATATAGAGACAATTTTATAATACGATCTTATAGTATTATACTTAAAATTGAAAAATAATAACTTCTGTCGATTCAGAATTTTAAAATATTAATTTATTATCGTTTAATCTGGTATTTTTAAAGTCATCTCCATTCTACTTTATATATTTGAGTATTACTTTATTTTAAAGCATAATTAGGCGTTGATTTTTTTCCACATGTGTGTATATGTGGTTGAAATTTGAAGCGATCGCACGAATCGATTCGTATGTGTATTTAGTGAAATATCATCGATTTTGTTGTCACGTGACAATCGGGGACGATTTTTGGGATGGGGACGAAGTATTATATGACACCGGCGAATTCACAAGAGGTGGGACTATAGGCGTGGCTATATTAAAAATACTATAAATGCTAATTCGATTATATAATACTGTAGATAGTTTTTATAGAGATATTTAATTATAATTTAATTTGAATTGCTAATTCGATTATATAATAGTTAAAAATATTATATTTATTTAATTTATGTTATTTATTGTATTTGCATGCATGACACGTGTTTATTTAAATGTTACATGTAAATAGATAGGGGGAAATAGGTGGTCTTTTAAAAAAGCTACTGGTCACTGAATATTGAATATTTTTAATTAATGTTTAGTATAATATATTCACAACATATAGCACTAATTTATTCTTATTATTAAAAAATCTAAAATTAACCTAATATATATTAAAAATAAGTATTAATAATAATCTATATGATTTATGACAATTTTATAAATTTAGTATATATAGTACTCATATTTAAGGTTAGTATCTAAATTATTTAAGTAAATAAGATAAAGTATCAATGTTATAATCTTTATTAAATATATATATATATATATATATATATATATATATATATATTATTTATATAGTATAGTTATATAGTATTTTGATATTTCATAGTATTATTATGTTATTAAATATACTTTATATATATATATATTATAGCTATTATATATTAGTGTGAAAACCGATTTCCTAACGTTTTTTAACTATATATACCAATATATATATATTATTTATATAATTATATAATTATATATGTATACACTTATATAGGTAGTATATATGTAGTATATAATATATACTAAATTTATAAAATTGTCATAAATCATATAGATTATTATTAATACTTATTTTTAATATATATTAGGTTAATTTTAGATTTTTTAATAATAAGAATAAATTAGAGCTATATGTTGTGAATATATTATACTAAAAATTAATTAAAAATATTCAATATTCAGTGACCAGTAGCTTTTTTAAAAGACCACCTATTTCCACCTATCTATTTACATGTAACATTTAAATAAACACGTGTCATGCATGCAAATACAATAAATAACATAAATTAAATAAATATAATATTTTTAACTATTATATAATCGAATTAGCAATTCAAATTAAATTAAATATCTCTATAAAAACTATCTACAGTATTATATAATCGAATTAGCGTTTATAGTATTTTTAATATAGCCACGCCTATAGTCCCACCTCTTGTGCATTCGCCGGCTATAGTGCAGATCCCCCTATGCAATGTATATCATCTTACACCATTCAATGGAACTACCGCAATTTGTATATTATTTAGAGAATTTAATTATGCATATTTTTGATCGTTGATTGGTCGATTCATCGCCCAAGACCCCCTCATGATATCGACCAAAATACCCTCATAGCATATAATATTGTTATGTTATCTTTATTCAATTATATAATTAATATTTTTAATTAATTTTTATTTCATTTTATGTAGAATATTGAGTAGTTTAATATTATAAAAAAATTATCATAACAATTTGATTAATTGTGTTGTAATTTACCATTAACTCTCCGCTATTTATTACAATAATATAGCAGAAAATGCACTTTTTACATAATCGATAATATTATTCAATATATTTAATTTTTCTTCAATTTTTCTTAAAATATTAGGTAACATTAACATTAACACAGTTCGTTAATGTAAAATATTTTCATATCTATTACCGTTGTGGTTATATTGCCATCGACCAAAACCCCCTCATCGCCCAAAACCCCCTCACGTCCCCATAATATTTGAAAGACAATTGATTTTAATAAATTTAATAACATTAATGATAATTACCATTTATGTTCTTACTTTAATTATAGTAAACATATATTTCTTATGTATAATAACTTTAATTAATCGATATACCGATTAATTAAAGTAAGAACATAAATGTTAATGTTATTGTCTTGCAAATATTGTATATGCCTACTAATGATTTGGAAAGAATTAAATCTAAATAAACCTATACGCTATTATTTATATATATATATATATATATATATATTGTTTTAACATATATATATATATATATATATATATATTATTGAAAAAGTATGCATGTGTATGTATGTGGTTACACTCGAATGTGTACAGAGTTTAAATATAAAAAAATCGATAAATTATTATTAAAAATTATATTATACATTGTGAGATATATCTAGTTTATATATCAGAAATATAGTTTGTTTAGGCCAAATTAGGAAAACAACTCAAGAAACGACTTTACTCTTTATTTGGAGGACATAAAGTAACATAAGTTAACATTACTCAATTAGACGAATTAAAAACTCTACTAAGTATATGCTATTTGATTAATAATGTAATAACAATAGTTATAATTATAATAATTGCCTCCAGCACAGCTGAGCAATATTAAACACTTCTGAACGCTATCAGCGTATACTCTATAGACCGACAATATAATGTCCCAATGTAAAATTCGGCAGATGTAGGCATCTCCTGGTATATGTGTCATATAATAGGTTCTATATTTTAATAGTCTATTTTCCGAAACTATAGGTATACCTATAATTAATAGTTTACTAAATAACTATAGTTTACCTAAACTTATACATTAGGGTATGTATATAACGATAAATCGCGTTTAATTAATTTTATTTCGATAAATCATAACAATTCATTCGACGATATAAAATCTATTTATTATGATAACGTATAAATAAACATAAACGTAAAATTAAAATATCTCCATTCTACGTAAACAACAGTCGTGTAATTTAGTATATTATCCTATCCTCATCTTCTCGAACCATCCGAAATGCCGTCTATCGTCTCCGAACTAGTACAGCTGACAGAAGAAGAAGAACATCACGTAAACAACTACCACGACATAGTACTGGTGGTAGGTCGTAAGCTGTTCTGGCTCAATCGCGTAGTTCTAGCCAGTCGTAGCCAGTACTTCGCGGCGATGTTCCAGAGCGGAATGCGCGAACAGAACGCGACAAGGGGCGTGTCGGTGGGAGGCGGGCATCGGCAGCAGGCGCGGCGGGTAATCATGCACGGTTTCGACCCTGACACGTTCGGCTCGATAGTGGAATACATCTACTCGGGTAACTGCGATATTAACATGGAGAACGCTCTAAGGATCATGCAACACGCCGACCAGTTGTTGCTGCCCGAACTGGTGGACAGGTGTCGCCACTTTCTGGTACGAAGGCTGAACTCGGAGAACGCGCTGAAGTTGTGGAACTTCGCTTCGTTCGTGGACACGTCCTACTTGACGGATGTTGCCAAACGATATGTCCTCGAGCATGTCCTCGAAGTATCGCGTACCGACCACTGGTTCCAGTTGTCGGCACCAGAGGTTATTTATTGTCCACGTCACTTATACTTATATATATAATTAAATAATATTAAAATATATAATTGTATTCATTATTATATATTTATATATAAATTGATGTTAAACATTTATTATCATTGTATTGACTGAGACTTGGATTTCAAAAGATAACTCTGAAATGTTATCACTATATTTGATTTTAGATATAACCTTTATCTCTCGCCATGATATACTAGTCAGGATTTATAATGTGAAATAATTGTTTACCTCTCTCCATCCCTTGTAATCCCTTTCTTCTCCTATATTGACTGTCTATTTACTTATCAACTTTTGTAAGCGATTTCAATAATGCGATTTCTTCTTATTTGTCTTCTACTTCCCTATTTCCTAAATTCATCTCTACACAATATAAATATAAATCTACATACATATATTTTACACTACTACATTAAGTAATACCATCCTTTATCTCTATGCTTCCCTCGTGAACTGTACATCTACCAAAGATTGTTCATAAATTTTAGAATAAATTCCTTAAAAATCTATCTACTGAAAAAAAATTGCTCTCACTAGTCAGGAAAAACTATAACAAAAATATACAACAGCTCTCCTCTGGTCCTCATAATTAATATATACGTTGAAATCACTCACCGATAGAAATATAAGTCCCTCTCAATTTTACCGAACACGGCGACATTCCAACTAAGTTTTCTTGTGGATAAATTCATTATCAATAAAATGTCAAGCATTATGAACTCTATTCGCGCTTCTAATACATCCTTCCTCTTTCCTATCACCTCTATTGCCCCCATATTGAACATATTAATTATCCCTTACCTATATGATGTACGTATACTTCACTAGTACTAACACCTATTCATTAAATATCATAATTCCCCCATATATTCCCTTCCTATTTCCCTATACCAAACATTTGCAACCACTTCTTTACTACGTTCTTGTATTTATCACGAAATTACTATAATCTAGTCAGGTTTCATCTAGCCTAAATATGGCATGAACTCTCCATTTATAAAAACAAAACCTTTATCTAAATTCACTAAGCTATTGTCGCCCGATATTCAGATACCCTAATTAAGTAACATATTATAAATAATTGTATTCAAACAACTACTCGCCCAAATAAATAAACATAATATTGTTAACCAGTTACAACCAGCGCTTTTCGTAAGGATCAATCAACTTTCCTTAAATAGAAATACTTGTCAGTAAATTATCCTCGACCTCTAGGTTTATACACTCTACTCTAACATACTAGTCGTGCGGCTTATTATGATGGGAATATCTAGCATAGCTTAACAATGGTTTATTTCTTATTTCTTAAATCTCACTCAATATATTATGATAGTGACCTATTACTCTATTCTTTCTGCCCTTACCGATACGCTGTGGCCCACACACAGGTGATCTCAATACTATCGGACGACCGACTGAACATAGTCGTAGAAGAAGACGTATTCGACCTGATGTCCGAGTGGTTAAAACGTAGGTCAGCGGATATAAACGACGATGATACTAGCGCTCTTCTGCGGTGTGTGCGCACAGGGTTCATGCACTCCGAGTTCGTCAACGAGCTGCTACAGTCACACGAGCAAATCGCACGCAACGCCGCATCTAAAGACCGGTATCGCGCTCGTATAGCAGACGTAGACGCGCACATACGCGCCCACACCGACGACCAGCTACTGTATTGCACTTCTAGCAGTCACCTGGATCTAAGACCTCGGACACCCGCCACGGTGATGTTCACCATAGGCGGCTGGACCGAAGGGCGGCCGTGCGCGTGCGTCGAAACCTACGACCGAAACGTGGATCAGTGGTACTCGCACCCGCAGCCCCCGTCCAGTTCGGTGATCGCGTATCACGGCGTCGCCGTCATAGATAATAGCGTGTACGTGATCGGCGGATTCGACGGCAGCTCTTACTTCGCGGAGACGCGACGATACGACGTCGAGTTTGACCGGTGGTCAAGCGTGGCCAACATGTTCACGCAGAGGTGTTACGTGGCGGTCACTACGCTGGGCAGGTACGTGTACGCCGTCGGAGGCTATAATGGACGACAGCGGCTCGATTGTTGCGAGATCTACAATGCGGATAAGAATAGGTGGAAGCGTATCCCTAACATGAATCAAAGACGTAGCGATGCCGCTATCTCGTCTATGAATGGTTAGTGTACCTTACGACGTGTATATGCGTGAGTGTGTGAGTGTGTTTGAGCGGGATTAGAGGTCAGGAAATCATTTCAACACGATTAAATAATCGATAATATATTACTCACATTTATAAGACAATTTCAATGTTGAAATTTGTAAAGAAAATATCGATAAAATTATTTTATTCTGATTGTCTAAATTTGGTGAAAACACGATGTTTTGCTAATAAGCAGTGTTTTTGGTAAAAACAATATCTTACTTTCATTTCTTAACTATATCATGAAATACAACATAGCGTATACATCTTGATGAAATATGTAGGTTTTATCGCTTCATTTTAACTCTACCGTTACGATTACGTAATATATACATATTAATAGACTGCTAGTTAACAATACAATTCAACAACGCAGATATTTCATGTAATTATATATCTTAATATGAAGTATTTAATGCATATCTGTATTATTAAATTATATTAATTTATATATTTCATGTACGCAGATATTTCATGTAATTATATATCTTAATATGAAGTATTTAATGCATATCTGTATTATTAAATTATATTAATTTATATATTCTTAGAAATTGTTTACCCCATCCTATCGATACACATATTTACCAAACTCGATGTTACCCACAACATGTGGATTATTATAATTACTAGTTTAGTAACCTATATAGATTATACTGCATTTATACCTATATAGTATACTATATATTATATCTATCAGCATGAATCTAACCTAAACAATTACAAATATCCCCTCCGATTATTCTTAACCACACCTTCTCACACATCCCTTACATTTATATATATATATATATATATATATATATATATATTTATCTGATGGGATATCTATAATATCAACACGCTACGCTTCTAGACTAATAACCATGCCCAATTATAACCACGCCCCCCCCCCCCCCGTACAGATAAGATATACATAGCGGGTGGGTTCTCCGGATCCGAGTGCCTAGACACATGCGAATACTACGACCCGAGCGTCCAGCAGTGGACGGAGTTTCAGTTACTGCCCGGCCTACGTACCGGTGGTAGCATGCAACATATCGGGGGCCTTCTTTACCTGGTGGGGGGCTATGACGGAGACGATAGGCTGAACACCGGTTAGTCGTGTGATAGCCTTACGATAGCCATCTTAGTATAGCATCTTAGTAGATAAAGGTGTTTTGGTACAATGTACAACGTACGATGTAAGTTGTACACGTTATTAATGCATATATAAGAAATAATAATAATAATAATAATAATAATAATATGCAGGTATATAGGCCTATTTATACCTATTTATTTTACTATTACCAAACCCCCCAAGTGTTTTGCTATTACTATGTTTTAAGATTTTAATTTTCACAAATAAATAATAATTTAAAAATTGTAAAATATATTTATAATATATAGCGATTTATAATATATATATATATATATATATATATATATATATATATATATATATATATATATATATATATATATATATCTATATAGTATATAGTATATACTATATACTATATACCCATATTTATAATAATACTAATAATAATAATATTTATTTATTGAAATCTCATATATATATATATTGAATATAATACAAATATCGATTACAAATGTACCCCTCAAGAAGTCATAGACTTATATGTTATAAATAACTGTGAGGGGCCCTGGACAATACAATACAAATATATTTGTATATTTACTTTATATAATAAAAATTATCGTATTGTGTTTTGATTTATCGTGTATTAAGTTCTTGATAATCACAAGATAAAAACAAGAACTGCCTGGATTCGAATATGGGACGTCAGGTTTACTAATTTTGGTTTTCCCACTGAGTCATATACCCCATGCATGCAGACTGATATATATATATACCTATATAGTTTATAATACAATATATTGCATACATTAAGTATTAATTGATCATTACTCTTATAATGGGACGATTATCGCATATACCCTATAGTAATATTATATGCGACAATATATAATGATTATACTGTTTTCAGGTTATAAATACGATCCACAAACTAAAACGTGGACTTCAATAACTAATATGATTATCAACAGAAGTAACTTCGGATGTGTTACTTTCGACGGCTTGATTTACGTACTCGGAGGATTTGATGGTATATATATATTTATAATATATATCATATTATGTAAATATAATATTAATATAGGTATATGGTATTAATATTGATGTACATTTTAATATAATAATTTTATAAATGTTTGATTATAAACATGGAAATAAATAGTTAGAGTCGCGATAAATGACATATTATTATTATTTATATGATATTAAATATTACGAAATAGTATACAACAAAATAATGTCAATACCATACATGATATTATGTATTCTTTATAAACATGATACATATACGCATGTTACTTATAACCATATTATTATTAGCATGCATGTATAAAACATGTTTTATAGTGAATTGTTAAGTGATCTGTACACATTATATGTACATTGTAAAGTAGGGTAGACCGTTTTGAAAGTGTTGCTATCTCGCTAACAGTAGGCCATACATGTTATAATAAACATAATTATGAAGTTTCATCACAAAATATTTAATATTGATAAATCAATAAGGAGTTTTGAAGAAATAGTTGTATTTATGATTTTATGAAAATTCCTAGTTTACCTATGATTTAATATGTATTTGTGCATGTTCTCGTTGTCATGTAAATGTAATAGTTATCATATAAGTGTATACAAATATTATGATATTAATAAAGTAAAAAATTACGTTCAAATTTCAATTCTAATTTTAATGTTATAATATTCAAATCACTATATAGTATATTCTATTATTTGTTGGTAAATTATTTTAATTAACTATCAAACTTCGTTGTACACCTATAACGAATATATACAATACGATATATATAGAAACTACAACCAAGTTACCCCCTCGTAATGTAACACCCTATAGGAATGTATACCATCACCGACTGTGAGGTGTATGACCCCGCCACGGATGCCTGGACCGAGATAGGCAAACTTAACAAGGGCAAGTCGGCACTCAGCGCCTGTCTTCTCACTAACTTAGCGTCCAGAGAAAGGTTAGCCACCCTACTCGATGTAAGCAACGCATTAGGGGTATACCTCGGGGTCACCATTATATATAGGGATAACCATTACATATCAAATGATTTGAATTCGTACACCCTATATGGTTATTAGTATACTTAGTTAACTAAGTATACTTCGTACAGTTATCAAACATGTTACTATTGACTTACTTATTCCCGTGACGAGTTGGTCAGGTTGTAGGGGAACGTGATAAGTATGCGAGCACAACTGCATACATTCTCGTCGATCAATAATGTTACTAGGAATTCACATCAGTTGATAATCCATACTAATCAGACCATCTCACACGTAATATATGTGTGCATGTAGATTAACGATAACACTAAGTATGTTAGTGAACATCAAATACATGTGTTGTTTACGGTTGAGTGATTTATCGTAATACATTGTTGACTTAGTACATTTTAGTAAACTATAATAAGTAATGAAAAAGTAAAATACATCACTGACACATTTATTATAGCTATATTTTTGGTAATATAAATATTTATTATTAGTTGTATAATGTTTCAAATACATCTATAGGACATATTTTCAATCATTGTCCAGACCAATAAAAAAGTTATTAAAATAATATGTAAGCCATGTTTATATACTTGTGTATAATTGTGTATAATATAATGACGTGTATTGTTAACACTATGGATATATTAACATGAGAGCGGCTTTGAAGGGATATTATAGTCATTTGGTTATAAGAAAAACGTAATTTAAGTTCCTGGATTGGATGAAAGGACTTCACCAAAATATACGATGGAAAAACAATAATATTAAAATAACTAACACTTCGTAAGATGTAATACTATTACATATTTAAGTTCATATTTGTTGTTAAAGATATAATCAGGATATGATACTAAATATTTATTTAAATAATATTTAAGTTATGTTGAATGGTGTACCTCTGACTGATATTCATAATAGTATTGTTATAATTATTGTACTATGTTTAATGTTATACTACCAGTGATTACTAGTACTACTAGTCACTTCTATTGCAACATCTATTTGCTAAATGCATACATCCGATGTTAAATATCACCATTCTCGGATTAATAATAGTGA
Source organism: Osedax fenrisi (assembly GCA_964019155.1). Taxonomy (NCBI): domain Eukaryota; kingdom Metazoa; phylum Annelida; class Polychaeta; order Sabellida; family Siboglinidae; genus Osedax; species Osedax fenrisi. The sequence continues at coordinate 33,529,104 of OZ025244.1, forward strand.
CCTATATTCAGTCTGAGATCAGCTAATATTAGCTGCCTACATTAGCGTCATATACAGGTACTATATTCCAATTGAAGAATAGAGTATCCCATCACAGCATTGATATATATTATATATTTGAAAAACAAAATTAACTGATGAAAAATAAGTAATTATACTAGATTAGCCATGAAGATGATGATAACGTTTGATAAGCCACTTCTGATGAACACTATAGTGTTAATATATTATAACACAATTCCCAAATGTTTATTATGTTGCATAATTCCCATGAAACTATTGTTTAATATACATTACTATAAATCTGACATATTATATTGCAACTCTATTGCAACTCTATCGATAAAGTACTGTTTTTATGTATTCGATAATAAGTACCCTATAATAATATAACCACTATTATGTGTACATCATTATTTAAGTAACATTCTTTTCACATAATACATATATAACATATATGCTATGTATATATATATATATATATATATATATATATATATATATATATATATATATATATATTATTATTATTATGTAATATATATATATATATATATATTATTTGTTTAAGAATCCTTCTAAATACTCTCAATCAATGAGTATGCATATTATTCCTTAAAGAACTTCTTGTTGAAAATATTATATTATGTCTCATACATTTTATTATTTAGAAATTTATATTAATAATTTTTATATTTTACTTTTCCATTATAAATATATTACTTATTTTAGTTCTAATTAATATGATTATCTCAGATATGCATTAAAATAAAAAATATAAAACTTTAAAACTAACAAAGTTTTAAAACTTTAGTAATAAAATATTGTTAATATATAAATTACAAAATATAAATTGAAATATATACCAAATAAAAATGCTATTCTGGTTAAATATATAATTGTGTATAAAATAATCACACAATAACAGCCTATAGGCATAGTAATACTTAAGTAACATAAGTATACTTATAATGACGGTGGAAAATATGACCCCATGGGGCACCACCAACATATAGGGGAAAGTAACATAATACAAACACTTAAAACAATAAATGGTCTTAACATTTTATGACTCATTATTTGTATTCATAAATTACAATATATTAATATTATATGATTATAGATATTATTGTGATTTTAAAATTTTATGTAATCTTTTAATTCCGTAGATAACGGGGTGCCCGTATTCGGTACCCATGTCCGAATACGGACACCCTGTGTTATAATACGGACTTCCTATATACCACTAGATAAACTATATATTATTGATGAATCAATCAGACAAATTACAATTACATTATTTATAATTAATTTTATGAACAATTTATTATAAATTAATTAATTTATAATTTATTTATTTTATTATTTTTTAATAAATAATACAATTTAAGTATCTAATTAATAAAAATTTAGATTTAGTATTATTGGTGGTATTAATATTATAACGCATGCGATTTTTATGAATATCGGAATAGTTCATGCGCTGATTGGTTATAGGGTGTCCGTATTAAGACATAAAGAGTGTCCGTATTAGAGACTTATATGAACTCTAGATATATGCGTACAACTTAATGAATATTTTATAACTAATATAGAAATTATATATATAATTTTAGTATTCTTTATTTTTTAATAATTATTAATATATAAATATCACTATATTAATATAGTGTTATTTTATATCGATACATTTGTATATTCTTGAGAATGTTTTAAGTTTAATTTTTTTTTAATAAATTTAAAAACGTAATAAAATAATCAGTTTATTAGATATATCAGCAATATTTTGAATAATTAAAAAATAAAAAATACTTTTTCAGACTATTTATATTAATATGAATATTTTATTCATTAACATTTTTTTTGTAGGATTTATGGTTTCTGATATACCGAGAATATCCGTATTCGGTTACTTTCCCCTACGTATTTATGTTATTCACTCGTGCTTTAACCCATACCTCGCTACCCCAGGTTTACCTTCCACGGTCAAATACCCGATGTAGTGTACGACGTACTGAAACAGACCAAGATGTGCATATGCACCGAACACATGGGAATTGGCGATCATTAGTCATCGACGATGACGTAACATATACGGTGACGTCACGCGTGCCAGATCAAGGCGCCAACCGAACCGTCATAGCAAACAAAGCGGAAGTTATCACGTACACACACACGAAAGCATATCTATCAAATAACTTGAAAATATGAAAATATGAAATATATACATATTAACAATATATCTTTTTATTGCGTATATAATATAATATAATTAAATTATAATATATAATAGTATATAGGGTATATAATATATTATATTATCGATAATTATTATAACGAATGCGGTAACACATAGTGAAATAAATGTTACTGATATAGTGATGTTATAATAGTCCTTGACAACGGTCTGTGACTCCCACTTAACTCCCACGTATACGTGTATACGTATACGTATACGAATATATTCTCTCTATATATAGCATAGACTTTGAGGGGGTATATATATACAAAAGATGTGTATACGGTGCTTCGCAAAATCTTTGTATATATAATATAGGGTACACGTATATATATCATAGATATAAACAAATCATATCGATGGTGTATATATATATAAAGATACGACGGGTATACAGTATATACACTGTACGTATAGTACGTATTTTAATAGGTAAAATATGGTCTCCTTTAGCAAAAGGAAGCCATGTCACAAGCTAGAATTGTGGGATATTAATGTATACATATGTTATATGTGGTATGTATTTAGTATTAATTAGATTGCGCCAAACAAGAACTGTAACCTACTTTCGTCACAATAACTATATTATTTGTCCTATAACTTATACAAAAATCGTATTATTATAATTTTTGTATCAACTTATATTATTACTAAACATGTTGGTACAACGATCATTAGTATTCATTAGTATTTATATAAGTAGCCTACTGCTACTATACTCTAGTACATATATGTACTACTGCTAATAGTAATAATACAAATATCACTATTAATAATAATAACATTATAATATTAATATTATTTAGTAGTAATTACTACTAAAATTAATCTACTAAATATTATATTAATTATATTTTTTTATAATTTCCAATTCATAATATTTTTCAATTATCAATAATGTAATAAAGTATACAAATATATTATAATTACAAATATAAGTTGTTTGAAAATATCTAGTAGTTCTATATATATTAAAATTAAAGATAACTTTTTAAAATATTTTTCATATCAAGCTTCATTTCCTTGAAATTAAGTACCTATGTTTACATTTCTGGTACCCTATTCAAATATTTCAGTTTTTATGATATAATCTTTCACTTGCGAACAAGATAATGATAGAAAAAAATATAAAACAAGTATCCATATTTCATAATAGGTACTATATGTATTACTAGTACTGCAACCACAATCCGGTCACCTATAGGTTATAAATGAAGTTAAGAGCGTACAGAAGTATCGCACTATATGTGATTGTATGCCCGCTGGCTTACTACAGCCAATAGAGTTATACGTGTTTATGTTTCGATCGTTAATCATTTAGATGATTTATTATTGTTATGTAATTATATAATTAATGTTTATCCACGTATATGGTTTGCGGTAAAAGCCCGACCTGTATTGTATCATTATCCCATGCATATTTATAATTTAATTATATATAGGTATATACTAGGTATATCTACTATATTCTATAGTCATTAATGATACTCGAATTAATGATATTGTTTATAATATTATTTTAAATAATGCATATTCACTGCATAGTGAGAATATACTTTATGACATGCTATCTGATTCTAGGCCAATTATTAGATTAAAGGCTGCACAGATTATACTAAAATGTCGATAAAAAATGAAATTGGGGTGAGGGTTTTTATTAAACCAATATAAATGTCAATGCAGATAACTATGTTGGTCTTATTAATGAATATGATGATTGGCTAGAATCAATTCTAACCTGCCATATTTCAACCGAAAATTTGCTGAAATATATTAAAAGTACCTACCGTCCCTATTATTTTGTTTCCAAAATATCCTATAGGATAGCCTATCCTGGATAGGTTATATCAATCTTCATTTTACATATTATATTATGCATAATTATATAAATTCGTTCGAAATGCTTAATTTTATAAATACAATACATACAAATACAGAATTCTATTAATACACTAAGTTTAGGTAAGTTTGTAAAATATGTTTGGGCCTTAATGAGTTAGTTATATTAAATTATTTTAATATTATATTATACCACTTTTTATTTAATGGTTTTAATAATTTAATAAAGTGTAATACCATTTGTGTTTAATGGTTTTAATAATTTAATAATGTGTAGTACCATTCCAACAAATCGTCAGTTGTAATGGTAGTACAGAAACTGGTGTGCATGTTACTATTATAGGGGAAAGTAACCTAATACGGACACTTTAAAAATAAATGTTCTTAACATTTTATGACTCATTATTTGTATTCAAAAATTACAATATACTAATATTATATGATTTTAGATATTATTGTGATTTTAAAATTGTATTTAATCTTTTAATTCCATAGATAACCGTATTCGGTACCCATGTCCGAATACAGACACCCTGTGTTATAATACGGACACCCTATATACCACTAGATAAACTATTTATTATTGATGAATCAATCAGCCAAATTACAATTACATTATTTATAATTAATTTTATGAACAATTTATTATAATTTAATTAGTTAATAATTATTTTATTATTTTTTTATTAATAATACACTTTAGTATCTAAATAATATAATTTTTAGATTTAGCTTTATTGGTGGTATTAATATTATAATGATATATCAGCAATATATTGAATAATTAAAAAATAAAAAATACTTTTTTAGACCATTTATATAATTACGAATATTTTATTAATTACAAATTTTTTTTGTAGGATTTATGGTTTACAAAATACCGAGAGTGTACGTATTCGGGCACTGTCCGTATTCGGTTACTTTCCCCTATAGGGCATTATAATGGTTCTATTCTAGAGACATGTGTATTACCATTAATAACTTGTGTCAAAACCATTACTTCTAACAGTGTAGCCTCACACAAATTGTCTAACGGCATATTCACCTTGTTTCGCAAACCGTGAGAACTATTGTATCTGAAGATAAAATAGATGCCCACATAAATTTACGTTCATGGAACGTAAGCTACTTATATCTATTTCCACTAAACGTTATTATATTAAATGATTTTAATTGTTATAATTGTCATAGTTATGTAAAATGTCATTAATGTTTATATATATATATATATATATATTATATATATATATATATATATATATATATTATTTTATTATCAATTAATTAATTATAATCTTAAATAAAAATGCTTATTAGAATTTATTTACAATATTATTCGTATACTATAGTATTATACTATTAGTATACTAGAACTATAGTTGATTTTTAATGATAATAATATTTTAATTTAAAGATATTTTTAATTTAATTTTAAGGTAGGGGAAAGTCTCCGATTACCGACCCCCTCCTAATACCGACCCCCTCTCGTATCTCAGTAACTATAAGAGATATCAACAAATTATATATACACGAAATGTTAGTAAATTAATGATAAATATGAATAAGTATTTTATTTAAAAAAATATTCAATCCTACAATTGTTATTTGATAAAATGATATATTCTGTTTTTTTTTAAATATTTGAATAATAACTTTTTTTAAATCATTGTAAATAATTTATTAATTAAAAGAAAACTTAATACTGCACATAATATTGTAGATCAATAAAATGTTTATAACTTTTATAAAAATAATTTAATTTGAATAACTATTAACTATAACTATCGCGACTACCGCGACTTTGAAAGCTCAAACGGTTAACCGTTTGTGTACCTATAATGGATATAGATTTAGGATGCTTGATTCCAGTTGATTATATACATACTGATTGATAAATAAATATTAAATAATAATATACACTATTTTAATATAATTACTATAAAGTTTAAATTTAAATTTAATATTACTATTAAAACATAAATTAAATACAAAATAAATAGCGTGTATATTATAATTAATTATATTTATATATATCTACTCTTTTTATTGGATATTATAATACTACAATTATTTATACCACGATTATTTTAGGGGGTCGGTAATAGGAGAAGGGGTCGGTATTAGGCACATGTATCCGATTACCGACCTCCCGGTTTATTCTTGTAAATATATTTATATCAAAAAATGTGGCTACTTACATTACATTTAAAATATTATACCACAATTATAATATATATATATATATATTGTTATTATTATTTGTTATTTGGTGGAGTCCTTTCATCTCATCTAGGAACTTAGATGAAGTTTTCACTTATAACCATATGGATCTAATTAGATTACATTAATGTCCCTCGAAGCCGCTCCCATGTTAAGGCATCCATGATTTTAACGAAGGACTTGTATTACAAATATATATTATATTCATAGACATCTAAGGGGCAAATCCATATATAAATATATAACGTCTTTGATTATATTATTATACGCAATATTATTATAATATAGTATATATATATATATATATATATATATATATATATATATATATATATTATATGATATATATAAGATTATTATATAATTTAAATATAACAATCTAATAAGATTACTCATTATCAATTAGGGGAAAGTCTCCTAATACCGACCCCCTCCTAATACCGACCCCCTCTCGTATCTCAGTAAATATAAGAGATATAAAAAAATTAGATATACATGAACTGTTAGTAATTTAAAGATACATATGAATAAGTATTTTGTTTTAAAAATATGTAATCCTACAATTGTTATTTGATCAAATGTTTTATTCTGTTTTTACTTTTTAAATATTTGAATAATAACTTTTTTTAAATCATTGTAAATACTTTATTAATTAAAAGAAAACTTAATACTGCGCATAATATTGTAGATAAATATAATTTGTATGATTATAATAAAAATAATTTAATTTTAATAATTATTAACCAATATATATTAACTATAGTAACCCATATGAATTTCCTATTACCGACCCCCTAAATTACCCTAATATATTAGGTATACCGACACATGTGATTTATAATATCCAATCAAAATAATTCGTATTTTACTTTTAAATATGTATTAGGTTGTCCTAAGTTGTTTGTGTATCATTGATATAGATATAGGATTCATATTTCTAGTTGATTATATATATATATATATACTGATTAATAAATAAATATTACATATTATAATATGTAGTATATACAAATAAATAATTGTAGTATAATAAAATCCAATAAAAATAGTTAATATACATAAATATAATAAATTGTGTGCGTGTTAGAATTTATTATATTTATGTATATTAACTATTTTTATTGGATTTTATTATACTAACATTATTTATACTACGATTATTTTAGGGGGTCGGTAATAGGATAAGGGGGTCGGTATTAGGCACATTTATCCGATTACCGACCCCTCTGTTTATTCTTGTAAATATAATTATATCGAAAATTTAAAATGGCCACATAATTCAGAGCCATAATATTACCCTAATTACAAAATTTCAAATAAATATATTTAATATTGAATACATTATTACAAATAATCATTTATGGGTCGGTAATCGGAGACTTCCCCTATAAGATGTGACCGAGAGGTCGCCGATTGTTTAGGTAAGCCTAATTGTTAAAATGTTAGTTAAAACCGTATCCAATGATACTAGATTTTATCATGGTCTCCTTTAGTTAAAGAAAGCTAAAGGAGACCATGCGTAGGTATATGTTCATAATCAGATAGACGGAATACCACTAATCTCGGACGACTAATTACGTAATATACAATGACTTTTTACGTAATCTTGGACACATTATTAAATAAAGTTTATTTCATATCCATTCAATTATTATTCGATTAATTATATTTTAATTATTAAACACCAATTCCAGGAATATTCTATTCAAATTTATTCGATTCGAATTATTCGGTTTATGGACATTACGCGGTATTAGATTACGCGGTATACCAATGCGCGGTATTAAAAATACGTTTCTTAATTACGCGGTATACACATCCGCGGTATTATAAATGCATTTTACCAATTCGCGGTATTTTAATAATATAAAATATGTGTATAATCTTAGATTATATTTATGCAAATTTATACAATATAATAATGTATATAATATATTTTAATTATTTAAATATAATACTATTACCAAACATATATAAATGCGTACTTATATATCAATGATAACGTAAATAAACATTAAAAGTTGTACTGAGTAAAACGTATGAAAACTTTTTAAAATTTGCATTATTTGTATCTATATATTTATATAATAAATGTAACATTGATATAATGATTGTAGCATTATTAAAGTATTGTAATACTATATTATATCATACAGATTCGTAGCCTACTTATATATTAAGATTATCATTGTTAATGTAAATAAATACGTTTTTAAATTAAAATTTGCATTATTTATATTAAATATATAACAAATAATTATAGCAATTTTATTTTGTAGTTAGAATAAAATTATTAATACCATTAGAAAGAGGATGAAAAAGTAATATAAGGTTCATATTTTACTTTTTTGATATAATTAATAATACAAAAGTTATGGTCAAAAGAATGGCCAGATTTGAGGGTATTAATTCAGACAGCTAGCTGTCTAATATAATAACTATTACATTTAAATATACATATATTTTGGTAATTTATTTCAACTAATATTCAATATTTTTATATTTTTTTTCACATATTATTTTAAATATGATATTACATTATATGAAATAAAAAAACAATTTTTTTCAACTTTTTATATAAATTTTTTTAATTTTTAAATTAATTTTTATTAAATAATCTTGAATAAATAAATAAATTTACTATACAAATAATAACAACATTTCAATTTTAACTTCACAATTAATTTACAATATATTTATTATTACATATTACAGAGCTAAGAAGTATCAATTTATGTTAAGCTGCTAAAGATTTTCAAAATATTTCACTGCTGTATATATTTATCAAACTATATTTCATATTTATTTTATTATTTTTACAATATCTTTATATTTACATATAGTATGTTATACATTATAATGTAATAAATAATTATGTATTCAAATGGGCATGTTATAGTTTGGCAAATATACTTTACATTATGTACTTTAATCAATTACATATTTTCTTAAATAAATAAGATATATATATATCATCTATATAATCATATGATTACTAATGGTTTGTTTCAATATTTATGTTGGTGTATGTATAAACAGATGCGTTTAGTTATAAGTTAAACTTATAACATCTAAATACAACAATATAATGATATAACGAAATGACATGGCTTTGTAATATATATTCACCAAATTTCCACGATTTCTTACGAATTTTAAATATAAAGGTATTTTGAACATCAGTATTCAGAACCAAGTCCAATTAGGTAATTATTAGGTAAATATATAATTTTATGTTATCAAAATATATAATGTTAATAAAACAAATTAATTAACAAATTAATATGGGTAAATATACAATTTTAGATAATATAATAATAATGACCATATGAAAAAGTACCAGCGTTGAATTTAAAACAGTTATCTTTTTATGCCCAATCTCCAATAGCAGCATAGATATATCCATGGATATCTATAGCCTAAAATGGAATATATCTACTATCTTTAATGAATATAATTTAAACGTAAATCATAGGCATTTATTAGTATTATAATTCACTATGTACACTGTTAAAAATAAGGGTATAACATTATGAAATATATGGTATAACATATGGAAATACGAGTTATACCATACAATTACGTTAAATGGTATAAGATCACATATTATATGGTATAACATTTGATTTTTTTAATTATACCATATAGATTAATTGAAATGGTATAAGATCACAAATTATATAGTATAACATTTGTTTTTTTTAGTTATACCATATAGCTTAATTTAAATGGTATAAGATTACGAATTATATGGTATAACATTTGTAATTTGTAGTTATACCATTAGCTATTAAATATAATGGTATAACTTTATGAATTATATGGTATACAATATGGAAATACCAGTTATACCATAACATTTTTAAATTAAGTTTATATTTGATTGAAAATAAAATGTATAAGAATATAATTCATAATAATATCCTTCATAATATCCTTAATATAACAGTTTACTTATTGTTGTGTTAAATTATTATAGACATAGCATGTATTGCTTCTAATTGCAATTAAACTGGTTTTCAGAAACTATATAGATTCCCCATAGGGAAATATGTATACATATACATATTTCCTATATTTCATATACAAATACTTATAATTATTCGAGTATATATATATATATATATATATATAAATAATTCCATTTTATTTATTAACATATTCTATTTCCACTCTACACTCAACATGAGAAGCATCTATTTTTCAATACATTACAATATACATAAGGTATTTATACTACATTATATATATATATATATATATATATACAAATTATATCATATTATATATAATAATATAAAAGTTTATATAATATATAATTTTATAATATATTTATATATTATTTATAATATATAATTAAATTGTTAGAATATAATTATATAATTATATATATATATATGTTATAAAGTCAAATTTGTAGATAGGTATATCGATTAATGTAATATACATTTAAATGCATTTAGCATTACGTAACAGAAATCGATATATCTACATAAAACTTTAAACTAGATTTCGGTGTCTCGCTCTGTGTTAAATGCATATATGTCTATAGCCATAGCCATGTAAATGTTTATTTTTCTGGTATTTTATATTGTTATCGTCTGTAAAGTATATTTCGTTATTTGTCTATAGAATAAATTCCACTCGGTGAGATTGCCTCATTCTTCGGTTTGCATCTCATTGGGTAGGTACTATTATTATTATTATTATTATAATTATTATTATGTTATATTATTATTATGTTCAACAGGTCTTTGCTTTTATTAATAAACTGTATTAGAACATTCACATTATTACATACATATATATTATAACATTATGATAACTATATGCCAATCATTAATATGCAGGAAACTGTAGAATTATTTGCAGAATTTCAAATTTCATTTAAAATATTAGAAAAACTGCCGGAGAGGAATAGTGAGTTGATGGGGATGATAAAGCATATAACGTATATACACAAATATATAGACGAATATATTGATGTACTAGGTATCGCTACTACGCAAACTGATCAAACAGGTAATTTAGTTATCTAATTAATAACATTAGTTAAATATCTATATAAAATAAATATGCAATTATATTTTATTAGTCCATGGATAGTATACTATATATCCATATATGGTCAATTATTTATTTTATTTTTAGTTCACAATGTAATTAAATTTAAATAATATTACTAATAGGTATATATAAATAATGTTAACTGTTGTACAACTATTATCAATATCCTTCTTTCCTTAATCAAATATAGATTATAAAGTGTATAATTAAATATATAATATAATATTTCCTAAAATAGATGCGGGAATCATATATTTTATGATGGGAGTTTGCGAATTATTGAAAAATGAATTTACAATGAAAATAAAGATAAGGTTACTTAATAATTACTTAATAACTATATATTTAATATTATAGTTATTATATGATTTTTCGTATGCTAATTCAAAAGTATAGTATATATACTATACTTTTGAATTAGCATACGAAAAATCATATAATAAATCATATAAAATCATATAAGAGTATACTCTATTATATATATAACTGCAGTAATTAATATAATATATTGGATTTTTCTAATTATAATTCTAACGTATATAAAGTATACAATTATAAAGTATACTTTATATAGTATTATCATATATGATATTAACTGTCCTATACAGTTTCTTATAAGATACATATGTATACTATTATATAATATACAATATTATTATTCATACTCTAATATACTATATATATATATAACTTATATAAATATTTGAATTTTAATTGCAGGAAATAATGACTCCATGGATACATGGATATATGCATATATCAGAAAAGAGGATGCTTATTATGTGTGTCGATAATTGTTTGGTTTTCGTTCAAAATAATTTATTTCGTATTTTATTAAGTGGTATTGTTAATTTTATTTATTTCACATTTGTAACATGTCCTACAAACATTAATTGTTTATGTAATTTTGTATCACGTTATTTATTTAAAAATATATCTGTTAATAAACAATATTGTTACACCAAAATATGTGGTTTTTAGAAAATAAATTATCATTATAAATGTCGATTCCATATATAAATTAATAATATAGAATAGTAAGTTATTATAAACACTGATATAAATTTAAATAAAATATAGTATAACTTTTAATAAATTATGATATAACTTTATATAACATACGTTTTAATAAATGATGGTATAACTTTAAATAAAATATAGTATAACTTTTAATAAATTATGGTATAACTTTATATAATATATGGTATACATTTTAATAAATTATGGTATAACTTTATATCAAATATGGTATAACTTTTTATAAATTATGGTATAACTTTATATAATATATGGTATATATTTTAATAAATGATGGTATAACTTTATATTAAATATGGTATAACTTTTTATAAAATATGGTATAACTTTATATAATATATGGTATAAATTATGGTATAACTTTATATCAAATATGGTATAACTTTTTATAAAATATGGTATAACTTTATATAATATATGGTATAAACTATGGTATAACTTTATATCAAATATGGTATAACTTTTTATAAAATATGGTATAACTTTTTTAATTAGTTATACCGTAAATGGTATACCAGGGCGCCACGGGGTTATACCATTTTGTAATCAATGTTATACCATTTATTTCTAACAGTGTATACAGTTAATAAACAATTATATATACAAATTATTAGATTATTGATGGATTATCGGTGATAATTTAAAAAATTTAAAATTTGCTTCTTTAATTTTTCCATAGTTCTTTTCGAATTATAACATACATTAGAAACTCTACTTCTACCCCTACATAATTATAACCTTCTAGCTCTACATAATTCTGTACTTCTACATATACATCATTATCACCATCTACCTCTATATCATTCTCACCTTTTACCTCTACATCATTATCTACTTCTACCTCTACATAATTATCACCTTCTACATCTACATTATTCTCTACTTCTACCTCATAACAATTTATACATCTCCAATCTATTTCTTCCCTCTTACATACAGCCTCTATAAATAACTCTACTAACCCCTGTATTACATTTTCTATGCTGCAATCTATTACAATCATCATAACTGTGTGCTTCTTGACTTAATTTCACGTACAACTTACAATGTATACAAGTTTAGAAAAAAGTAATAAACTAATATACACATTACTGTCTTTATATACACTATCCCACTGTTGTAGAATGGCAAATATAACAATAAGAATAAAGCATTTATACACCTACCAATGACAGAAATGCATTTATTATCTTTTTCATTTATTATTCAAGTTAAGCTAATTGCAATCAATAATAGGTCTATGTTTTATCAAGTATTTAATATTAGACTAGTTTAGTTTGTAAGTATGTAATGTATTTATTATATATATATATATATATATATATATATATATATAATTATAAAATAACTACAGTGAACATTCATATACAGTTTTAAACTGTACACAATAAGTACTAATGTATAAACTGAGTTTGTAAATGAATATTAATTAGAAAATTATCATACTAATTTAGTGTAAATTGGATTATTTCAGTAATTATTAGTAAATACAAAATATTATTATATTATATTATTATTTAAAATTAAAATTATTATTATAGAATAATAATTATAATTTTAAATTAAATTTAAACTAAATATTTTTTTATAATATAATAGATTTTTTTTATTTCATATAATGTAATATCATATTTAAAATAATATGTGAAAAAAATTATAAAAACAGTGAATATTAGTTGAACAGAATTCAATTACCAAAATATCTGTATATTTAAATGTAATAACTGTCTGAAATAATACCCTAAAATGTGGCCATTCTTTTGACCATAACTATTTTATTATTAATTATATCAAAAAAGTAAAATATGAACCTTATATTACTTTTTAATCCTCTTTCCAATGGTATTAATAATTGTACTCTAGCTAAAAATATAAATTGCGCCGCGAGTACAGTAATAGCTGTCTGAATTAATACCCTAAAATCTGGCCATTTTTTTGACCATAACTTTTGTATTATTAATTATATCAAAAAAGTAAAATATGAAACTTATATTACTTTTTCATCCTATTTCTAATGGTAGTAATAATTTTATTCTAGCTACAAAATAAAAATTGCTATAATTATTTTTTATATATTTAATATAAATAATGCACATTTTAATTTAAAAACGTATTTATTTACATTAACAATGATAATCTTAATATATAAGTAGGCTACGCATCTTTATGATATAATATATTATTACAATACTTTAATAATGCTACAATCATTATATCAATGTTACATTTATTATCTAAATATAGATACAAATAATGCAAATTTTAAAACGTTTTCATACGTTTTACTCAGTACAACTTTTACTGTTTATTTACGTTATCATTGATATATAAGTACGCATTTATATATGTTTGGTAATAGTATTATATTTAAATAATTAAAATATATTATATACATTATTATATTGTATGCATTTTCATAAATATAATCTAAGATTATACACATATTTTACATTATTAAAATACCGCGAATTGGTAAAATGCATTTATAATACCGCGGATGTGTATACCGCGTAATTAAGAAACATATTTGTAATACCGCGCATTGGTATATATACCGCGTAATCTAATACCGCGTAATGTCCTGACACCGAATTATTCGAATGTAAATGATCTATTCGAAGCATTGTGAAACCCGCTTTATATAATATATATATGTGTGTATACATTTATCTCTATAGTAATTATGTATAAGTATATAATTATAAAATAACAATATTTAATAAGCGTCCGAGATTATCTAGTCCGGAATTATTTTGCCCGAAATTACTGGCTACCGATAAGAAAAAAATTGTATCACAGATCATAACAAAATCAATCATGCATAAGATCTTTATATATTTATTTACTAGTCTGTCATTTTCAAAAATAAGGTATTATTATATTCAACTTATTTAAAAATAATAATACTTATTTATATATGTATATATAAAGAAATACGTATTATCATTATATTATTTATAATATACGTATTTTATATACTATATAATATACACTATTTAATAGTCTATTATTATAATAATTATTATAATTATTATATCATATAATATAATTATCCTAGGATAATTATTATATTAAATATATGCATATATTAAAATATGATATTTTATTATTAATACATGGATGGTCATAACCGGATCGCAGGATCTAAATATGAGGGGTGTGTATAAAGTACACTGCGCCTATATTCATATCAGTGAAGAATCATACTAGATTTAATATTATTATTAAATTTTAATAATCATATAATGATTATATGATTATTAAAATTTATTATAATAAGATTATTATAATAATCATTATATTAATTTGAATTGATTTTTATTAATTCATTTGAAATTAATTCATTTCATTATTATAATGAAATGAATTAATTTCAAATGAATTAATAAAAATCAATAAAAATTAATTAAAATCAATTCAAATTAAGTAATACAATTATATTAAAAGTAATGAATTAATAAAAACCAATTCAAACTAATTAAAATCAATTCAAATTAAATAATAAATATATATTTATATAAAATAGTATATATATATATATATATAATATAATTATATATATATATTATAGTTATCAATAAAATTAAAATGAATAACATATATATATATATAATATATATATATATATATATATATAGCCTTGTGAGTAATGCAAAGAAGACGAAACTTGCATATATCTCGAAACTTCAACCACCCGAGAATAACCATTATGGAATGGATATATATGTTTATATCAGTACGCTTTAGCTTAAATAATATGTGAACAGCTCTACGTTGTATTGAATCGAATTTTTTCATTAATTTTTGCGGAATGTTAATAAAAATCTAATTACAATATCTAAGTCGACTAAATACTAATGAATGTAATAATGATTTAGTTAAAGTAAATGTAGCTTAGAACGAGCCTTGCCTATATTATACAGGACATAATTAGCAGTGCGGAAAGTGTTTTATATATGTACTGAGTAATCTAATGCATTATTTATAGTAAAACCTAAAGTAGTGATGGTGTTTAAGATAGGAAGTGAGATAAGGAATGAATGAGTGAGAGTAATTGAAGAAATAGATCTAGAAAGTATAATGCTATCAGTTTTAGTAATATTTAATGAAAGAGAATTGCAGAAAAACCAAGAGATCAAATCATTAATACCAAGACCTCCTATAACCTGAGGCCGAACACTGAATACAAAAAATATTAATTTTAAAACAAAGAGGCCCGTTTTTGTCTTCATTTATTAATTCTTTTATACGTCTTTTTTATATTAATATACATTTATATATAATTAATGAATAGCAATTATCATTATTATGATTAGATAATGATACAATATATCGTTAAAATGTAATAATATAGACTTTAATAACAGATTTATTTTAGTATTTTAAATTATTTTCACTATTCTGATTGGTCAATAATGTATTTCTCTATGATAATTGGTTACATTTGACCTATTTTTAAAATATTTATTTAAATTTATTTTAACAGATTTATTCCAATATAATATTTATAAATATTAACGCTATTTTGCACATATAGTAAGGAAATAAACATATATAAATGCATCCTACAATCTAAAGCCCCAACATTATTTAAAATAGTTCCGTGGTGATCAATGATTTGTAAACAAAATTACGTTATAATATAAATGTTATTAAAATATTAAAAAATAATTATAATAAATCATAATTTTAAAAGGATTTACATTAGTATATAACTATATATTAATATATATATATATATATATATATATATATATATATATATATATATATATATATATTTATATATATATATATATATATATATATACAGAAGTATTAAGTCAATATATGTTCTGCATTTAGAAAATATCTATTAAATATATACCTTATCAACGAAATTATGATATTTTATATATATATGTATAACTGATATATATATATATATATATATATATATATATATATATATAATATACTTTGAATATTGTACCAGAATTATTATGAGAATATGAAAAAGGTTTAACATTATGTTATTTATAACACGTTGAATAACTTTTATAAATGACATTTTTCATATTCTCACAACAAATTCTGGTATAACTATAATATAATATCAAATATATAGAATTATGTATGTCCCTTATCTGAATAATTAAATAATATTATATATATATGAGTGTGTATGTTTTAAGAGTGGGGTTTAAACTATTATAAATTCCTAATTACAATCAGTAACTTTTAATTTATTTATGAGGTAACATAATTTTACATAATGTATGTAATAATATTTTAGAAAATTGACTAATATAGTTATTTATTTTAAAACTACAGTATTTTCAAAATCCAAATAAAATCTTAGATGATACTTAGTATTATTTTTTAGATACCTTAGATTATTAATATATAGTTATCGTATTATTATAATATAGTGAAATCTTAAAAATATAAAAAGTATAATCTTAAAAATATAATAGAGTATAAAGTTAAAATATAATGTGCTTACTATTATAATAAAGTTAAAGGTTAAAATAAAGCAACCGAACAGATGTAATAAAGTTAAAATATAATGTTCGTACTATTATAATAAAGTTAAAGGTTAAAATAAAGCAACCGAACAGATGTAATAAAGTTAAAATATAATGTTCGTACTATTATAATAAAGTTAAAGGTTAAAATAAAGCAACCGAACAGATGTAATAAAGTTAAAATATAATGTTTGTACTATTATAATAAAGTTAAAGGTTAAAATAAAGCAACCGAACAGATGTAATAAAGTTAAAATATAATGTTTGTACTATTATAATAAAGTTAAAGGTTAAAATAAAGAAACCGAACAGATGTAATAAAGTTAAAATATAATGTTCGCACTATTATAATAAAGTTAAAGGTTAAAATAAAGCAACCGAACAAATGTAATAAAGTTAAAATATAATGTTCGTACTATTATAATAAAGTTAAAGGTTAAAATAAATCAACCGAACAGATGTAATAAAGTTAAAATATAATGTTTGTACTATTATAATAAAGTTAAAGGTTAAAATAAAGCAACCGAACAGATGTAATAAAGTTAAAATATAATGTTCGTACTATTATAATAAAGTTAAAGGTTAAAATAAAGCAACCGAACAGATGTAATAAAGTTAAAATATAATGTTCTTACTATTATAATAAAGTTAAAGGTTAAAATAAAGCAACCGAACAGATGTAATAAAGTTAAAATATAATGTTTGTACTATTATAATAAAGTGAAAGGTTAAAATAAAGCAAGCGAATATATATAATAAAGTTAAAATAAGAAATGTAAAATTATAATATATTAGCAAGTTATTATATAGTATACATACTATTATAATGTTTACCATCATGACATGCATACAATAAATTAGTTATCAGTATTATCAATGTTTTTATTTAATTATCTTTAAATATTTAGTCACCTCTACATTAAATAATAACTCGACGGCTAACTTCGATATAATCCAATATATATATATATATATATATATATATATATATATATATATATACTAAACTTATATTATATGTGTATCATAATTAATTGCATATTATATTTGAATTATTTTATAAGGAACGTATGCACTAGAGAAATAATGATGTATACAATTTCGTAATAGGTATATATATATACTATATAGCATTAATGCTGTTGAATACATATGTATAGTTTATATCCTAGGATTTATATTATGTATGTAACATAATTATTATGTTAATGTATCCTTATATGTATATAGGTTACATTATGTAACTTACTTACTATGTATATAAACATGTGTACATGTATGTGATAAAAGTGTAACACGTAATATGTTGATCTAACAAATAAATAATATTTATTAGTAATATAAATATGGCGCCTCTAAGACATAACAACATTTTATAATACTCACGGTAATAACATATATTGTATTATTCAGATAATTAAAATATATTTAATTAGTCACTTATTGAAAGTAAATAAATATAAATGTAGGATATGATTAAATATAAGCAGTTTATATATTGTTTTTAAAGTTTTAATAATTTATAAATTAATTTTATTAATATTTCAGAATAATAGTATATTAAAATACGTTATTTCATTGATATTGTATATATTTAACTTATTATTTTTATTTAAATATAACCTTTATAAACTTAATAAAAGTATATATATATTAATAAATATAAATATATTAATTTATAATACTCACGGTTATAACATATATTATATTATTCAGATAATTAAAATATATTTAATCAGTCACTTATTGAAAGTAAATAAATATAAATGTAGGATATGATTAAATATAAGCAGTTTATATATTGTTTTTAAAGTTTTAATAATTTATAAATTAATTTTATTAATATTTCAGAATAATAGTATATTAAAATACGTTATTTCATTGATATTGTATATATTTAACTTATTATTTTTATTTAAATATAACCTTTATAAACTTAATAAAAGTATATATATTAATAAATAGTTATACCATTAATTTAAATACTTAAACGTGATGATTTATTAAAATATTTTTTAAATATAAATTAATTTTATTAATATTTCAGAATAATAGTATAATAAAAGTCGTTATTTCGTTGATATTGAATGTTTTTAACTTATCATTTTTTAAGCATATAATATTTACAAACTATGAGCAAAGTATATATATTAAAATATAGCGATATGCACAATATTAATCCATACAAATGATAATCTAGTATAATATTTTGTTTATTTACATTAAAAAGGCGGGTTTATTTTAAAATCATCGGCCTGATTCTACGCCATCTTAATTCAGTGTTCGGGCCTGAGGTTATAGGAGGTCTTGTTAATACAGTTATCAATTGAAAGTTGAATTATTTCAATATCAGAACCAGGTGGAAAAAAAGTATAAATTTGTAAGTCATCAGCAAACATGTATAAATCTATAACTTCTTGATGGGTCCATTTGTATCCGCTATTTGTATTGTATTCAATATATATATATTTGTGATTTCAATAAATAAATATTATTATTATTATTATATATACTTTATATACACTTTGAATTATATACAAAATAGATAATCAGGTAATGTTATATACCCTTTCTATCTCTATATACATAAAACTATATACATAAAAAATCAATAACCTAAAAATATCGGAATGTATCATGAATTCCAGGTGGGCACTCCATTATATTATTATTTTTATATTTTAGTGGAGTACTTTCACTCATTCACGAACTTAGATGAATTTTTCATTTATAAGTTATAAATTATAACCAAATATTAATATCAATATAATATTAATTATAATATAATTATTTAATAAATAAGCAGGTTATTATTTATTTTAAAACCACCTCACACTAGTATAGAATAGACCCAAACATTTTGCGAACCAAAGATATAACACTCCCTATCTACGCAACGTAATAGTACTCCCTGCCACAGCTATCAGTAGTATCTAATTCATTGAAATAGATTAAGGTTTGATGCGATTTCTATATAACGATAACTTATGAATTAATTTATAGACAAATTTATATTTAGTACATTTGTTCAAAAGAATTTAAATTTAATATATATATATTTTACTTTAAATTATTTTGTGGAATGTATGTCATGTTTATTGATTTAATGATTATCTTGTTATATAAAATGTATATGTATATATATATACATGTAATTCGATGTTGTACATAAAACATGAACAGTACCACCTACATAGGTTCTATTTTCTGATAAAGGTGATGATTTTATGTAGATTCATATCAAACTATTCATTTTTAGGATTTAAAATAATGTTTTAAATTATTATTTATATAATGAAAACTAAGTGTTCATTACTAATATCTAATAAATCTATAGTATATGTTGGTTTTAAATGCAATACATATTTATGAGATGAGTAAAATCTAACTTATATTGCATGTAATTTAATAGATCAATAAAAACATGTGTGTCATGTTATATAGAAATCGCATTGAACCTATCTTAATCTATTTCAATGATTTAGATACTACTGCCAGCAGGGACAGGGAGTACTATTAATTACGTTGCGTAGATAAGGAGTGCTATATCTTTGGTTCACGAAATGTTTGGGTCTATTCTATACTAGTGTGAGGTGGTTTTAAAATAAATAATAACCTGCTGATTTATTAAATAATTATATTATAATTAATATTATATTGATATTAATATTTGATTATAAATGAAAACTTCATCTAAGTTCGTGAATGAGATGAAAGCACTCCACTAAAATAAAAATAATAATATAATGGAGTGCCCACCTGGAATTTCATGATACATTCCGCCATTTTTAGGTTATTGATTTTTTATGTGTTATGTTTTGAGAAAATTCGGGAAACTCTAACAACTGCCACGATTTAAGACGTTGCTACTATAGTTGCTACTAAACTACTCCTGGCAGAATTAGGTTTTTTTCGAAAATGTTATAGAAAAAGATCAATATTTCGCGATTTAGATTTAGATTTTTCGCATTGTAATGAAAATAAATACAGAAAAATTTAATTTCGTGATTTTTAATAAAATTCAATCAATAATAATAAAAATTTTATTAGGTTGGAGTGAATTTTGAAATAATTATGGCCGTCTGGTTATGTCTCGCGATAGTGATTTAACGTTATGTGTGGAGTTTAATAATGTCAATAAATTCACATATAACGTTAAATCACTATTGCGAGACATAACCAGATGGCCATAATTATTTAAAAAATTCACTCCAAACTAATGTATACAATACAATATAGTTATATAATAAGTAAAAAAGGAACCCTTTAATAGCAATATACTCTAGAGAAAGTATTCCACAATATATATATATATATATATACTAGCCGTACCTGACCCGGCGTTGCTCGGTTTTTGATTATTTTCCTATCTATTATTTATTAATTATAGCTATTCCCGATTATGCATTGCTAATATATATAATAAAATAAAAACAAATGTTGAAAAATATTTTTTTATATTTCAAAATATTATAATATTAGTGGAAAAATATTTCAACAAATACTTGAAAAAATATTTTATAAATACTAATATTTAAACATAACATTTAAAAAAATGTTCTAATATTTATAAATTATATATTAAAATAACATTATAAATATTAATTGAAAAATATAAAAAAAATATTTTAAAAAATGTTGAAAAATATTTTTTAAGATCAGGTATAATAGATTTTCTCGAGTTAGCTCCACACATACACACACACGTATATGTATATATATATATTAGGTTGGAGTGAATTTTGAAATAATTATAGCCGTCTGGTTATGTCTCGTGACATGTGAATTTATTGAAATTATTGAACTCCACATATAACGTTAAATCACTATCGCGAGACATAACCAGACTGCCATAATTATTTCAAAATTCATTCCAACCTATATGTATACTATACATATACCATGTGTATTACTTATTTATTTATATTATATAAGTAAAATAAATATTATTCATTCATTCATTCATTCATATATATATATATACATTAGAAATTATAATGCATACAGTTATAAATAATAATGTAAATGAATATAAATGAAAATATCTATATTAATTAATTAATTATAAATATAATTAATTTATATATATCCTTGATAAATGCAAACCAAGGTCATATCAAATGATGGATGTGCTTAGGTTGTGTCATTGATAATTGTGCAGATTCTATATTTTAATTAAAATTGCAATAGAAATACTTATTTTCATAGGTGTAAATCATACATGTAAACTATAAATCTATGGTGTAAATAAACGTAAACATTATTTTTAATAGAAAATATTATATTAAAAATGTACTAAATAAAACAAAACTATAATAGTTAGTTTCTCAAAGAAAAATATTTGAAAATAAAAGTATCAATATTCTACTATATTAGTTATATAATTAATATAATTTTTTCAATATGAATGATTTCAATTATTATAGATGAATGAATTCTTGATTTATTGTTAGTCTTTTTAAATAAATACTTTTATATTTTAGAAAAAATTGTATTATATAAAATTAATAAATATTTATAAATAATAAAATAGTCTATTTTAAAATTAATATTTTTAGATTGATAATGTTATTTCAATATAATATATTATTTTATTATAGTACTCTATAATTTATCTTCAAAAGTAATCATCAGTTTCAACTTTTAATAAATTTGTTGAATTATTTGTAATTTGTTTATTTATTATTTAATGTTGTTCATCTAAATACAATTGTCTTTATGTTAAGTAGGCCAGGGGGCAAAGATCAATGTATTTATATATATATATATATATATATATATATAATAGTATAAAATATTTGAATATATTCAATATATTGTAAATAATATTAAGATATAATATATAAGGTATAAGGTATAATAAATAACACTTGTCTGATATTTAAAAATGTGTGTTATAATTATATAATTATATATATATATATTAATAGATATATCTATTTCGTTATATTATTAATGATATTTCCTTGTATCTTGGTGTAAGGTAGTGAGAACTATAATCATTATTGTCCGATATATTTATATAAACATATATGTATGTTTAGTTCTCTAGATACTGCAGTTAATATTGTCTGCTACTCTTAATATAACCATTAGCCATGTATAGTACCCATCAATAATATCTAGCCTAATTGCTATCTAGTTAATAATCAGTCTCAGGCGAACTACCACGTATTTGGATCAGAAGACATCAGCAAGAGCATAACTTTCTTCACATCACCAACCCCTTAATAAAAACCTGCCCCTTTCTCTTAGACATGGCGTATCGCAGAACTTCTACGGCAGCCAGAGGTCGTAGCGGTTTCTACACATGTGTCACTCAAACTGTCACCTACGGAGTCGTTACTTGTATAGTCGTGACCTTGCTGTTATTCGCTTACTACCTTCCCAACGATGTATGTGTTACTACTATAACTAATACTACTATAACTAATACTACTACTAATACTACTACTACTAATACTACTACTACTACTACTACTACTACTACTACTACTACTACTACTACTACTACTACTACTACTACTACTACTACTACTACTACTACTACTACTACTACTACTACTACTACTACTACTAATACTACTACTACTACTACTACTACTACTACTACTACTACTACTACTACTACTACTACTACTACTAGGGAATTACTTTTGTGAGTCTATTTAGTGGGTATATATCATAGTAATTAATAATAGCTATAGCTCGCATATAGTATACTCGCAAGGTTTACCATTAATATTATAATAATACTAATATTTAATTTAATAATACTAATATTCAAGTTATAAATGAATGTGAGGGCCTAGGTAAATATATGTTTTATTTTTAAATATTTAAACTATATTTTTTTCACAATATTCTAAATTTATTACTAAAGAGTAATACTAACTTCAATTTTTTAATTTAAATATTCATTTATTTCTATAGCAAAATTAAACATTAAAAACAAAAATTTACAACATTTATTTTTTTAATATCTCCTTTTTTTTTTGATTATATACAAATGTGTAGTTAGGTTTATTGTAGAGCTAATATATTTTAATACTATTATTTTTTTAATTTAAAAAAAATATTAAATATTGAAGTAGGAGTAGGATTTTTAGTAGACCCATTTTTGCCTATCTAATACATTACAATTAAAAATAGGCGCACCTGCCCTTAATGTAACAACAGTTGAATATTATATAATTATAATTATAATAACTGAAAAAGTTATTTAAAGTTCATCTTTGATACACTGAATTAAGTTATCTATGCCACAATATATAAGATCGAAACAAGGTATCCAAGGTGCAATATATATCATTTTTTACTAAATAAATATTTACTTTTAGTTGTATTAAATTATTATCCACACCTATTAATATATTTACTATATAATTAATATTGGAAATATAATTTTACTCATTTATATTATTTTTGATTCTATAATTAAACCTATAATTGTTTGTATAATTGTTTATAAATGTATGTAAAAATAGTTTCTTATAATATTTAATAATAATATATAAATGAAT
Source organism: Osedax fenrisi (assembly GCA_964019155.1). Classification (NCBI taxonomy): domain Eukaryota; kingdom Metazoa; phylum Annelida; class Polychaeta; order Sabellida; family Siboglinidae; genus Osedax; species Osedax fenrisi. The sequence goes on from OZ025244.1 coordinate 33,554,537, forward strand.
GAAAGATAATATTTATGCCTAATGTAATATAACTACTAATAAATAAGTTTGAAATTATTTTGGTCCAATGTAAACATATATTTTCCTTGTTATTGAAATAAATTTTGATTATTATCATAGTTGATATAGTAGTAAATATTTTATATTAATACATAATATTCAGTAGTAATCACTATAATTAGTATTATATAATTAATATGAAATATATAATTGCAAATATTGACTTTAATGTATATAATTTAATTTTGTTGAATTATGTTTTTTTATTAAGATCTTATTTAATTAAGATCTTCAATTTGTGTAATAACATATTTCATTAAAATCTAACCCCATCGGATCTAACCATCAGACAAAAATGTCGACCAATCAAGCTGCTTCGGAAAAAGGTCACAGGGGAGAAGAGTCTAGAGTGATTATAGTCGGAGGTGGATTAGCAGGTTAATTATTTATGTTTATTACATAAAGCTTATATGATTTCACAATGAAAAGAAATGCTCAATATTATTTTAAAGCCTTTTAGAAGTATACACAACATTGTATTCATATTTATTTATTGTATACAACAAATTCTAAAAAATAATAATTATTATATATTTCTAATGAAGGGAAATGATTATTTGATGATGATCTCCGATTGTTAGGTATGATCGGAGATGTAGACACCTATTAAATTGATCGACCCTTAGACGATTACAATCATGACAGTGATCGAGGATTGTGATTGTCTGCATTCACTGTATATTTCAAACATGATTAATGTCATGATTGAATGTATTTCGTATTATCCAATCGCAAGTTTTATATAATGGATTTTACCCTGATAACACTCCTGTCTACCCTATTAGGATTATCCGCTGCTATAGAAGCCTACAGACATGGTGCCCATGTGACAATTATTGACAAAGAAAAGAACTTAGGTGGTAATTCTGCTAAGGTATGGAATGATATAGTTTATATATGTGTGAGTGTGCATTAGAAATTGGTGATATTGTGTAATATCATTACTATATTGCAAAATATAACATATAATATATTCTTGATTCTAATTAGTGTTGTGAGTTAATAAAAAACACGTTTTAAACAGACGTTTTAAATGCGTTTTAAACCGTTTTAAACATAGAATAAAATACGAAAAAAACAGTAAAAAACAAGAGACATAAATTTATACATATATTTATGTAATTGTTAATATTTAAATCCATTTAAATTTAATTTGACAAATAATAATTGCTCTGATATTTTTTTGATATAATAAATTGTATAATAATATATATTATGTTTAATATTATATAAAAAAATAGTATGAATTTTCATATTTTTTTAATAATAATATATTAATATATAAAAGAAATATGAAAGTTTATAATATATATTATTATAAAATTTATAATATCAGAACATAAAAGAAATCTAATTTTACTTTATTTATAATATTTTATTATAAAATAAATATGAAAGTTCATACAGCTTTTATAATATTAATTATATTATGTACAATTATATATTATTAAAACTACATTATATAATATATCTATATATTGTGATACAATCTCCATATCTATAATATTAAATAATACAGAAATACGCTGTGTTATATTATAACAAAATAAATATTATAATTATTATAATTGTCATGCTAATAATACAGATAATATATTATTTGAATTATTACTGATTATTCATATAATATGTATTTATTTTATTATTTAACAACATATCTACTTTATTAAATAATTTTATTTTTTGTAACAGAAAAAAACGAATAAAACGAATTAAAAACGAAAAAAACCCTTTAAAACATGTTTTAAACAAACATTAATAAAAAACACGTTTTTTAATAACACTAATTCTAATATATAATTAATTACAATGATGTCATACTTAACATTTATTGTTATTGTTATTTTTATTTGGTGGAGTCCTTTCATCCCATCCAGGAACTTAGATGAAGTTTTCACTTATAACCATATATGGCTCTAATGTCCCTTCGAATCCGCTCTCATATAAAGGCATCCATGGTTTTAACGAGAGCCGATCATTTATTTATACACAATTATATAAGATCACTTCTAAATAATATTTTAAGACACATTTTATAAAATTAATTAATGGTCCGGACGAGGGTCGAACCCATGTCCTACTGCTTGTGTGTCTGACGCCTTAGCCACTGAGCCACACAGGCAGTTTAATGATATTATTCATGTTATTTTTATAATTCAATAAATATCATAAATATTATGACTAAATATAAAGTAAAAAAATTATATTTACAACGAATCAATAATATTGATATATGAACATTTATAAAACTTGTGGGTTTTATAGTTTACACATATTTATTTTCTTGCAATTATAAAATATTGTACAAAATTAAAAATATTAATTTAATAATAAATAATGAATCAGTTATATTTTAGATTAATGGTAATTTAATATTAATATTATATTTGTTTTCATTGAACCTCAAACTTCGAACTGATACTCAGGCATATAGAACTCGAACTTGAACTAATTTTTTGATTGTTTTTAATTCTAACTCGAACTGATACTCAACAATTCTTTTAATTATTGAACTTAAACTACTCAAAAATATTATTGAACTATTTTTGAAATATTATTCAAATATTATTTAATAAATAATATTTATGATGAATACGAAAATGTTACTGGGATACTATTGATTGATTGATAATTTATTTAAGCAAATACATAGCCGAAAATATAATCGAAAGTATAAAGTATAAATATTTGCTAACGATAACATACGTTATAGAAATAAACAAAGAATAATACGAAATTAAAAAATTAAAGAAATTAAAACGTTTTACAGTTACCGTAAAAATGAACGAAAAACAATCGAAAGTAGAAATAAATCATATAGTAAAATAAACGAAAAATGATCAAAATAGAAATAAAAGATAGCGTAAAAAATATTTAAAATAATACACATAATATTGTATGTATATAGGAGTTTTATATAGTTTCAGAAATACTATTTAATTCCAAGTAGAAGCAATATATTATGTGTATATTAATATAACTCAACGATACGTAAATTATTAGAGTAGTGGTCCTAATAAGTTATTTTCCTAAAAATTCATTTTCGAAAATATTATAAATATTAAGTTTGAAATTACTTAATTATAATATCGTAAGTACGTAGGAGTTGTATATATTTTCTGAAAACTATTTAATTACAAGTAAAAGCTACTATAATATGTATATAACAATATCATTATATATTATATTAAATATAACACTTTATATAAATATTGTCGCCGTTTCAGACAGACCCCCAATTTTAGATCATTTTAAATTTATAAAATTATTAATTTCTATTGTAAATTTATATATAAATAGTTTCACTAATATAACTATCATTATTTATACTGTATAACTTATACAATATATTTTAATTAAAATATTATAATAACGTTATCTTGTTGAATTCCATCACTTGTGAGACATAATCATCTTCTGAATCCGTAGCGCAATCCTAATTTAAAATATGTTTACATTAGAAACAACTTGTCAACAACTTGTCAATATATTTATTTGTATATTTGATTTTAATTTAAATATTACATATCATAAAATATATGTTTCATAAGATATAAAATTGTATGTTAATACATACTATCTATTAATTATAATAATTTAATTAATAATTTAGATATAATACATAAAGTATAATGTACAGATATATATAATTATAAAAATAAAATTGATAAATAAAAATAAACAATTTATTTTACAAAATATATTATTAATATCTAAAATGATTAAAAATATGTATTTAGAATACAATAATAATTATAATACTAACAGAATACGCTATTGCCGGAGTATTACAATCAAATTCAACATCGTTAATATCATTATAAGTCCATATATACGTTAATATCATTATAAGTTAATTTTAGAAGTCAATAAATAATTTAAAAATTGACGATGTTTACAGGATAAAAATAATATCTAAAAGACAGAATTACAATAAATCATAACCGTTTTCCATATAGGAAATGTTAGTGCATATCACTACGCGATTATTTTTGCATAAACTCGTAAAAGTATTATAAAACAATATGAAAAATTGATAATTATATAGTAAAAATAAGTATACTATATAATATAAATATTTCTTTTATGAATTATTTTTTATTGATTTATTTAGATCGATTAAAGATGTTTTATTAAAGTATTGGAACTATTTTTTTAAGTGTATTAAAAAAGCAGTGGTTTAACGGAATGTTTTGTTACTAATGTAATCAAAATTACAATTTGAAGTTTAAATAAACTACGATACTTTTTAATTATATAATAAGACATAATATAATTGATTATTTATTAATAATTAAATAATTAATTATGAAAAGTGTCAATAAAGTGTATTTATTTACAAAAGTAGAATATAATGCTCTTAAAGTATCATATTTATTGTGTAAACCATTTTAGTCTATACAATTATCACATACATATAATATTTTTCTTTGATATTAAAAATACGTAACTATGATATTATAAGTTAAGTATTTTTCGCGATGTCTTGCGCCTCCGGCGAAATGCCCACTCCGCTGTTGGGTTAAATATATAAATAATGTTTATTAAATTCTCTTATTTATCATAATATATTTAATCAAAATATTTTAAATTAGTTAATAATTATTAAATAATTATTAATAGTTAGTTATTAATTCCTTAATGGTACATATATTATAAATGGATAACAAAATATGTTCAACTGATTCAATAACGATACTAACATTTTTTAAACGATACCAATAATCAAGTATGTTGAACCGATTCGATACTTATACCCAAATATTTTAAACAGGTTCGATACCGATACTCTAAAAAATGGGTTCAATGACTAGACTAATATATATATGTATATATACACATATACAGCTGACTCTCGATACAAGAAAATCACCTCATAAGAATATATTTGTTAAAAGTAGTATTTTTTACAATATTTTTGATGTTTTATGCACCCAACAAAGAAAATAACCATTTAAAATATATATTATATATCATGTTAAAATAATTTATAATATTATTTAATTATTACCGTTCAAAACAATGTTAAATATCTGATATCAGACACAATATATTCATAACTTTTTAATTAACTTCATTATAATAAATATATATATATAATATAAGTAATAACATATAAGTATATAGTATATACCCATCTATATAAATAAATAAATTAACCAATTTTTTAATAAATAATATTATTTATTAAGATAATTAGAAAATTATGATTGGTTTATTAAAATTATTTATTGTTAATTAGCATCAAGGATACTTATAATGAGCCTCAAATATACTTTTTATGTGATGCATACAATTTTCACCATAGAAGTTAGATTAAAAAATGTAAAAATGTGTGTTCCTAAGTTGATATAAAAAGGTCATTTTGAAGTATTGCGTCCATTCTATACTCAATCACTTCTAAGTTTTATACCTTAGTTATATACCAAAAATATATGCTAATTTATTTATATAAATAAATAAATTGAAACAGTTTAAACCTATTTCATATAAATTTAATAGTATATAATCGTTAAATTATTGAGAAAAGTTTACTAAAACTCTTTTGGATATATATACCTCACTTTGTAAATTATTAGATGAATTAAATAACTAGGTTAAGATTATGGAATAATATTACAAACACATATATGTATATCTACATCTATATCTATTAGTGTATATCTATATCTATTAGTATTATATATATTGAATGCGATCTAAGATCTAACACCATATAGCTATGTAATTGTATAATTTATTAATGAGCATTATCACCAGACTAACTACTGACTAACCATTTGTAATAGTATTATTGAATACACTCTATGTGTTTATATGTTGACATACATCCCCCGTTAGTTACAATAGGGAGAAATGCCTACACACGAGTATAATTATATGTGTATTCTTCTATCTATTGATATAGCTTTAATCAGAACTTTATTAACATATGACCTCTAAACAGAGACTTCTCCCCTATAGGCGACCTCTGGTATTAACGCTGTGAATACCCATCGCCAAGTTGAACATTCCATTGCTGATAGCATCGAGGCATATGTCTCTGACACACTGAAGAGTGGAGATGGACTGTCCAATGAACAACTTGTTAGATTATATAACATCAATTACTTAAATATCTATACACGTGTAATACAGAATATTAACTACAAAAACTGATTACGAAGGTAAGAATTCTTGCAACTGAGAGTTCTGATGCGATATTATTCCTTGAATCATTTGATTTGGCACTGTCAGATGTAGTCCAACTGGGAGGACATGCAATCAGAAGGACACATCGTTTTCCACCCACAAAAGAAGGTTCTATTGAGATCAGCGATATCAAAAATCCTGTTGAATTTAATCTAATCAATTTATTTAAATTTAATTTTATCTTAATTTTTATAAATTAATATTTAATTATTTTTCATTTTTTTGATATATAAATTATTTTACTTGATATTTCGGAAATTTTCAAAGGGGGAATAGAAATTATAGATTTATATTTACATTCTATGACATTTTTATATTTCAAGGTCGTGCAGTTCCTGTAGGATTTACTCTGATATCCGCTTTAAAGAAGTATGTAGAAAGTCTATCAGAGAAGGCAAATGACAACGTTTTTAGCACTATTAATGTGATAACCGGAGCGAAATTCGAGAATCTTCTTTATGACGATGATGCAGTTGCTGGGCTCAGGTTATTATATTATCGTCACTTGTCATTATTACATCATCATCATCATTATCATCATCATTATCATCATCATGTAAATTATCTTTATCATCATCAACATCACATATTACCCCATCAGTTGCAGACTAACTCTATAAATTCACAGATACATAGATCTTGCCACTAATAAACTGATGAGTTTAGAAGGAGCAGTAGTTCTGACATCTGGTGGTTTCGCTAATGATCATAATAAGGACTCATTACTAGACAGGTAGGTTAACCCGCACTGCATCCGCAACCCTCTCCTTCATTTCTTTCTCTTATTTTCTTGCAGATATGTTCCTAAGCTGGCTCGTCTTCCCACTACAAATGGAGTGTGGGCAACTGGTGACATCTTAAAATATGCGTCTAGTTCGAAACTCTCGCTCATTCATATGGACAAGGTATCCTAGTATCGATTTCTTCTCCTCATACTTAACCATCACACTATCTCTCTAGGTACAAGTACATCCAACAGGATTTCTAGAACCTTCACAGCCCCTCGCTCATACTAAATTCCTTGCCCCCGAAGCCTTACGTGGTTGCGGTGCTATTTTAGTTAATCACAAAGGTCAAAGGTTAACTAACTACCATTTTTATGATTTTCTTAAGTCTACATTAGTTACTATATTTCATATTTATTATAATTACACGACCTGTGAAAATATATTGATTTTGTAATTAGTACATTTGAAACAGATTTGCAGATGAGTTAGGTAGAAGAGATTATTTAACGAAAAAAATATTTGAAAATTGTAAAACTTACAAGGTATATAATTATAATTATAATATATAATTATGTATAATGCATAGTTCATATAACTTTAAAGAATATCTTTAAACATGTTAAATAGAATGAGGAGAATAATCCAATAGTAGCTGCAATGATTCTAACAAAGAGTATTATAGAAAGATTTGGTGCTCCCTTAGCCGGCTTTTATCAATTCAAAAAACTTATCACAAAGGTTTATATTAAGTACATTTTAATTCATTAATATGTAATAGTAGTTTACTATATACATTAATAATCCAATGATGTTATTGTCTTTTATTGTTTTATTTTGAAATAAAATACAAATATACACTTGGTAAACAATAATCGTATAACATAAAGGTTGGATCTAAAAGTGAACTGGGAAAGTATCTCAATGTTCCTCAAGCAACAATTGATGAAACAATTGACAACTACAATAATGTCAGTATCACTGGTAATGATGTTCATGGTTAGTTATAAGCCTTATATTATAAACTTTACATATTTAAATATAATTTCTGTATACATTATAGTTATATTTTAATTATTAACATTATTATTAAACTAATAATTAATTTAATCAATGTTAATTAAAAATATTTTATAAATATGTGTCTGTTCTATTAAATGTATACTATATTTTCATAAAACAGATGCTGATATACTATAACTGTTCTATTTAATATGATTAACTATGTTATTTTTCTAAATTAAAGAATATTAATATTAAGAGATTATACGATTTCTAGATTTTACATAATTCTACTTTGTAATACTTTATATTTTAGTATCTGTGAACAAATTATTCATTTTAACAGTCTTGAAGTGATATAAAATTAATTTTTTTTAGATTGTGTAATAAAATAAAGATTTAAATCATTAAAAGCCTAACAAATTTAGTAAATGTATATTATTTTATAACTCTATTGACAAAATTAATTGTTTATATTTATTTAATAAAATATTGTATCATGTGATATTACAGACCAATGAAAGTTTAACATGAAAATCAATTTAACTTAATATACTGTTTAAAAAATAATAATTACACTATAATAAATATGCATGTATAAATGATAACATAGAAAACACTATTAGTTATACTATTTGTTGGCTATGTATGATAATATAATATAAATAATAAAATAAAGATATATTTTCATAAATATAATTAGAAATAATTATAAATATACAATTTCCATAGAAATATCATAATAAAATAGCCCTATTTTTCAATATTTATATATATAAAAAATATATTATATATATATAGTAGTGTTGTAAACGGGACAAGATTGTGAAGTTTCGATACGGACCTATAACCAACAATTTATGTTTCGACACTGACTCAAAATCACAAGCCAATGTTTCGAATCACTTAAATGTATCAGATGAACAGTTTCAATAAAAAGTAGATATAAACACTTCCTAGATAACAAGATTATATTAATTAGTGATGTAAACAAATAGTAGAATTAAAATTCCATTAGATTCATTTGAAAATTAATTTCATATTCAATTTGTAAAAGCAAAGTTAAGTTCGAAATAATAAGAAAATAATTTAACAATAAAATATTGAATTGTAATATACAAAATTAATATACATTGCTACTAGATACGGTATGGATTTTAGTACAGAAAAGCAAGGTAATGATACTTCAATGCATGCAAACATTTCTCTTTATGGGAATAAATAGAGGAAGTGAACAAGTTCTGTTACCTAGGAGCAACCCTCTTAAAAGATGGATCTAGTGAAACAGAAATTAAGATAAGATTAGCCCTTACAACATCGGCTATGATATACACCATATAGAATAGCAAACATAACTTTAAGTTTAAGTATATTTTGTATTATTAATACTAACATATGGTTGCGAGACATGGACGATCAATTCAGTTATGTATAAAAAAAATGCAAGCATTCGAAAACAAGTCTCGCAGGAAACTGCTCAGGATAAAGTATCAGGAAAGACGAATAATGAATATATAAATCACACGATTATTACCACAATCGGCAACTATGAACCTCTCCTACAAACGATTAAACGACGCAAGCTAAAATTGTATGGACACATATTCAGACATGACGGCTTCTACAAAACTATAATGCAAGGCGTGGTTGAAGGAGTATGTAAACGAGGACGCCCGTAAAAGCAATGACTATATAACATTTCAGATTGGACTAAGATGGATATTATTTATTAGGTAAATGTTGTACATAATGGAGAAAATGTATTTCAAAGTCAAGTGTGTTAATTCCTCCTACGATTTCGAGTCATGGGATTATAAATAAAAAAAATCAAATATACAAAAATCTAAATAATGATTAAGATGTTTATTTTATGATTAAATTATATTACAATAAACAAAATTTAATATATATGTTCTCGAGAAGTATAATATTGAAAATATGTTTCTCATGAAGTTAAAATATTGAAAACTAGGTTCCCAATATTGAAAATGTGGTTCTACAGAAATTAGAATATTGAAAATATAGTATTTCGACAAGTTAAAATATTTAATATTTGGTTTGTGAAAAGTTTAAATATTGAAAATATTAATCCTATATATAATTATATATTTATTATAGTATATTAAATCATATTTATTTAACATAGTATTCTAGTTTTTTATATAAATTTTAATGATCATAACAATAATCAATATAATATCTATAATTCAAATTATAATGATGATTATAAATATTATAACTCATATATTCCAATGATATATATGAAATCTATATAATTTATCAAAAATATTTAGTAAAATGAGTTCATAACATTATGCATTATATATTAACACTTTGCATCCGAGGATTTTATAATTGTATATAACATGTCGCCCAGTTCCGATCGTTTGTATTTTTTTTAAATATGTATGTACGTTTTTAATTAATGAAAATATGGATATAAATAATATAAAAAATGTCCTATTACAAGTTATAATTTGTTGGTATAGTATAACATAGCTTATTAATCTGAAGAAAAAAAATAATAAATTCATTATTCAAAATATTATATAATCAATTAAAAAGTAACAATTATAATTAATTCTTTAAAATAAAATATTTATATTTAAAATCTAAATTAATGTATATAATACTTATATTTTATATATGCTTATAAAGTTGGAACAATATATAAACTAACAATAAACTGAATAAATTTAGTCATTATTGAATAATTTACAAGTAAAGCGCACAAATAATATAAAATATTTTTTCTATTATTAGTTTTAAATTTAAAATAAAAAATATAATTCTGTACTATCGGTGTAAATAATATTGTAACGTATACACCAATTTTATATTACTAACCAGGTTTTATTTATATAATTACGAAAAAATTAGCTATAAATTATTTTTCGTTAAAAAATTACAACATTGATATCAACTATCAATTATAATTAATGGTAATATTTATCTAACTTTTTATCAAATTTGAAATTTTGTATCGATATAAAATGATTTTTATTAAAAGAACTATTTATTACAATGATATTACTATAGTTACTATAAACAATAAAATAGTCAAGCCATTTTATATATTAAAATGAATTTATTAACAAATTATATTCATATTTTAATTTTAATTAATATAATTTATACGATTAATTTTATTTCTAAAAAAACCTTATATAAGATTATATTATACCATTAACAAATTTGAAAACTAAGATATGAAACTTATTTTTTTTAAATCTTACCATAAAGAAAACATTTCATTATATTATTTTGATACATTTAAATAATAATATATGACATATATCATCAAAGTTGCTCAACAGAAATCAACAGCTCGGAAGCATATGGTTAATGGGATATCCACATGGGACAGCCATTTTAGTAAATTTACATATATAGATATGTATAGGGAATGCATTGCCTCCGATTATTGAATGTTTCTAAACAAATCTTCATTAAAATTTAAAAATTGTTTGTTTTATAAAAAACGACATTCATATATATAGACAACACAATTAAAAAATACCAAAATACATATTTATATTTTTGAATGTGGTCTCCTCTCTGGAATTGTGAATACATATTATTTATATATAAAAAGAAATTAGGCAGATAATTTCATTACTTTTATCTAAACTCTACACATTTATGTATACAGCAAACAAATATATAACGCATTTGAAGTATAAACAATAAATAAATTTTATAAAAGTCAATAAATAAATTATAATCAATATTATAAAGTAGTAGTTTTATTTTTCTTATCTATATATAAATATTATATTTATAGAATATAAAATAAAAATTTTCCTTCTTTTTACTTTTTTCATATTTTGCAAGTTTATAGACTTTTGTATGTGTTTATAATAATCTATATATATATATATATATATATATATTATAATTACAATAAATAAATAGTAACACAAAAATAATGAAAATATAAAATAAAATATATACATATATAAAAATGGTAATACATATTAAAATTATGTAAGACTTTATTCATTATTAAAGTAAAAATTATATAAATGGTAATACAGTTTAACATTTTTTATATCGTAAAACATATAACAATTATTGTTTGTAATGTAGATTCAAAAATTTCAAATGGATTGTGGTGAATAATTTATGATGTCTTTTAATTATACTATGAATATTTATTGGAATTCTATTTCTATTTTAATATCTAATTAATATATTTTTTCAAGTTAATGATATTCAGTTTTTAAATATTAATTATTTATAAAGATGTATATCAGAATAGATTTTATCTTATATTATATTATTTACATTTTTTTAAAGTTAGTTAAATATTTAAACGTGAATTATATTTATTTAATTGTCTTATAGAATCTGCATATATATTATTGATATTATAATTTCATCCCAATTAAATTTAGCGTAAATAATTCCTAGGTAAGAAAGTTTTCCCGGCGACTTTCTCTACAGAAGATGAATATTACGTTGCCTACATCACACCTTCACTTCACTACTGCATGGGTGGTCTAGAGATCGACCAATGGGCTCGCGTTCGCGGTGTCTCTAAGAATGTGGCGGGTCTTTACGCTGCTGGGGAAGTTACCGGTGGGGTGCACGGTAATAATAGATTGGGGGGCAATTCTCTACTAGAGTGCGTGGTGTTTGGTAGAAGGGCGGGTAAACAATCTGCCCATTATAGGCGGGGTTAATTCATTGAGAATTACTATCAGAAAGCTAGGAACTATTATATTAACCTTAGGAACTTATAATATATTATATATTATAGATTTATTAACAGCTGATGTTTTTGTTTGGATTATCTTTTATAATATCTTAGTTATATTTTCTGTTTATGAAATTTGTATAATTAATAACAAATGCTAATATTTTATTATTTATTAAGTGTTTTCAATATGTTTGTGATGATAATACTATATTTTATTATATTAATTTGTATTAATAAATATTGTGATAATATAATTTTATCTTAACAATTGTAAAAAATGATACCTAATAATATTATATTTCATAATATTATGTGATGTTATCACACATAATAGGTCTACTACAAAGATTATATCCATGTAAGCATTTAGAATATTTCATATTCATAAAATTGGCACAAAGCATTCAGTTTGCCATTTGAAGGATGGTGGAGAAATTGTAAAGAATGCCTTAAAATGAAATCAGCTAAATTTGAGCCTTTGATTTAACTGCTTTCCTGTCTGTGATCACTTGCTTGAGACGATTACTGACAAATGAGTTGTCTCGCATTCGTTTACAAGGAGAGTCGCAGATATCCTCACTACTAGAGGTCTCTAGTTTCTTTGCAGACAGGATGTTTAGTCTTCTCGTTCTTACCATTTGATTTATTTTCAGTAGATCCTATTATAAGTTATATATAATAAAAATATATATGTATGTATATTATTAGTATCATTAGTATATTAATAGTATGATAACATTTGATCGACAAATTATAATTAATAATATCAATTGAATTACTTATTCATAAATAGATCTAGTAATTTAATAATATAATCTTAATTTAAAGAAATTGTTCATTTGTTTTAATGATGTAAAAAGTAATTAATGAGAATCCTAGATTTTAGTAAAACTTTAATTAATATATAAGATACAAACATTAGCTGGGCTCATATTAAAGCAATACAACAATTTCTCGGTACTGGAATTACTTTTATCGAGGCAACGTTTGTGGGGAGAGATGTGAATGTTGGACATCAGCTTCTTTGGTGATGAAAGGCGACTCTTGAGACTTGGCAGGGGAGACAGCATGGGCGTCTAAATAAATGATTTATATATACGAAATTAAGTTTCTTTTCATAATTCAGATTATCTATGATTGTGCTATATCTATACTATAGTTAAAAATTAAAAGTAATTTAAAACTAACGTTATTTTTTCCATTTGAAACGGAGAATCGAAGTGCAAATGTTTTGACATATTTCATAAATACTGAATTATAAAAGCAAATCAAATCTCCTCTATTTTCAATTTGATTATCGACCTTGAATGAACCTTGTCCTATGCCTATTTAAATATATATATACATTTAATGTTATTTTATTTAAATAATAAATAATTTATTTTAAGAAATTATATTATCACAAATATAGAATAACTATAAACAACAGAGAAATTAGAAAAACTGACACCAGTGCTGCCGTTTAGTGAATTATATTGACGAGAACCTGATGCTTTAGTAGGAGAACATTTCCTGTCTGAAGATAATGTCAGGGATTCATTTAACTTGCTGTCTTTATCAAGAAGAACGCTTCTGTACACCTGCGGGTGGTGCAAATGTAAGTGAATATACATATATACTATGTATGTATGCGAATATATGTATGTGATGTACAATCTAGGTGATTTCATATGTCTACAGCCAAAGCTAACATGACTCAGGGCTTGGGGTTGTACACGGTATTCCTTCATTATTGCCTGAAATGATTCATCTTTATTGGTGACCTATAATGTTCACACGATGTGTTAATATTTCACCACTCCGAATGATGTACATTTCATTACGAACGTGTGATTGTACATGATATATTCTCTTCGAAAAAATCAATATTTAATTTAATTTTCTAAGGCAAAGTTTTGAAATTTATCTACATAATATGGAATTTATAGTTCTAAAATTAGTATAATTATTTTTAAGTTTAATGCCCAGATAATTATTGTATAAGATGTATACCTATACAAGACTGTGTAAGATGTATAACTAATAAAATCAATATTTTTATAAAATTTAATTTAAAGAAAATATATAAATCAAATTATATTTACAATTTTATTAATATTGAATACAATAACATTTAAAAATGTCAATTAATATGATATTAACTATTTGATTATTATACTATGCATTGTGTATATTATTTGTAAATTAATGTTTTTTTAGAAACCAATAATATATCACAATATAGCACTAAGGCATACAATAATGATTACATCGAGAATGATTCAGTAATCATTGTGACCTTACTTTGATCGCATATACTGATACTGACCTTAGCTATGACATACAGACAACACATGAGGATCTGATCAAGATGGCGGTCTTTCAGTATTTCCGTATGGTCCTTCAGCACGTATTCAAAACATGTCCAAATCTGTCATACCATTAATACTAATAATTAATATTAATAATACAGTAAAAGCATATCAATCATATGTCAATTATGATAGAATAATATTTATTTAATTTTTTCAAAAACTGTAGGTGAAGATTACTAAAAGTAAAGTATGCAGTGGGGATGTGACTATATAGCTTGCAATATAGACAGTAGTCTGGTAATGCTAATTATATAATATTTTTGTATTGTAGTGATATATTGTAGTTTTATTATTGAATTGTTATATTTTATTTCTATAATAGAATTATGTTCTTGTTCTATTTAAGTTCTATCTAGTCATTTAAATGTAATGCTGCAGTTCTGAAATCAAATGCTTGCTTTATAGATTAAATAAAATCTAATTACAATTAATGTTTTATCCTACAATTTTATAGAAACATATATATATATATAGTATATATAGCAGGGTTGGATGGTTTTTTTAACAATATAAAAAATAAGGAATCGATTAGGCAATGATAAAGATGCAAAACTTGTTTTTTTATTTCGAGAATTAAATTGATTATATTTCTATTAGAAATCATCTAATTATTATTATTATTATTTTTTAAATTATTATATTGTTACAATTTGTAACTTGTTATTTTATTGCGAGAATTATATTGATTATATTTCTAATTACTGTATTGTTATTTTTTTTAATTATTATTTTGTTACAATTTGTAACTATTTTTTTTATTATATTTTACTTTATTTTTATAATAAATATATTTTAATAAAATAATTTTATTAACATATTAATAATATATTATTGAAAATTTAATAATATATATATATAATTAATATATATAAATAATATTCATTAGTGTTGTATATTTTATACTTACTCTATATATGTATATTTTGCACAGACATTTAATAATCGATCTAGGTATATATAATATTTTCTAATTAATAATCTTTTAATTAATCTTTTAAATAATCTTTTAAACATTTAATTATAAAAAAACCAAAAAAACCGCCAACCTTGATATATAGTATATAGTATATACACAATAAAAGGTACTGACATGGATATATATGTAACTTTATCATTATTCTGTAATAATTTTAATATAATATTTATAATAAAATATATAATACTTTATTATTTTTATTTATATATTCATGTTGTTGAATTTTAATATGTATTGACTTACATATATTTGTTCTGTATATTGACATTAGAAAAAAACCTAACATATTTTATTTAATTTACATATTATTTATTTTATTATATAAAGCAATATTCACATATTGGCTTTACGTATTGCTATTACGTATTGGCTTACATATATTTTTTCTGTATATTGACATTAGATAAAATCCTAACATATTTTTATTTAATTTACATATTATTTATTTTTTATATAAAGCAATATTCACATGAGCAATCCATTTTTCAATCTGCTGAAAAAATCGCTCAATCGTAAAAGTATGTATTTTTTCTGCAATGATAGCAAAATATTATAATATTTAATTAGAATTTAATTATTTTTTGAGATAATTTACATAATTAGCGAAGGAAAACATACGCAGAGTATACATGTAGTAGTAGTAGTAGTAATAGTATTTATTTATACACAAAGATTAATATAAAATTCTACAATGTGTTTTACTGTTTGTCGAACAGTTTACAGGTGTGGGTTCCCGGATTATTTAACGATCATCCGTAAAAATAATATAATAAAATAACATTCTTAAATATAATAATATAATAATAATATAATAACACGATTACATTTCAAAGAAGGTTAGATAAGTGGTATTTTAGTGGGGAACGTTTAAATAGCTCCTTGAGTTTATATTTGAAAGTTGTTATTGACATATCTTCTTTGCGTATGGATTGGGGAAGTTTATTCCAGAGAGTTGCATCTCTCCAGCTAAATCGTTTGTTACCGTACTTTCGTAATCGTGTAGTCGGTATGTCAAGTCTATATGTTTGTCTCAGTTGTCTGTTAGTGGTTTGTTTGTGAAGTAAAGTATGTAAATTATGAGGTTGAGTTTTTTTTGTAGTTTTGTAAAGTATAGTTAGTAGTTTAATGTTGATGTTGTCAATTGTAGGTAGCCAGTTTAGTGATTTCCGTAAGTTCGTAATGCTAGTAGTGTAATCTGTGTTTTTTAGATTAAAAACTAATCGGTCAATATTGTTAGTAACTGTTTTGTTTTCTCCGGCTAGTAAAGAGTTACAGTATAGAAATCTAGACATTATCAGTGAATTTGATAGAATTATAGCTGTTTGTTTGGTTAAGTATGGTCTTAGTTTTTTTAAATTATATATATGAAAGGAAGAAGTTTGTTTCATTTTACTGATATGTTTAGTAAAGTCGAGTTTGTTAGTAAAGTGTAAACCTAAGTATTTTGTATTTTCAGTCGGTATTATATTTATGTTATTTATATTTATTAGTGGAACTGTAGTATTGATCGTGGAATTGGTTATAAAGTTGATGAGTTCAGTTTTTGTTGGATTTAGTAATAAATTATTTTTTGTAAGCCAAATTTGCAGTGAGGTTAAACATGATTGTAAGTTAATTGAGTGAATGAATTGGGCGTTTAATTCTATGTCGTCAGCGTAAAGATTATAGTTCACGTATTGGAAGTTAGTCAGTAGTTTGTTGAGTGGAAGTAAATAAATGGAAAATAGTATGGGAGAAAGAGTGGAACCCTGTGGGACTCCATATTTAATAGCATAAGGTTGTGACAATGTTTCGTTTATTTTAATAGAAAAACTCCGACCCCGGATAAAATTTGAAAACCATTTGATAGGTACCTTCCTTATACCGATAGATCTAAGTCTTTCTATTAAAATGTCAAAGTCGATAGTGTCAAAAGCGGCAGATAAGTCCAGTAGTATCAGTTGTATCGGTAAGCATCTAGTGATTTGTATAAGTCGTCAAAGAGTGATAGTAGTGTCGTTTCTGTACTGTGATTCTTGCGGAATGCATTTTGTCTTCTGTCTAGTAAGTCGTAAGTATTTAAATATGATATTATTTGTTTGTTTACAATTTTTTCTAGAATTTTGGAAGTAATGGAAGTTGAGATACTGGTCTATAATTACTCAGTACTTCAGCATCTAAATTTGGTTTTTTTAAGTAAGGATTGATAATTGCGTATTTTAAATTGTTGGGTATTTCACCAGTCGTTAATGAAGTATCAATTATCTGTTTATAAATGGGAGCTAGTGTAGAAGCCAGTATTTTAGTCATTTTCAGTGGAATAGGGTCAGAAGGAGATGTTGTCTTTGCTGTAACAATTAAGTTATAGATATCAGTTATAGTAGGTCATTCAAATTCTGTAAATGTGTGTTTGCAGGTTGTAATTAGGATTGTCGTATCAGTTGATAGTAATTGTCGTTGTAAATCTAGATTATAGCAAATTTTTTCTACTTTTTCAGAGAAAAAATCACCAAATCTAGTGAAGAGTGTTTTATCTAGATTTGTAGTGGGAAGACTTATTTTATTTTTCTTGCCTAAAAGTGTTTTGGTAATGTTGAATAGTTTCTTGTAGTCATGTTGTGAATGGTTTATTTTGTTTTTAATGTAGTCTGTTTTGGTGTTCTGTAAGTGTATCTGGATTTCTGCAGTTGAGTTCGGTTAATTATTGTTGGGTGTTTTAAATATTTCTTATTTTGAGTTCTAAAAATATGTTTCAATTTCCCTAGATCTGAGTTAAACCAGGGCTGGTTATCGTGTTTGGTTAAGTAGTTAGTTTTAAGTGGTGCATGTTTGTTGAGTAAGTCTGTTAGTAATTCAGTTAGTGAGTAGGCTGTTAATGAAATAACTGCTTTATTTATATCGTTTTTAAAGTCATCATAGTTTATTTTTTTGATGTTTCTGTATGTGATTGTTGTTCGTTTAGGTGTAGTGTATGGTATTGTAATGGTGAAATCAATGGAATGGTCAGTAAGTAAAGTATGGTCAGTAAGTAAAGTATGTCTGACAGGGGGTTTGTTTAACAGTTTAGAGTCAGTGAATGTTAGAATTAAGTCAAGGGTATTTCCATGAATGTGCGTTGGGAAGTTTACATGTTGAGTGAGGTTTAGTTCATTGTAAGTCATTTTGAATTTATAGTGATGTAGTAAGTCCGTATTTACGTGAAAGTTAAAATCTCCAAGTATTAAAAGATTTTCGGTAGAGTGGTCATGTATAATGTCAGTAAAGTCAGTAATGAAGGAACGGTAATCATTATTTGGTGGTCTATATCAGAAGTAGGGACAGTGAAAGATTGTTATGTTTTATTTTTGTAAGTAGTATGTCACAGTTAGTCGATTGGTAGACTTTGGATGATGTGACGATGATGTCTTTTTTTATTAACAAAGCAACACCACCGGTATTTCTTCTATCATCTATATTTTTTGATATCATGGTGTAACCTACATTTTCAAGTTCGGCAGGGATTATTTTATTTTTAGCATTCAGCCAAGTTTCAGTCAAAGCTATAATATTGTAAGGTTTACTAGATATGTATGAAATTATTAAGTCAATATTTTTTGATAAAGATCTAGCATTTATCAGTGTGGTCAGTAAGTTTGCATTGAATGATAGTCATGTCGTTTTGTTCGTATTTTTTGTTTGATCAAATTTAAATGAATTTTGCCATTCAATTTTTTTAAGTACAAGTATAGATGTATACATACAAGTATACGATGTATAAAATACAAGTATAAATGTATACATACAAGTATACGATGTATACATACAAGTATAGATGTATACATACAAGTATACGATGTATACATACAAGTATGGATGTATACATACAAGTATAGATGTATACATACAAGTATAAATGTATACGCAATGGTCTTGACATGTCAATCAATGTCAAACTATTTAAAAGATAAACAAATAACAAAATGTTTAATTCTAATTTATATTCACTTCTTAGTTTGAATGTGTTAAACATAATTTTATTTATAATAACTTAATTTTGAAATACATATATATATTCCAAATATTATTAACTAAGCATACTCCTTTGAGTAAATTAAAAATTCTTAAAAATCATAATAAATTACGTAAATCTTTACGAATAAATGTTATGGTAACTTTATCATAAAGCCTTTATTATATTTAACATATACATTTATACAATTATATATGTTATTTATAAGTTTATATATATATAATATTATACGTTCATATAAATAATGTATTATACACTTATAACTAATATATGCGTTTATGATTGTAAGATTGTATAAATTATATAAAATATAATAAGTTCATATAATTTATGTATTTTTTCTGTGATAAAATGTGTATGAACACCCATTAATTAATGCTAGAAGATAGCAGTATTTTAATTGTATATATTATTTTCACGATAATTGCACAAATAGATTTCTCATGTGAATTCTGAATAACTTTAATATTAAAATAACAATATAATAATTATTATTGTTATATTTTTATATACATCTTTTGACATTAATAATGTAACATTATATAATTATTATTTTAAAATGACATTAAAAAATATAAATATTAAAATGATGTTATGACTATAGCATATATGCTATTTAGTAAGAATGTACACTCTATTATTTATTTCATATTGTTTCATACTCTTTTTTATATTATTATATTTTTGTAATATTAATATATATTTTTATTATTATTTAATAATTTAACATTGATATCATTACATGGTGATTATATTCAAGATAATTTTCAATACAGAATTTAAGCTATTGTATGTTAATTATTAGTTGTAGACAGAAAGTCATATTATTTATATATTATATTAATTTACATTGTATAATGGTAATAAATGTATTATTGTCTGCATTCTAATGTAATGCTTCTATAATTGCCAAGCTAGCAATATCTCCATATGATAATATCAAAATATTAACATTAATTTGTATCTCTATTGAAATATTTACAAAATGCATAGACAATAAATAAATAATTATATGGACTCATAAGATGGCCTCCTTTAGCTTTTAAACTAATGAAGGCAATATAATAAAAGTGATAGTGTAGAGTATTGTGGTTACAGGTGGTTAATAATAGAAGACATGATCATGTGATATATGAACAGGTTATTGTGAAGAAACAGAACAGCTATTCAATAGCTATATCAATAGTCAATTTTGCTCTACATTCATATATTATGGATCATTAGGACAAACTAAATGGGGATGTTGTGATAATTGCTGAATGAAGGGATATGATCAGACCTGACTCAATAGAAGGTCGTCATTGATTGACAGCTTGTCACAGAGGTCACGAAGACGTACGGATGCCAGCCTATAGATTTTTCTCAGGAACAGCGAGGTGGATGTCATCCGTTTGAAGGGCGGTAGGTTAGAAGGAAGACTATCTGCATTGTTATCATCATTTTGAGCCTCCTCCCGTGCTGTGAGTGTCATGCTACCCATACCCTTAGTGGGGGATGCTGTCGTATGGGGCGTGGTGGCGCCGGTAGTAGCGGACGACGAGAACAGGTTACGCCTCGCCATCGAACTGTCAATAATTCAGATGAGAATGTGATATTGAAATACAAATATAGTATGATTATAGTATGAATATTAAAATAATGAGATAATAAATAAATGATATAATATGTAGATAGACTTCACGTTAACACCTCTAAATAAGTTCACTAAACTAATGATCACAACACTTATCTTGATATCAATGTTTGTATGAGGGCTATAAAGGAAGCAAATTACACAGCTATATATCAGAGATAATGTAATGGTGTTTGCTATTGCTGATGTGTTAATTAAAAGTATTTAAATTCACTAATTTTTCATATTTAACTAATAATACAACTTTTAATTAACTCCACGCATTTAATAGCATTGTAAATATTAGGCAGCAAAGTAAATCATTATACCATCAAATTATATATTATAATTTATTGTATTTATACTGTAAATATTATAATATTTATATATATAAATCTAGTTAAGTCCAAGGCTGATATCACACATATGATTTTGGGTTACCCAATCTGGGTATTAAATGTGTATTCACTATATACACCTTAAATTAACCATGCCAATGTATACCCACATTTATGATAATGCTATAATTTGCAAATGAATTCTAACCTAGATTCTCAAATTATTACTGGTTACCTATGACATATTTAACTATAGTAATTTGTAAATAAATATCTGATTTAGATTATTTAGCGTGTGAACATGATCGGTATGTACCCAGAGTAGGTATATACCTTGCATTTTCACATGCTGCATTGGGTACCATTTTTATTACCCATACTGGGTAATAAAGGAATAATCATTCTGGGTATAAATATACAAATATATGTGCCCACATCTTACATGTGAGAACACCCTATATTATATCTAGTTAAGCCTATGTTATATATTAGATCTACTCTGAGATTTGTAGATAACTATCCTATTCAGATGTAGGTGATAATGAGGTGGTGACTTAACAATAATAATAATAAAAGGATTATGGTTACAAACTTTGTGTTTGTTGCGGATACAAATCTGTCAGTGATGAATGGAGACCTGGGCTTTTCTGTTTCAGCGAGATTATTAGTAATATATATGTATAGAGTCTATAGATTGTTGTTATTATAAGTATAATTTATAACTATATAATGCAGGTTTGTATTAGGAGGAAATGTTGTAATTGATATTTGTTAATTCTAAGTGAGGTATATCGTAATAGATATAATATAATATGATATAGAATTCTGGTAAAAATATTATGAATTATCAATGTAAGAATATTTTTAAATTGTACACACATTGAACATCGAAAATAGACAATTTATATTTGAAATATATAATTAGTAAATTATAAATGTAACCACAACATTATTAATCTTCCCTGTATTAAGTTAGTACATTACACTAAGTTGAATACTTAAAATATAATTAAATAAATTTAAATTAATAGATAATAATTAATTATTTGATAATTATTTAATTATAATTAATAAAATATTCATTTAATTTAAAAAAAAATATTATCCACTAAACATTTATTTTTTAAATTAGTAGTCCTATTTTAAATTTAGATTATTTTTAAAGTAAATGTCATAATTTTTCAACATCAAAATATTGATTATTTTTTTAATTTATATTCTAAATTTAATGTCTTATTTAAATTAACTATATATTACATTTTTGTTAACAATGTATAATTTTTAAAGTAAATATGTATTATTAATAATAATTTATTATTTATATTATATGTGTATTTATAGGTTTATTTATTATATAAATTATTAATTTGTATAAAACATATTTAGTTTATTTCCTTAATTAACTGCACCAGATTTTATACGAACATTTATAATTTTCTCAACCATTTTATATTTTACAAGAGTCCATAAATTAATATTATTATTATGCTTCAAATGAAGTCAGTAAATGAGATTTTGAAAATAAATGCAAATATTTATAAACGGTAGATTTATCACAAATTATATGAGGGAATACTTATAGGTGATAGTAATGAATGAATGTAAATAACAATTATGCGCATGCCTATATATTATATATTATAAGGAATATATATTAGTATTAAAATTACTATTTCTGATATATTATTATATTTGTATAACTAGTAATACAATTTTAAAATTGTTTAAATTAATAAATAGTGGTCCATAAAAATAATTTAAAAAAAATAAAATATATATTAATTATCAATCTAAAAATTGTCCGAACGCCCACCCCATACTATGCCATGACTATACCATACCATCCGCCTATTAATAAATATGATCAATACCTTCCCTCAATTACCTAGCTCTATTTCAGTAATTCTCTTGACTGCAGGGTGTACTACTGAGCCCTGAGCAATTTGTCCTGGTAGACTCACCTGTTCAAAATGAAGAAATCAAATAATTATACTAATATTTAGTAGTTTTTATAATTATTTTAATTTATAAGTTGTGAATATATATAAT
The DNA here is from genome assembly GCA_964019155.1 of Osedax fenrisi. NCBI lineage: Eukaryota > Metazoa > Annelida > Polychaeta > Sabellida > Siboglinidae > Osedax > Osedax fenrisi. The sequence continues at coordinate 33,578,535 of OZ025244.1, forward strand.
TATATTATTTATTGTCTGTTATTATTTTTTTATTCAATAAAGTATCATTAGCAAATATTTGAATTATGTATTTTCATATATACAAATATTATGCACAAATTTTATATGCACATATACAAAATTAATTAACCATTCAATAATTATAGTATTAATAATAATCAGGGTTCGAATGATTTAAATCATGATTTAAATCACAATTTAAATCAGCCTAAAAAAATCATATTTTTTTTTGATTTAAATCAATATTTCTCAAAGTATATTATATAATTATTAGATCATGATTTTTATAATATAATAATTATATTAATTATGGCCTTCTATATCCCTATATGGATATGGGATGCTATGTTATATTATTAATATATAAATAAATGAGAATTATATATATATATATATATATATATCAGTGTTCATTCTAGGTTTCAGGGCAGCTACCAACAAAAAATTATTATAGGGCATTTAAATATATTTTACTATGTAAAATGTAGGATGACATATATGGGTAATTTCGCCATCTATTTATAAATTCATTTATGATAAATAATATATTAGATGGACACTTATACCCTGAGGCAATTTAAACCTGTAACAATTGTTACTTACAAAAGCTACTTAGGAGGCTTTTTGAATTAGAGATGTAAATAAATAGCAAATAAGTATTCGATTCGATTACTTATTATTCGTTTACAATTAAATGATTTATAAATTTTAATTTTAATACATTGATATCAAATAATTCTTTTTATATTCAATCTCTCAACATTTGATTCATGAAATATTCAGATATTAAAAATTTGATCTTCGAGCATTTATAATATTGAAAATTATGTTGTCGAGATCTTATAATATTGAAAATTATGTTGTCAATATGTTATAATATTGAAAATTAGGTAGTCGAGATCTTATAATATTGAAAATTATGTTGTCGAGATCTTATAAAATTGAAAATGATGTTGTCGATATGTTATAATATTGAAAATTAGGTAGTCGAGATCTTATAATATTGAAAATGATGTTGTCGATATGTTATAATATAGAAAATTAGGTAGTCGAGATCTTATAATATTGAAAATGATGTTGTCGATATGTCTTAATATTGAAAATTAGGTAGTTGAGATATTATAATATTGGAAATTAGATGGTTGATATTTATATTGAAAATTAGGTAGTCGAGAAGTTATATTTTTAAAATTAGGTGTTCGAGTAGTTTGATATATAAGTAATTTGGTTCTCTATAAGTTATAATATTATGATTATTGTAATATCATATATATAATCATTATTATTATCATTATATAATTCTCTATTATTTTAATACTTAAATAATAATACATTTAATCGCCATTTTATAAATATTTATTGAAAATCCTCCATTTATTAAATAAAAATTCTTCATTATTTTAATACTTAATAATACATTTAATCGCCATTTTACAAATATTTATTAAATAATAAATTCTTCATTATTTTAATACTTAAATAATAATATAAGAATAATAACACATTTAATCGTCATTTTATAAATATTCATTGGAAAACTGACATTTATTAAATAATATATTCCTGTAATTATAGATATAACACTTTTAATTAATGATATTACAAGTATATTAATAATAACTTAATAATTAAACTTAATCCATATAATTATATATTTAGGGCAGCTACCCACATAATTAGGGCACTTCCCAATTTGGGTAGCTGGGTAGCTCTAGAATGAACACTGATATATATATATATATATATATATATATATATATATATATATATATATATATATATATATATATCATAAATTATGATTCATAAACATCAAGGAAAAATATATAATGTTAAATAAATAAGAATTATGTATATCATAGACATTATTGGAGACAGATATAATTTTATTTTTTCTATATAAAATCCAAAAAATATTGGTGCATTCAAAATTAAGAAATCGCAGTCTCTGGGTCAATAAATCTGCAAATCTTGTATATACAAATATTTTAATTTAAAGTAATTTATTTAAATAATTATCAAAAACGTTTTTATTTGATATCTTGTATTAATAATTTTAGCATAATTATTTTAATATAATTCTAGATAATAAAGTAGTCAGTATAATATAAAAACACTAGAAATTAAATAATAATTATTTAATGTTACATTATGCAACAGCATATAATATAATGTATACATAAATTTAGATAATTCAAGACATACACAATATCACATTTTTATTATAATATAATTATATTTATTTATATATCTTTACTTAATTGTATAGACAATTAATATTTAGATATAATTTTATAAATTTACATTAAGGGCCGGAGCAACACCCTGATTTTGAAAATAAAATATTATTTTTTTTAATATTTTTTATATAATAATCATATTTGATTATTTCTCTTTAAAATGGTATATAGCACAGTGCATAACATTACTTAAAGTGACATAAATGAGCATTCATAAATATGAGCTCGAAAAATAGTTCATATAAATATGATAATTTTTTCTTATCTCTAATTTTTAAAACGTGAATATCTCTGAATAAAATAAAAACTGTTACCATCTATGTTTGAACCACTTTGGATTATAGAAATAATTATTAGTTATATAATATATAAAAAAAATTAGTTGATATTTTGAAGTATACATAGATTGAATCTATTTTTATTCCATGATTTTTCTATCTCCACCATGTTAACTCAGGGTGTTGCGCCGGGCCTTATAGTTATTTAAATTTCTATGTCTATTAGCAGTAGAAAAATGATTTATTCAATTTTTATAATTAATTAAACATCCATTTATTATATTATTTTACAATTTATTATATTATTTGCATTTAAATCAAAAAAAATCCGATCAAAATCAAATAAATCCGATTTTTTTAATTTTTTTTAAAAAACCCGATTTTTTTCGAACCCTGATAATAATAAACAAACTTGTTCGCAAGATTTCAGACTCTCTTTATTCAGCCAAAATTCCGAGTCAGATTTCCAAGCCAAGCTCTCCAGAATAGTCTCCTCTACCTACGAATAATAAAGAAAACAGCATTTAGATATAAGTTCTGCAACAATATGTATGTATAGAGTAAGATTGATTTGATAATGTATTAATACATTAGTTAATGCAATAAAGGAAATGAATGAATAATATAAATTAATAATATAATAATAATAACATAGATTTTAATAATACCGTATATAAATAATGTGTTAGGCCTAATATAATTCCTCGTTTACCCTATTGAGATGCTTGATGACATCACGAGACAAGGCTTCGTTGATACGGATGAAGATTTCGATGACCTTGTAAAAGTTGAAGGCTGACAGGTGAAACGTGTCCAGCACCCAGGGGAAAGTTCTGTTACGTAAACGAGGTCAAGGTGAATGCTAGCATTAATACTACAGCAGAAGTATGTACTGTGCATTGTCAGCAAACATCAGTGAGATATTGGTGTGCGTTTTAAGAGGATGACTTATTACATCAGGGATATATGATAATATAGATAATATAGGTATAAGGCCTAATCTAGTTAATGTTTACTATCACTTATTTTAATATAACTCATTATATATATATATTTCGTTATATATATATACAATTATTAATATGATAAGATAATAATTCAATCTATCGTATTTAACTGGATATAACTGTTTATATTAATTTACAATTATGTACTATTAAATGATGGCGTTAATGTATTGGCTGATGCATTGTTAACCTTTGTGCATTGTAAGAAAAGATCACAACTTCTAGACAGCAGGCAAACAGAGAACTATGGAACTCTTCCTGTTCTAGAAGCATCTATATGTATTGTGTGTGTGTGTGTGTATATAATTAATGAATTTTATATAAAAATAATTTTATATCAATAATAATAATTTATAGATACAATTAATTTGAATTTTTAAATGGATAACAATAATATGAAGATATACACTTTCGTTATTTATTTATTTCTAATACATATTTGTGAATACTACGTATAGCTGGTAGTGTCTCTAACGGAAAGATCAGGAATTCTTCCGAGAGTTGTGAGACGTCGCCGCTCATTCTGCAAAATCTTCTCCAAACTCTAAAAGTGCGTACTCTGGCATTAATATTACTTCAAGGTCACGCGAACTCAGTGTATTCGTCATGTGACGATGAGATTACATAGTATAATAACCTTGTAGTATAAACATTCCGCAAATTTCAATCTCTTTCTAGCTATGTTCTCTTCTAAGTTAATTACATCGGACGTCTATGTAGAGGATGAACGCTCACATTATGTATGTCGTATTAATATTGATCAATTTATAATAAATGTGAAAACTTTGACAAAATAGTATGTACGTATACATTAGTGAACTCTGGTTCCAAAAGCACAACCGCTGCTGCCCTCTGGCTACTGACCTGCGTGTAGTTAGTGCAGAATACAGCCCCCATTCTCTTGACTCGTGCGATAATACTGAGGTGCGGATTTCTCTCGCAGTTACTGCCGGAGAGTTATGTATGGTATACTGGCCAGAATATAGACTATCTATAGACTAGCTAAGGAGTAAACGTTATGGGTTGGCTTCCTGCGCATTTGCAAGCGAATGACATCATTAATTAAACAACAAATATAATTATCAATATAAGCGTATAGTAAAATGTAACGCATTTTTGAGTTTATAAATAGTGCGTAGAATATGAGGCGGTGAATGTATATTATAGGGGGCCCCCCACTCACCAGAATAACTCGAGAAGAATCTCACTGGACGAGGACTTCATGCCTGCTAGGAGACGATGCAGTTTCTGAACCGACTGAGTGGCTGCGGTGATCGGTGTTTTCTGACCGCAGCCCGCCAACGAGGATGTGAAGGTCGAACTACAGGTGGCGCCACCTCCAGCCTCTCCAGAGACTGACAGGTAACGACGTCCCGTCAACGGCGTTTTTGGGGCCATAGTGCGGCTAGACTGAAATGTGTTTACATGTGTGTACATTTTGTATGATAACAATATTGTTTAATATTTAATGATAAACATGATGTAAGAATGACTACAACTATTATACCATTAAACCTAGGTGAATAATCCATCACAGCATCACTCCATGGTATTATAATGAATAATGATATCTGATATCTGTATATATATATATATATATATGAGCTAATCTCAACAATGAAGATAGTTGCTAGGCAACAATCTCAAGGCAATGTCATGATAATAGTTTCTATGAATGTAATATGTGAGTTGGTTTGTTAGTAGTCTAGGGTTATAGCTAGGATAGGGTTATAGCTAGGATAGGGTTATAGCTAGGATAGGGTTATAGCTAGGATAGGGTTATAGCTAGGCAAGGGTTATAGCTAGGCAAGGGTTATAGCTAGGCAAGGGTTATAGCTAGGCTGGGATTATAGCTAGGTAAGGGTTATAGCTAGGCTAGGATTATAGCTAGGCTAGGGTTATGGCTAGGCTAGGATTATAGCTAGGCAAGGGTTATAGCTAGGATAGTGTTATAGCTAGGTAGAGTTTTAGCTAAGCTAGGGTTATAGCTAGGCTGGGATTATAGCTAGGCAAGGGTTATAGCTAGGCAAGGGTTATAGCTAGGCTAGGGTTATAGCTAGGCCAGGGTTATAGCTAGGATAGTGTTATAGCTAGGTTAGATTTTTAGCTAAGCTAGGGTTATAGCTAGGATTATAGCTAGGCTAGGGTTATAGCTAGGCTAGGGTTATAGCTAGGCTAGGATTATAGCTAAGCTGGGATTATAGCTAGGCTAGCAGTAAGATCACTCTCACTATAATAACACTAACCTGTTCATTATTTGTTATCATATTGTCATGTGTACCTGTATCAGATGTGTGGTGTGAGGCTTATAAAGAGAGACATACTACATACTCGGTATAAGCTTTGCATATTAATATCAAGGTTAAGGTCAAGTTATAGGACACCTATCTAGGTCAAGTTAGAGAATAACAATCTATGTCAAGTTAGATAATAACTATCTAGGATATTATAGAATGCCTACCCCAAACTCCCTGTTACAACAGTGAATACAGATAGGGGTATATTCACAATTACCTGTGTACACAACTCAATAATAGGTTAATACAGCGGAAGGTTGGATATATTGCAATATCAATACTAAGATAGTAACAACTACTACTTGAGGCTGATACAATAGGTACTAGAATACTGTTAATATGGAAACTTAGTGTAACCTATTTCTTGTTCAGCGTTAGGTCTAAGGAAGAGCCTCTCATCAAAGTCCCCCCGTGTCAATACGTATTCCTCATATGCATGGGATATGGACTTACTAAAGAAGGATGGATAGGTTAGGGGTTGGATAGGTAGATGTCGGTTATGAGGTGTAGATGTAGGATAGGTGTAGGAGAGAGGTGGGAGATGTAGGGGTGAGGTGGCAAGTGTAGGAGTAGGGGTGAGGTGGCAAGTGTTGATGTGATTTAGCAGATGCAGGATTAGGTGGGAGGAGTATGGGTTAACATACAAGTTGATGTCGTAGTTTAGTGTGTCAAATGCTCCGGATAGGTCTTCTACTTTTCCTTTGAGGTGAGGCGAGGATATCTACAGAGATAGTAGAAGTAGTAGTAGTAGTAGTAGTAATAGTGGTGGTGGTGGTGGTGGTGGTGGTGGTGGTGGTGGTGGTGGTGGTGGTGGTGGTGGTGGTGGTGGTGGTGGTGGTGGTGGTGGTGGTGGTGGTGGTGGTGGTGGTGGTGGTGGTGGTGGTGGTGGTGGTGGTGGTAGTAGTAGTAGTAGTAGTAGTAGTAGTAGTAGTAGTAGTAGTAGTAGTAGTAGTAGTAGTAGTAGTAGTAGTAGTAGTAGTAGTAGTAGTAGTAGTAGTAGTAGTAGTAGTAGTAGTAGTAGTAGTAGTAGTAGTAGTAGTAGTAGTAGTAGTAGTAGTAGTAGTAGTAGTAGTAGTAGTAGTAGTAGTAGTAGTAGTAGTAGTAGTAGTAGTAGTAGTAGTAGTAGTAGTAGTAGTAGTAGTAGTAGTAGTAGTAGTAGTAGTAGTAGTAGTAGTAGTAGTAGTAGTAGTAGTAGTAGTAGTAGTAGTAGTAGTAGTAGTATAAGGTTACCTTAGTGTAGAGTTTGTGTATATAAGGCCTCCACCAATGTTCTCGAATGCCCTTGACCTCTATGGAGATCGCTTCATATGATCTTATTAAGTAATCAAGGATATCATCCGGCTCTTCACCCTGTATGTGTGTTATGCCCCAATGTTATCTAATCATATATATGTGTAGCACTTATTATTAAATATTGTTTACTATATTCAATTTTTACAAAAATAATCGTCGATATTTGTTATGAATTTGTAACGAAATGTGTAACCTAAATATAACCCACTCAAGTTTTCCTTCATAAAAATATAATTATATTTTAACTTTAATATTTATTTGAAACTTGTAATGAATATTATATTCATACATTTTTTTATACAACAAAATAAAATTAACAATGCATCAGAGTTGTTTGATTTAAATCAATTGATTTAAATCATTTGATTAAATCAATGATTTTTTTGATTTTTTTGAAGGCAAAAATCATGATTTTTTTGATTTTTTTGATTTTTTTGATTATAAATCAACTTTTTTATAATTTGATAAAATGTAATTAATAGTTTGGATTACTATTATTAACAAATCTAATAAATAAAACTGATTAAATAATATAAAATTTGTATTGATAAATTTATTTATTTATTCTATCAAAAAAATCAAAAAAATCATGATTTTTTTGATTTTTTTGATTATAAATCAACTTTTTTATAATTTGATAAAATGTAATTAATAGTTTGGATTACTATTATTAATAAATCTAATAAATAAAACTGATTAAATAATATAAAATTTGTATTGATAAATTTATTTATTTATTCTATCAAAAAAATCAAAAAAATCAAAAAAATCAAAAAAATCAAATAAATCAAATAAATCAATGTGATTTTGATTTTTTTGATTTTTTTAAAAAAATCATGATTTTTTCCAACTCTGCAATGCATATATATCAAGTTTATTTAAAACCTTTAAATATTAAAAGTATATATTTTATTAAAATTAATTAGGTTAACAATTTAAATAAATTTCTTTAGAAATCAAAATTATAAACATATTATTAGATAGAAATCTATTTAATTTTATATATGCACAATACGTAGGTGGATCTAAACAATGACCTTCTCAGAGCGCAAGACGGCAGACGAAGAGTTCAAAAGGTCACTACGATCGGCTATACGTATGTTAGTGTAGACCCAGTCTATGCAACATAGCAATAAGTGGTAGGAATTCACTAGGTCATCGGAAAGTGCCGGAAAGTTGCCTGTAGGAGGAGGGGCAGTTAGGGGAGGTTAGGATTAGGAAGGTAGTTAAGGGGAGTTTAGGTGGAATAAGATATATCCAATGACAGATGGATGGTGGATAATTTTAATAGGTAAATAGGTAGAGGTATAAAATAGGAGAAACTCTAGTTAAATATTACGTTAAATTGCACACTAATACTATAATTAAGGAAATGGCATGGTTTTCCTTTGTCTACTGAATTCATAAGTTTTTGATTTATACTGTGGTACTGCGTATTCATAACTAACTTTTTAGTAATTTTATAAATTAAAATGATAATTTCGGCCTAATGAACTAAGTGTGTTAATAAGCTGTCCTTACTATTACACAAGGGGCGGGGCTTACCTTTAACTAGTATAAACATCGTCCAACAGAACTTGTGTATATCTTCACTGTCACATGGGTTACGTCTATGGGATATTAGTAGTGTTCTGTATCACTATCACTATCTATATAATTATTATCATAATATTTTAAATATAATTTCTTGTATATATATATATATATATTAACAATATTATATGAATGATTCCCAAAGTACAACAAATATAAATCATGTATTTACAAAGTATATATAATAATATATATTTTATATCTTATAATTATATATCCTTAAGGGCCGGCGTAACCTTGCCGGCATTTACATGTAAAATATAGGGAAAAATAGATATTTTAAAAAGCTAATAACTTTTTTATTTATGATTATTTTTTCTAATTTGTATTTAATTAACTAGATAAAATGCATCTCTAGTTATATAGGTACATCATAAAATAATAAATTTATTATTAAATATAGAAAAATTAATTATAATATTAAAATTATTTAAAATAAATTTATTAAAAATTTTTTTTTTTATTATTTTTAAAATAATTTATTAATAGATTATATTTACGTTTAGCTTACATACCTATATAATAGTAACCAAATATTATGTATATACTCAGAAAATTTTATACAGATTCATAAAAGAGTTCAAAAGTTATCTAAAGTTTTACTTGCATGTTTTCTAATTATTAAATCCCATCATTTTGAATAGGTGTAAGATTAAACTTCGTACTTGAGGCACTTATGGTTAATTGTATATGATGTATTATACATGATTTTAAATATAATGAATTTCATTTTAATATTTTAATATAACAAAAATTCTATTAATAAATTCTAAAAAATTAATTTGTTAATAATTTAAATTTAAATTATTAATTTAATTCATATAATTATATGAATAATAATTATAATTATTAAATTTAATTTAATATAAAAACTAAACTAATAAAACATAAAAAATCAACGATCCCGATAATTATCATTGTTAAAATTATTGATACATTTTATAATCACTAAAATGATACTTTGATTATCTTTAACTTATGTCTGCAGTACTACTGCATCACACTTACCTTTGTTTACGTTTATTAATGCATCGAGGTTTAGCATCTTTAGCTGCCGCTGCTGCTGCTGTAGCTGATGCTGACGAGGAAGAGCAGGCAGTGGGGGCGAAGATGTCTATGAAGATAGGGGTGAACTTCTCAAAGATTACCGCGCTGACAGCAAAGTTACGCTCGAGACGTTTAGTACAGTCGCGGAAGTTCACCGGCAGGTTAGCCATGTCGTGCCATACCTTTATTTTCTTGAAGAAGTCATACAGGCTGTAGGTGGGCAGGTGGGGGGTTAGGTAATCATGGTAGGGGCTAAGAGTAGGAGGGGTTAGTATCGTGATGAAATTAGTCAGTATTATAATCATGTAGTATTTTTATTTTATAATATTATATAAAATTTATATATAAAACATTAAAAATTGTAATGTAAAAATTGAATTTTAATTTAAAATTCAATTGAATTCAAATATATAAATAAGAGTATCCATAAGTTATAGAAATCATAATCTCATCAACATAAAACATTGAGAATTAATAAAGTTAATTAGATCATGAATACATTAGAGATAACTGTAATACATGTGTTACTAACTGCTCTAAACATGTATTATTAACATTAGATTAAATCTTTATAATATTTAATAATAGATTTCTAGCTATATTGCAAGCAGGAAACACTATTAAATATTCTTGTATTACATGAAAGCACACCCTTCACTGTTCATTATGTTAAGATGGTGGAATTCTGCCCTCTTCAGAAATATGTAGATTTATATATATATACTGCTATTGTATAGGCACTACAATACACTACACTTGCATTGTGTAGTAGAACAATAGCAAACAAGTGTTTACTGGTTCACATATGGTGTGTTTAGATCTACAACATGATAGGCAACAAATACATCTGCAATCTTTACCTAGATAATACTTATAGATAGTATGAGCAAATCATAAACATAGCTATAATTTTACATTATTAAAATTACTAAATACTCCTAATGAATAGATGAGTTTTATGAGTAACTATGAGTCTTCAGAGTGTAGTAACACCATAACATGCACTATTATCACATCTACTATCCCCACTACTAGCACATCTACTAGCCCCACTACTATCAACTCTACTAGCACTACTATCACAACTACTAGCCCCACTATAAGCACCCTACTAGCACTACTATCACCATCACTGGCACCACTACTATCACCATTACTGGCACCACTACTGGCACCACTACTAGCACCACTAAAAGCACCACCACTAGCACTACTAACTACACTACTAACCCCTCCTACAAGCACCACTAATAGCACCATTACTATCAACTCTACAAGCACCACTACTAGCACTACTACAAGCACTGCTACTAGCACTACTATCACCACTACTAACCCCTCCTACAAGTACCGCTACTTGCATTACTAGCCCATCCTACTAGCACTACCACTGTTTCTTACCTCATCTTCGCCGACCTCAGTAATCGGGTCAAGGACACATGATTACCAGCGGAGATCTGCCCATCGACCGTTTGAAGGAGGCTTCGTCTTCCACTGACGTACAATGCGCACACGAGCCAGTGCAGGGCATCTCCCTGAATATAGGCGAGCGAGTGATAGGCTTAATTATAAACTATCGTAGGCATCAACCATGTTTAGGATAGTTTATTAACTTATTTCCCTCACTAAGTTAGGCCCACTTATTAATAGATTAAGGGTATCCTAGTATCACAGAAATTTATTATTTGCCACTTGACCAAATTTGTAGTTTTATTTTTAGAATATATATATATATTAGAGTTGTAAAAATGTGAGTCCTCGAGTCCAAATCTCGAGTCCTAGTACTAAAATATCGAGTTGAGTCTGAAATTATCGAGTCCATTCAAAAAATTATCAAATTGAGTCTCTACAGTGGATTTTCGAGTCAGGTCTAGTATTTAAAATAAGAATCGATTTTTTTGTAATGAATAATTAATATGATAATACATTTAAATAAAATCATTTAATTATATGGAATTATAATTATAATTGAAATACATTATATTTTATATATAGAATAATTTATTATTACTTTAATTACAGTCACGTCACCTTTTCGAGATTAATTTTAAACACTACAGAATTCATGAACTTTTAATATTTTTATTTATATTTAAATTGTTTTCTATAAATCTACAAAATGAGTGGTAGTACAAATACATAACATGTTAGTATTTCAGAATAATATATATATTATTGATATATCATGATATAATTAAGTATTATTATAATAATTATTATATTAGAATTTATAGCACCAAATAAACTATATAAACATTTATTAAAAAATAACGCACCCCTAACTAATTTTTTTCAATATCATAATTAATATGTCAACATTAATATACCATACCGCTCATTATTACCAATGCCCTTTATCATGGTGTTGGTACTACTTATTCAGTATTAATTTAGAAGCAATTATTTAAATAATATATGATAATTTATATTTATAATATATATGGTTAGTAACCATTAATTACTAACGAGTTTTTAACTGTATTCAACATTTGAGGTGGGTGTCGAGCGCATGACAAGCTCAGAAGGTTATAAATAGAATATATGTTTACATTCACGCATCAATGCATACAGCTAATAGCTCATACAATAATAGCTAATACACTTATAAATATACATTATAACTCATCCATTATGTTTAACTACACACACATAAACCCACACACACACATAAATTTATATATGTGTGTGTTTAGTTTAATTATAATGACTAGTAATTGAATTTGATCATATAGATGTATCATACAGTGTATGATTCATACACTATATGATTCATATAGAATATGCATTGATGTTTTAATATAAACATTTGGATACCTAATCTATTAATATCTCTCTACTTGGGGCCTGCCTCAATTGTTGGAAAAACCGTTCCCAACTCATTCATCCCCCATATATATTTATAATATAATATGTATATATTTATAATATAATATATTTTTTATATATATATGTAATATATTTATATTGCATAAAATATTAAAGTTATATTATTATATTTTCCCTATTAATTTTTAAAATTTATTATAGATATTTAATACATAAATATACTATTAAAATTTATATCAAATATACATAATATATATTGTATTACTTCACTCGTTATAGCTGAAGTATGTATTTATATATATATATATAAATTAATATAATATATCAGATTGATATTTTGGATTAAGATTAGTTGCACTTTTTTGGTTTACTTAGTTTTTTAGATGATTTTATATATCGATAATAGAATATAAAATAATACTCATATTGACTACTATTTTAGAATAAATTATTTATATATACAATTCCATTATTTACCAGAATATACAGTACAAGATATGAATTGATGTTAAGAAAGTGAATATATTTAATATAATTATTCAAATTAATTACAATAATTTATAAATTACTGTTACCTGAATAATGTTTAATATACTAGGTATAATACTGCATGTAACTATTATGTAACACCCATTTCCATTCGCCATAAAATACAACCTTTATGATCGTACCACTATATTATGTATAATTATTATAATATATAATATTATAATATATCCATAGATATTTTATATTTAAATAAAAAATATTATAATTATAATATTAAATAAAATATATATTTCTGAAGAAATATTATATATAATAATTTAAATTTATTTGAGTATGCTGTATATACGGGTGTATTATAGTCTATACCATTATGTATCTATTTGATTTTTATCTATAATTATTATAATAATTATAATATTAAATTAAATATATACTATCATTATTTGAATTATCTGAAATAAGGCCGCTGATTGTAATTATTATATTTATAATAATTTCAGAGTTCAAGGTGGGAGGTACTTATATATGAAATACTGTACAATTTTAAATAAGTTGACCAAGAAACGCATTATTATAATGCGTTACTCGCCGAGTAACTTACTCGGTCATAATATTATATGATATTTTATTATATAAAATTGATATACTCACTTGGGAATATAATCATTATAATAATGCAGCTAAAAAAAAACAGATAAATAAAACTAAACCAATGAAATCAACCAACCCCAAAATAAATTGAAATATGAAATTCTAATAATAATAGGCGGCCTTTTTTGAGATTCACGCATTATTTGAATACAATTATAATTTAAATTATTAAATTTAAAATTAAATATAATAAAATTAATTTATAAATTGTTTTATAAGGTTTAGTAATATAAAATCGTATGATACTAATGACATATTAAATATTAATATTATAATTTTTTTAATTATATATATATTTAAATATAATAATATATTATCTATTTCTAACGAAATAATAAATTATTTGAATTTCTATAAAAATCTACAAATAAAAAATCACAAATACGTAATAGAATTTTTAGTGGGAAATTTGATTTTAAAATCGAATAAAAACGTTTATTTTTTAATTTCAATATAGTAATACAAATATTTTTTAATTTATCAACTACAAATAATAAATACTATAAATGTTATAGTTATTAATTATAAACTACACTGCTAATTACGAAGTGTAGCATTATTATATATTAAATACGTTTGTTTACATTCTTGATAGAGTACTTTACCTCTAAAGTGTAGTTTTTCACGATCTTTTTATATGAATTTAATGCATCTTGTTTAGCACCCATATCCATATTTAAATCTTGACATAATTCTTCGAATCTTAACTCATCATAAACTGAAGGTAACACCATTTTTATATAATTACTCCTGTAAACGAAGCATTTAATATAAAGGGAAAATAAATATAGTTGAGTAAATAGTATTTTGATTGACAGCTAGTTTACGCGCCTTGATTTTACCGCCAAATTTGACATATGAAACTAAACATAAAACACCATATTTCCACAGCCAAATCTGGCTCGAGGTCTTTGGTCAATGGTCTAAATAATTTCTCAAAATCTTCGTGGTCAATTATATTTTTATTTGTATTCAGCTGTAAAGAAAATGTATATCATAATATATTCGTCACCTTGGGCTATAAAGTATATCCTATAACGGGATTATATGTACATGTTACGTATTAATTAATTTTACTTATCTCAACATCAGGAATATATTCAATATAGACAATATAATATTGGCTTTATATTATTAGATGGTGACGAGTAATTCCTATTGTACTGTTTAAATACAAATAGCTACATATATATATATAATTATATATATGATATAGGTAGGTATAGGTACTAGGTACAAGTATAGGTAGAACAAATATTATGGTCTAAATAGAGTTAAAATAGAGGAAATTAATTTGAATTTTACTTCAGATAAATGTTAAAAATAACAGTATAGTCAAAATAGAGTCTAAATAGAGAAAAACATAGTATGGTCTAAATAGAGTTAAAATAGAGTCTAAATATAAGCTAAATAGAGTATACATTGTATACTCTACAATCAAAATATAAGCTAAATATACACTAAATAGAGTTTAAAATCAATTGATTTTAATACAAATATAAGCTAAATAGAGTCAAAATAGAAGCCAAATTAGAGTAAAAATAGAGTCTCGTTGTTAACATTTTTAGAGTCTAAATAGAGGTAATTGCCTCTAATGTGTTTGCTGGGATGTTACAACCCAATGATTAAAACTAGGATTATGATAATCATTATATTAAAGGGGTATATAAATGTATTGGATAATATAAATTTAATTTTAATTATACAAATTAGTCTTGAAAAATATGTCTCATTAATTTATAATACAAATTATAATTTATATATAACATATATATTGTATATTTAACTATATATTGTATGTTAATTAATTATAGTTATAAGAAATAGGTTGATTATAAAGTTATATCGACTCGATATCATCGAGGACACCCGGTTATATATAACGTTATATCTGTATACACAATATTATGATTATCCCTATATAATAATGTACCTAATGTAGGATAATGCCTATGGGGATAATCATAGACATCTAAGGGGCGAAGCCATATATTAATGTATTAATATATAGCCATGTATTAATATATAACGTCTTTGGGGATAATGTATATAATGTATATAATAAATCCCTATATCCCTTATATAATAATAATTATAATATAATAATATATAGCCATAGACATCTAAGGGGCGAAGCCATGTATTAATATATAACGTCTTTGTATATAGCTATAGCTATAATATATTCATATTATTTTAATTATGTCATAATGTATTATATGCACATTATAGAATAATTATAAAAATTGTAATAAAATAATTATATATCACAATCCCATAATAGCAGCATAACAGCATATTTAATAGCCTCAAATATTTACATTGTGCTATTGATAGATAGATAGATAGATATAGTTTATTGTTTAAAACAATATAATGCTACTATTATATAATATATTACCATTACATGTCTATTATGCTGCTATTAATTTATCATGCTATTATGCTGCTGTTATGTAAGTCAGACTACGGATGAGTCAGACTTCTGATAGGTCATTTACATTTTTAGATTTAGTTAGTATGGTTGGATTTGTATCTAGTTCCATGTTCAATTAATCGGAAAAGTCAGAATTTTCTATAAGTCGGACACATATTATAATCAATTTTAGGATGTTTATATATTTATATATTGTGAGAAATTTTTACTTTGAATAATGTATAATATAGTAATGAATAGAATTACAATATTAATACAATAGGTAGTATAAAATTATAATGCGTATAATAAAATATCTATTTATACAAATAGTGAATATATTAGGCTTCATTAGGCTTCACATCATGTAGTGTAGTATTATAAAATGTGTCTAATTAAGATATCTATTCATATGAAGTGAATGTTCGGCACGTATTCTGCACCATTGAGTTGAATTCAAATCAAGTTTCAAATGAATTTGTAAACCAATGAAATATGAGTTATTCATATATCTACAAGAGATATTAATTTTATAATTATTCATTTTATAAAATGATAAACACGAGAATAAGACAATGTCTAAAAGAAATACTATTTTTATTTCTATTAATGACAAATATTTAGTTATAAAAAGAATTGAAAATGGAGAAAATAACAAATATTATGAATTAATATAATAGTGTACGTTCAACATATGGATGGATAACTAAAGATGAGATATTAGAAACAATATTCTATTATCAGGTAACTTTCATAAAAATAGACATAATATATTAATATACGGTATATTATATACCCATAACATACTTCGGATAGGTTCCTGTTGTGATATATTTATATAGAAAAAAACAATGTAATCTTGAATTTAATTGCGGCCATTATTTTAACAATTGTATTTAATTAATAAATAAACGCGAATAAGAATCTCCTATAAGTCGGATACTCTTCCCGGTATCTTGCGAGTCCTACTTATCAAAAGTGACTATACTTATTTTTTAATAACTATATACAGGGAAGTCGCATATACATTTACTTATATGAATTTCTAAATTTTAGCTCTATTAAGAATTAGATATATGGATTTAATTACTTATTCAATTTAATTACAAATCTATTAATAAATCATATTAATTATACTACCAGAGAGTAATTAATTATAATAATATAATTAATTCAATGTAATATGAGTGCATTATAATATATATATATATACTTAGATTATTATCTACCATAATAATAGATATTATGAAATTATCTATATATGTATATATTATTATAATATATATATATATATATAAATTCAAACTTCAATGTTTTACATTGTGCAGGTTGTACTGTGCATAACACAGTAAACTCAGTATTTATTTAAGCTGCCTACACATATGTGTATGTTATTATTAACAATCCTATAATTTCCATTGGTCAATATTCCTAACTATTACACAATAAACTATGTACACTATTAATGTGCACAAATGATGATGTTATTAATTATTACTATAATGACCTATATAGAGAGTTAAGATTCATAGGTCATATTCAGATTATCATCAATGATTTTTACTTTCGGAAAATATTTCTTATCATTTTAAATATATAACTTTTTATATTAATAGGTTATATAATAAGTATAATATTGGTTATAATAAATCTTCATTTTAAATTCAATATTAATAAATTGTATTGGATAAGTTGACACTATAAAAGTGTAGTTCTGTAAATACAAATATAGTTAATATAAACACACACAAGCAACCACACAAACACATACATCTGCCTGTGTACATATGCATATACATTTATTTATCACTAAATAGATAGATATATATATATATATATATATATATATATAGTATGTTAGTTGATTAGTATTAATTCACTTCAATATAATTATTAATTTATTTTTCAATTTTAGTCTTATAAATATCATATATGAGAATTTATTTTTACATTTCTTATATTTAATTATGCACTACAAACTTTTTGAAAGGAAATACAATCTGTAATCTACATTTGGTTGAAATGTACATCTTATTACACTTTTTAAATATTAATTAAATGCATGATTATCTGAATGAATTTGTAGATTAGTTTTACCTCCTAGACCAAAGCAAATTTCCTTATATAATTCCTAATCACAATGAGTATAGTATACTACGTAAAATATACTATGTAAAATATATATATATATATGTATTTATTAAAATAGTGAATGTATTGGTGTGCTAATAGATAGTAATCGGGTTGTTATCTATGACAAATAAATATATTATTATTATATAATAAAGGAAATAAACATTTAAAATCTGTTTAAAAAATGTTATTATTTGTAATAGGACAACAATATTACTATTTTCTTCTATCTAAAATAATAATGATTTAGTATGATGTCCTAGTGAAGTGAAGGTACATAGTATTTACTATAACATACTATATAGGTAGTTACTAGTATAGTGGTACCTGGTCAAGCTAGGTCTAATGCGGCGTTAAAGCGTTTATTTTTCATAATATATATACCTATATATATAAATATCCAATGACTATTTTTATTATATTTATATTAATATTAATAATTATACTATAATGTAGAAAAAAACTATTTAAAATAATATTTAAATTAAAAGTAATTATTAATAAAACTTATGGGTATTAAGATTATAAATTAAAAATATAAATATATGAAATTTGTTAACAAAGTAAAAAATATGTACAATTTTATATTAATATATCAGTATAATAAATAAATCTTAATATAAGTAATAAAATATATATGTTAACTTAAAATTGGTTTATATAATATGGAAATGTTTAGATAAATCGATTAGATATTAATTAAGATGTTAATATTATATTGTGTAAGGATTTGCTAGTATATATATACACATCTGGATATAAGTGTTATAATTTTGACTTGATGTCTGTCTACTTTTACCATCTATAGTATGAATTACACATATATATATAAATATATGCCTCATAAATAAATTGTATACATATTCCATTAATTTATTTAATTACAAATATAAATATTTACAAGAATATAAAGATTGATTTCGTATTTGATTTATTTGTGTATAATTTATATAATATTATAAATTTATATAAATATTTATATTAATAAGTAAATTTGACTATATCACAAATGTGTCATATTCATATTTCATGCAGTTTAATTCAATAATAATAATGTTATAAATATATCGACTAAAAAATGTAAATAAACGATAATACAAAATAAACGGAACATAAATATATAAATAGCTAATTGAAGATTACGTTGTTAATTTGAAGACAATGGGGGAATTGCTCGTTGTGGTGGTGGTGCTGTAGGTGTGATGAAGTAAGGCAGATGTGAAGGAGTGGCATCACCAGAAGGGACACCAGCCTATGTAACATTGGCACAGGTTTTTGTGTGAGGTCGCCAGATCTATTAATAGATCCACTTGCTCAGGCACGTCTAGTGGTTTCGTGTTGTTGAAATCAAGACCTGACAGTGATGTTAAGTTGATGTTAAGTTGATGTTACATTGGTATTTAGTCAATGGTAAATTTACATGTTGTGACAATGTAACTGGCATATAATTAATATGATATTTAAATAAAATTGATATGAGATAAATAAGATTATAATCAATATAATATGAACGTGAATTGGTTAAATATTATAATAAAATGTATGAAATATTAATATATGACAGTTTCGGTGTTAACATCTATACCGATATCAGGCAGGTGGATGCGCGCCTTATGCATGCGTTATATATAAATTAGCTATTATCAAATCTTTGACTTGCCCTATATCTAGTAAATGTTTTAAAATGAATAATTGAAGCATCTGATATCGGTCTGTATTTTGTGTGTGAAAGCAGCTTAAGATGATTCATACGTAATACATTTCAGCATAATTGTTAGCTCCGTCACACATTCACACTGACGTAACTAACCGGAT
The DNA here is from genome assembly GCA_964019155.1 of Osedax fenrisi. Lineage (NCBI taxonomy): Eukaryota > Metazoa > Annelida > Polychaeta > Sabellida > Siboglinidae > Osedax > Osedax fenrisi. The sequence continues at coordinate 33,598,620 of OZ025244.1, forward strand.
AGTTTATCTCGTACCCTGTTCACTATAGCCAGGGCTTTCTTGTTCATCTCGGAGCCAGACTGTACCTTAGCAGTGGTGGTGGTGGTGGCAGTGGCAGTGTCTTTGTTGATGTTCGGTGTGTGCTGATCACTGGAAAGATCACTGCTTTCTGATAGTATCTCTGCTCACGAAGGTGGGGTTGAGGGAAGGGTAAATAGCGGTGGCATTGTGGTAATATAGGTGTTAGTAAAACAAGTGATAACATATTGCGTGCGTACAATTATGACATTTTTCATAATACCATCGATTGAACATAATAATTATTGATTATTAAAATGATTTCTGGGAAATGATAAATCACAGAAATATATTGTTGAAGCATATTCATAATTCTACGAGTATTAATTATTAATGTTTTTCATTATTGTATAATGAAGAGAGATTTAATTACATTAATTATACTTTCTTTTCTTAGTCTGATATTGAAACAACTTCCATATGAAATGTAAACAATATTATTACATTTCAGGCTCATTTATATATCAAATTTTTGATTCATATTAAATATTCAAATTTTAATATAGACAAATATTATTAATAATACATTGAATATTTATATAATAATATCTGACATCGCCATGATATGAGTGATAAGTATCAATACTATTTATTATACGTATTATATGTATTTATTATTATTTATATGTATTATATGTATTTATATAACATATATTAGGGATTATTGTATTATTATAAATGTAAACCTTCATTATTGGATAATTCATTGGTCCTTCCTTTTGATCTTTTCTCTTTATTTGCTATTGTTATCATTATTGTTATGATTATTATCATTATAAAATATAAACATGATCTTAAGAAGCGTAATTAATATTTAATTTTAAAACTAATTAACAATTATTTTTTTTAACTTAAATAATATTTTTTTTTAATTTCAACTAATATAAATTTGATTTTATAAATATTTTTTCAAACAAAAATTGAGATCATTATAGCTATTATTATATTATGTTATATTATACATTATGTTACATATTATATGGCATGAGTATTCTATTATGTTTATTGTATTTAGAAAAGTGGAGGTAATCATATATGATGAGAAGAGGATAAGGATGAGATGCTAACCATCGAGAAGTCTCCAGTTCAAGAGAGGATCGTAGACAAAAGCCTCGAGAACTGCGATAACGCTGTCTTTGTGATGTCTGAGCACTTTCATGACATTCTTGCACGTGATTCTGTATGTTCCATCTATACCTGTCACCTAGTAGCCAAGGTCAATGTAGGTCAAGGTCATCTTAGTTGTTTATATTAAGTGGCAGTGGCACTATCGTCAATTTAATGGTATCATCAGGATTGTGATCAGATGATACTAATGTATTTTTTGTAATTGTAAAGTTACTAAAATCTTCTTTTAAAAGCAATGATTGATATAGCTGTCGCATATATTAATAGTTGATAAATAAATAACATTTACTATAATTTATATAATACTTTTTATAATATTGTATGGTAAATTATTTATAATAACTTACAATAAACTTCATAATAAATTGCATTTAAATAACCAAACTACATGTTCTCTTCGGATATCTATTATTCATATGGGCACCTGAGGTGTAATACACATCGTGCAGATATCAAACATAAATAAAAGTGTTATTAATGCTTTATATAGTTCATTGATTTTCTTATATCTGAAATTTTGCTATTCCATATTTTATTTCTACAAATATTAAAATTTGTATCTTTACAGGAACCCGTGACATCTCATATGTGATAACATTGCTCAAAATAGTACTATTGATTTAGAACTTAAACATCATCAGAACAAGGTCTGCTCTATAAAAACAGAAATACTGGTAACTTTGTATCAGCTTGTAATCAGATAACTATACTACAGTGTTTACAGCTCGGGGCTTTACACTTTACATGTGTAATGAACGTGTAATACGAATACATTCAAACACATATGTGATCCATGATAAATATAATGGTGGAACATCATTTATAAAGAACTATTTGACTTCATAGTTTCAGCTTATCATAGTTATCCGTCTACTCATTAGAAATGACTATTTAAGGACAGGCGCTGGAGTTCATCTACACCATGCTATTTATAGCTCCACCGAAAAAGTTTGGGATAAAAAATTAATAAAGATAATTACATAATTTTTTTTTATTCAATAGATACTATCCAAATTCATCTATATAAATTAATTTCATAAATATAATTAATTTAAAAGTATGAAATAAAACAGTTTAAAATCTATGAATATTTTTTATTATAAATATATTACATAATCATACATAATCATTATTTATTTAATTAATATAAAATATAATATAACGTCAAGATTTATTTATATTCGTGTATATGTTATACATTTACCGTACAAATTTCAGATAAAAATAATATACATTAAAAAAGTAGTATGCATTTACATGTGGTTACTAAGTGAAAAAGTAAAAACTGGAGAAAATGACATTCAAAGTTTTTACATAAATAATCATATAATCATACAAATATGCAACTATATAAAATATACAATATAAAAACAAATATATAACACATGATTTGTTTATTTATTTAATGCTATTTTAATCTATGATCTATGCTAAAATAAATCTAGAAATTTTTAAATTAAACGATTATTCTAATAAATCGTAATATAAGATTACATATTACAAGTATTTACATAAATACAAAATAAATTTATAAATTTATTACTCCTAAAACACTTTATATTGATAGAAATACTCAAAAATATTTTAGGATATTATAAATAAAATACAGAACTTGGATAATACATAATAAAAAAATATTGGTAAAATTAAATTATTTAACACATTTTAACTCCAGCGCCTACCCTTAACAGTAATGTCATGGTTTAATTGCATTATAGACAGAGAAGGATGAATCAAGGTGTTTGTAATTAATCATTGATATCACTTATACACCAACCTCCATGGCATTAGTGAGCATACGTGTCAAACGGAACGGAATTCTCTCTGGGTATTTCTCTCGTATCATTGCTACCTCGAAACAGTCCCCAAAGTCAATGTGAGTGATCTTGCCACTCAGCCGATCCAGCATCAGATTAGAAGGGTGTCTGTAGAGTGGTGTAGTAGTAAGCTGTACGTGTGTGGGTATGTAGGAATATATGGGTGTATGTAGTAAGTTGCATAGTAGTCGGTGCACGTATGTGTGTGTGATGTTTGATAGGTTTATATGTGACTCCTAGATTGGATAGGTTAGTTTATTTATTAATTTTATATGCTGAATGAATTGATGCTTAATTAATAGATAAGCCAATATTAGTAATGTACAATATAAACCATATATTGTATCGTGTATCGAAATAATCAAATTATGTATATGATCTTATTTAAACTTATGTAGCTCAGTATATAATTTAGAACTGATAATAAATTAAAAATAATTGTATATAATATCATATATCTTATTATATTAATGTTGTAGGAATGCTGCAATTGTAATACTGTTGTAACTAAACTATGCCAAATTTGAAAACGTATATTTTGTGAATTATTATAAATCAAAATCTCTATTTTATCAATGAATGTTATTAGTGTTGTGTGAGAAGGTCATCTAGTTGACCCCTAACCTATCTCCTAGGCCGAGAATATAGCCCACCATAGACATAACGGCAAGTGAGCGAGTGTAGTTCATTCTTCTATCAAACCATACCTAAAGAGGATAGCATACATGGGGTATTATTTGTATACATTAGGGGTGAAAGTCATGTTACATGATATACTAGTAATAGTCTAAAATATACTATTCTATATTACTATTATAAAGTATGGTATGGGTCATAGATGTATGAATTAAATATAATTAATTTGTACTATGATAATACTGTTATTAGGGGGTAGTACTTGGTAGTGAAGTAAACGGTTAGAATATTGAATAATCAAACTATTCGAAAATGTCAAATAGTTTATAAATAAATATTTAAGTATTCAAAAATATTGAATAATTATTTTCACTATTCAAATATATCGAATAATTATACTTTAATTCGAATAGTTAAAAAAACATATACTAATAATATAATATGCATATATTAAAGTTAGTATATATTTGATAGATATATTTATAACTATTTAAATTATTTGTTATTTCAAGATGTGAAGCTCTACATTTCTCTACATTACGCGAATCACAAGCTTTGTTTATAATTAAAAATGTAAACAAAGTGATATGAAGGTTAATGTTAATTTTTCAATTTATTTTCATTTTATTTCCATTACATTCACTTTTTATCATATTATTGAAGCCTATATGTAATTTATATACTTATAAATTATCTAAGTACTTATTTATTTGTATATATTATACATATATATATATATATATATATTAAATAATAGTACTACAATAAAAAAGGAGAATTTGAACGGAGTGCCAAACTATGTAAGCTAGATGTAGTGCGGCTAAATTAAATTTAACAGGATTAAATCCCCTACTAAATTACTGAATGGTCCACATGTTATCTTGACCTCTTCCTTGCCTACTTTCGTGTTTTATTTTATATTTTTATATGCGTTTATACCGATAATAAATGGAATAATTGATATTGGTTGTCAAGCCAATCAATTTCCGAAATAGGTAGGTATATAAGTAGATAGAGATGTATGTAGATAGGTATTCAGACAGTTAGGTAGGTAATTATATCAAGTGACGAAAATATCGATACCACAAATTTCACTAATAGAAGATTTTGATATCTAAATTTTTGAAATTTCACTTTTCGAAGATATCAAAATCTTCTATATCACTAGTACATGGTACAATTATATAATATATAAAATTAAATTTATGAATATAATATGTTATATTACATATGAATATATATTGTACATACATCTGAACTTTGACTTTTGAACCATAATATTTTGGCAAGGTCATCTCCCGTAGTATTCTCAAGGGCATTTTCAAATACCTCTACTTTTTGCATCAATGTCAGATGATCGAAATCTGGAGCCATCTAAATAAAGAAAATAATAATTAATATTTAAACAACAAAGTATTATTACATTTTATATACATATATATATATATATATATATATATATATATTGGTTTTACATATATAAATACTATCTAATATATCTGCTAATGATTGTGAAGTTATTTAAATAATATAATTTATTATCATATAAATAAGAATTTGAAAAAAACAAAATTAATAATTAAAAGATAAACAATAAAGAAAGAGAATTATTAGTGATATGCATGTTGGTATTAGTATAGTTCACACTCTGTAGTTACTGACAACCAGTGTTCCATATCTTTTTACTGCCTAAAGTAATAAGCGGTAATAACCTGTCTGGTAAAAACAGGTTTTTGCCATGGTAAAACCTATTTTTGTCTATATAATTAAATCTAATATTATCTATATTATTAAACCTAATATTATCTATATAATTTACAATTATATAAACATATTATATAACATATAAATTTTTTACAATAGTAATATTTTCATTGAGTAATTGTATAATATAGTACACTATGATTTTCATTTAATTTATGAAATTTATCTTATTACAGCAACTTATTAATTTTACAATATGAATAAGGGTGGCAGACCTCAAAATCTAGTATGGAATTATTAAAATAATGTTACTATAAATAGCATAATTAAAGCAGAGTGCCAAAAATGCTTGGTCAAATTTAAAAATAGAGCTGCTAGATTAATTAGCCATAACATTTATATATAAATGAATTAATATTACTTTAAATTTCAATGAAAATTTGTTTACAAGGTAATTGTATTTTATGATTACTAGGTTTTTGCCGGTTATTAACAGTTTTTATAACTTTTTGCCATTTTGGCCCAGTAAAAACAGGTTTTTCCAAAAATAATGGAACCCTACTGACAAAAGAGGTTTAGAGGTTTAAAGAGTACTACCGCGGTAAACTACTCATACTAACTATACACCTATGTCTACATATGATCACATAACAATATTCTACGAGATACATATTTATTACACACGATTTAATTTATAAATTTTATCTTTACATAGACTTATAATATAATTTGAATACAATTATTAATATATATAGCGATTATATTGATATATTTAATATATCTATGAAAATACCTTCAGCATTATACGATGTTCTATATTCAATAAAATATTATTCTTCTCTCTGTAGTCGCGTATCAAAGAATGCAGAGTATCACAGTTTGGAACCCAACCAATTAGGCCTGAATTTGTAGATAACGGAATCACTGAAAATCGTTGAATTCTGAAAATATAATCGAAATATATGTATGTATATAATATATACTATATATATATATATATATATATATATATATATATATATACTATATATATATATATATATATATATATATATATATATATTGTTATTTTTATTTGGTGGAGTCCTTTCATCCTATCCATATACTTAGATGAAGTTTTTCACTTATAACCATATATGGCTCTAATGTTAAGCGAATATGCTATCGAAGCCGCTCTCATGTTAAGGCATACATGTTTTAACGAGAACTGATCAATTATTTATACACAATTATATAAGATCACTTCTAAATATAATTTTAAGACCTATTTTAATGGTTCAGACAGCCCTACTTGTTGTGTGTATGACGCCTAGCCAACTGAGCCACACAGGCATTTTTGTATATATGTATATATATTATAAATTGTTATACTAATATATAATTAAACAAGAATAATTACTTTTTAAAGTTTTATATCAGAGGTTTTATATTATTATACATTATAAAATCATAAAAATAAAATTATTATGAAAAATTGTGAAAAACAATTATAAATATTGGTTGGGTGTTGTATTTGTAGGACCATTATTATCTGTTATTATCTGACTACTCTGTTAACATAGGAACCATATGTATTGTAGGTATTGTTATATTCAAATTTGAATATATTATTTCAGCTATTGATATTTTAGTAATATTAGATTAGACTATCCATAATTGTATTCAGTATTGTTATATATGATATTCAATTCTACTTGAAGGGCCATAATTACATTATCTACATTATATGTAAAATATGCTAAGGAATTTATGGGTCTACTAGAATACTGATCACTTTTGAGATTATGTAAACAATTATTTTTAATTTTTTTTAATATGTAGATTCTATTCATATAAATTACTATTAGGCCCCTACGATTCTCGTATATCAAGTATAAGTTAATCAAAAGTAGATCTAGTAAATTTGTACTCAAAAAATAATAAAACATATTTTGTTACTTGTTTTTGTAACATAATTGTAAATATCTAGAAGTAGTATCTACAATTTTATTACATTATCAAATAGCCTAACATTGTATTCGTTATATATTAGGAATATACTTTCAAAATTTTATAAAGATTCATCAAAGGAAATAAAATCTATTTGGGGTTATTAGGGTTTTAGATATGGCATAAAAATGGAAAAAAGTGCTGATATAAGCTTGTAAAGTATTATTTTATTTTATGTGTATTAAATTATAAAAAATGGGTATACTAAAAAAGTGGATAACTTTTGCGATTGAGTATGAAATAACAACATTTTTTTAATTACTATGTAGATAGCATTTATATTTATACTATCTCTAATTTTCTAAACTATAAAATAAGAATAAGTAATACAAAGTTGATTTCGTCAATTTACTAAATATTTAACATAAGTTTTTTTACAGACGTATATTTATGATGCTATTTGAAGTACCTATAACAAATTTTCAATGGTACATCATTTTATAGATAAATAATTATATTTGCATATTTTAATAAAATAATTTTGTTGATAACAAATAAAAACGAACGTAACGCCTGTATATATTTAACTGTATATATATATATATATATATATATATATATATATATGTATTGCTATCTAAAGATTACAAGACTACATAACTACAGAGGCCTGACTAACGTGCAGTTCCTCCTCAGGGTATCGTTGTTACTATTCAGTAGGGAGTTGACCAGCCCGAACAACTGCATCACCCGCTCGTCTTGACGCAGATCTTCGTGTCCCTTCAACAGGAAGTTGTACTCGTGCCCATTGTCTCCTAAGGGGCGGGGCAATAATATAGGTCATCGTCGTACTCGTGTATTGTAACTAATTCAATAACAATACTAATTAGTATTTTTATTATTTATAGGAAGATTTTGTTATTGTCGTTTATAGTTAATTAATATTATTACACTGATGAGTGATTCTTATTTGTTCTGAAAGACTTCAACATAAAGCCCAATTCTATTTTTGTTGCCCAGCCATGTAAATATTAAAATAAATAAATTCTAGTTCAATATATAAATTAATATTTAGATTACTATACGGTTGCTGACAACCTACCGATGATACTGCACTTTCTGGGCCGCTGTTTACTGGTGATCACGTGTATCTTAGATTGTACCTTGTGAATACGGACTAGGGGTTGATTAGGGGCGTATGTACCCGGTACGGCTAGGTCCAGCGACGAGTTTGTACCCTCGGTACAGATGTTACACAGGCGGGGCGATACGTATTCCAGTTCGAGGGATATCAACTGAATTGGGGTGACAGGGTGTGATTAAATAGTAGATAATAATAGCTACTTTAATTGTTACTGTTAATAATATATTTTAATAATAACTTTTAATAAATAATTTTGATAATACCTTTTAATAATTTTAAAAACTAATACTGATATCAGCATTAATAAAATAACTTATATGATATATGTTGAATCTCAAATAACTTATAAATTAAAAAAATATAATAATAATTTTTTTTAAATAGTTAAGTCAAAAATAATAAACACAAATTTTTAAATATTAATGATATTAAAAAAGTATTTTAATATAAATGTTTAAAATATCAAATCATACTAGAATCATAAACACAAATTCATACGAGTGAACTTGGTTTATAACGATTACATTATAATCGATGAACAAAGAATATGTGAATTATACATTCTATAATAAATGGATAAATACACTATTGTAGTAAAACGTTGATGATATGCTAATATGGATGCTAACATGTTATAATGTTTAAGGGTGGATGATAGAGTATTTTTTATAATAAATAATTATTATTCTTATGCCAAGTATCAAGCATATAAATAATAGTTGATACTAGATTATTTTAAGTACTATATCTGCTTACCTAAATACTTATTAACGAATGCTGTAAATACATATTAATCAATACCTACTTACTTAGTACATATTTTGGTTCGAGGTTCCTTATAAACCTAAGGTAGTTGTTTAGTGATATTAGCGTATGTGTTAAGTACCTATTACTCGACACCTACTTATTTAGTACTACGTCCTTTTTGTACTCTAGGTACCTGATGTAGTTGTTTATTGATAGTAACGTACGCTCTAATTACTTAGAACTATGTACTCTAGATGATACCTGAGGTAGTTGTTTAGTGATACGTCGGAATACGTGGTAGTAGATGTCCCAGGCCTGAGTCAGCTCCTTATTGCTGTTAGAGATGGATGCTTGCGCGCCTGCTTCTTGTATGAGTCGTTGCTGTTTCTTGTACTTGTGACACCAGCCTTGAGCCTCGCGTAGCTCTCTACCGTACGCGTGGTCGAATGACTTCTCTTGGAACGTCATCGGGCCGCTGTCCATCATCGTATGTAGGGGCTCCAGTATGGCGAGCATTCCTAGGGGGGCGGGCGGGTAGTGTGCGGGTGGGTGATCACTAGCGATGTAGGGCAATGAGGAAAGTAGGTATTCGTTTCAATTTGGTTAGAAATTCTATTACGAATATATTTAATTATTCGAATACTATTCGTGTTTATTTTTAAAATATTTAATTCGTATTCGGTATCGTTGATTTTGAAAAGCTTCTATTCACTAATGCTATTCATATTCATCACTACATCACAGCTGTGATTACTCGCTGGCTGTAGTCACTAACCTTCGATGTTGTGATCCCCGAAGAACAGTCTGGAAGCTTCCTCTAGTCCCTCGTGCCACAGTTCTTGCCACAAGATAGCAACTCGGATTAGCTCTTCACTGACCTGTCGCATTATGTATGTATGTATACACTTAATATATATGTATGTGTGTATTTATATTATCAGATATCATAATTATTACATTATTTGTATACTACAATTTAGTAAAAACCAAATTATATCATTACTTTACTTTATATTATTGATATACAAATATTGTTACTTGATTAGTAACTATATTAGTTATTTAAAATAATAAATTTCAATTATTCCAAAGAAATTAAAATTTCAAGTAAAGTGTAAATGTTGATTTTATTAAAATTAAAATAAATCATAGAATAAGCATACGTTTTACATCATTTTACGTTTGGTAAATACAGATTTTCCATGTTCTATAATACATGTCAGACTTGATGGTGATAGTAACCAGTAGGGCTTGTTGTACGAGCACATTGCTGTGTTCTCTCATGTTGTTCAGGACATTGTTAGCAGCCTGTTGCCTACTCTCACTACAGTTAGACTTACAGGCCACAGTCAGGGGGTAAATCAGAGCCTGTGTGTGTATGTTAGTGTGTGTAGGTATGTGTGGGTGTGTAAGTTTGTACAAAGATTTTGCAAAGCAAAGATATTGCACTCCCTATCTATCTCTAGTACCTCGAAATGTAATTTAATCTCAATATTAACACTAGATGGCGAAATATTATATGAAATGTTATATAACGGGATATTTTTATTTGGTATTTGAATTTATAAAAATTATTTGAAAATTTTTTAAAATTCTATATTTCTAATTATTATTAATAATTATTTAACTGTTTTGTTTATTATTATTGTTATTTTTATTTGTGGAGTCCCATCCAGGAACTTAGTTGAAGTTTTCCTTTATAACCATATGGCTCTAATGTCCCTTCGAAGCCGCTCTCATGTTAAGGCATCCATGGTTTTATAATAATATATTTAATAAAATATTATATATAATTACTTATATTATTAAAATATCAATAATTTATGCCATTTAATAATTCTAATTGTATATCGGCCTGAAAGAGATTTATCTAATAAATATGTTATTTCGTATATAAGGTAGTGTTTACATGGTAAAAAGTATGCCCACAAAAACGGCATACTTTTGGACATACTTTAAATAGACACACTTTTGTATTTACACGGCATATATAAAAAAGGGCAGATATTATCGGCATACTTTATGATAAAGTATGCCGATAATAAACACATGGATCTTAACGAATCTCCATAGTTGTAGCAACGATATTTCCCTATTGTAGTCAAATAAGTTATATATTAATACCTATGGCTTTATATTAATTCTATAGCTATATGGGGCGAATACATAGGTATTAATATGTAACGTATTTTACTACAAAAGGGGAAAATCGTTGCTACAACTATAGAGATTCGTTAATATTCGTTTTAGAATATTTTAAATTCATATTTTACTTTTAAACTTTTAACATAATGTACTTAAGTATATTACAAATAAATACTTATATTTTAAAATATAATGATATAGTTTTCTATAAGAATGTTTGTATTTTAAAATAAAAACAATATTATTGTAATATTGACAATTTATGTAGCTGTCAGTTCAAAGTTACAATAAATATAGAATATTATTATTATCTAAATATTAACACTAGATGGCCATATCAAATTATTAGGTTACACATATGTACTCACAAGTGCAATATATTACCTTCAGAAAATCTTTGGTGAGTATGTATGTGTGTATGTATGTGTATGTGTATATGTGTATGTTTATATGTACATGTCAGTATGTTTGCGAATATGTATGTGTGTGTAAGAGTATATGTGTCTGTAGAGGGGTGTGTGTGTTAGTATGTGATTGTGTTAGTGCGAGTGTGTGTATGTGGTATACACACCTATACATACACACACACACGCGTACGTACACACAATGATACGCACCTGTGGATGTAGTTTACCAATGTCTGTAAGCAGGTCTTGAATGAGTTGAGAAACGAGCTGTCTAGGTGTATCTATGCGAGCGATCAGCTGTGGTATCACCTGTTAGATTGTAGTGGTCAAGGTAGTGGTCAACGTTAAAGGTGACCTCATTACTTTTTAATAGCTGTTATAATATCTCTTATGATCATACAGGTTTCATTCATTGTTACACAGATATTTCTTGAGAGGATAAACTGCAAACATAGCCTTAACGTACAACTAATTGAAATAAATGATGAACGTTACAGGAATGTAATACTCAGATATATCATTACCTATATACATTAACCTTAGCTATGAATGTTGTCTGTAGTGTTATGTATATGTGTAAAGGAATTAAGCTAATAGAGTCATAGAGTAACCATATTATACATTACGTATTATAAACATATTATAACTTTCCGATAAAATTTTAGTATATTTATATGTTCGTCAATTCAATTATTCTGTTATCATTGTGTTCGTAATCGCTTATAATCGTTGAAGGATGATATTTATACCTGTATCCAGTTGATGATTTCCACAGTTTTAAGTCCCTCAGAGATAGCCTGATGGACCTCTTTCATGTGTCCGTGTTCAAACCACATCGTTAGTAAACGTAAGGTGTCCTACGAGGGTGTATAGGTATTAGTGACACTATCTATATGTCAGTATTAGTGACACTAGCTATATGTCAGTATTAGTGACACTATATATATATGTCAGTATTAGTGACACTAGCTATATGTCAGTATTAGTGACACTAGCTATATATCAGTATTAGTTACACTATCTATATGTCAGTATTAGTGACACTATATATATGTCAGTATTAGTGACACTAGCTATATGTCAGTATTAGTTACACTATCTATATGTCAGTATTAGTGACACTAGCTATATATCAGTATTAGTGACACTAGCTATATGTCAGTATTAGTGACACTAGCTATATATCAGTATTAGTGAGACTAGATATATGTCATTATTAGTGACACTACCTATATGTCAGTATTAGTGACACTAGCTATATATCAGTATTAGTGATACTAGCTATATGTCAGTATTAGTGACACTAGCTATATATCAGTATTAGTGACACTATCTATATGTCATTATTAGTGACACTAGCTATATGTCAGTATTAGTGACACTAGCTATATGTCAGTATTAATGACACTAGCTATATGTCAGTATTAGTGACACTATATAAGCTAAACATAAGCGAGACGATAGAAGAAATCGTTCTTAAAAGAAGACTTCGCTGGTTTGGTCATGTTGTCAGGAATACGTCAACACTAAATTCCAGCTACAAGCTAGATTTCAACAAAAAGAGACCAAGAGGATGTCCGTCAAAAAGATGGTCTGATGGCATAAGGGAACAGTGCGGTGAGCCACTCTTAAATATAGAGAGATGAGCCAAACAACGAGATGCCTTCGGAAACTATGTATTCATGTGGAAAGCAAAGGGACGATAATCCTACGCATTTAAGTCAAGTAAGTCATATGTCTGTAGTAGTGACACCAGCTATATGTCAGTATTAGTGACAATATCTATATATCAGTATTAGTGACACTAGCTATATGTCAGTATTAGTGACACTAGCTATATGTAAGTATTAGTGAAAATATCTATATATCAGTATTAGTGACACTAGCTATATGTCAGTATTAATGACACTAGCTATATGTCAGTATTAGTGGCACTATATATATGTCAGTAGTAGTGACACCAGCTATATGTCAGTATTAATGACACTAGCTATATCAGAATGATGTTTTAATTTGAGTTTTAGTATTAGTGACACTTTACGAGTGATTACATTGACATTATCTCAGTATTCCTAACCAATATGTCCAGTATTCATTAAATAAACATTTTGTAAACAGAAGTAGATGTATATTTAGAAATATTATCTAAGTACCCAACTGTAGTAATTACTGGCATAATTCGTGTAATTAATGTCTACTTAGTGCTTGTACCTTGAGACTTCTAGTTTCTGAGAGAGCGATGGCCTTGAAGAAGCCATGCACAGCCGCTATGCAGTAGTGCGACTGTTTCTCTAGGAAATCAACCTGACAAGTGATATGGAGAGAGTAATGGGAGAAGGTATCATGTCTGTTGGCAACTAAGTATCGACTAGTGCATGCACAAACTGTGTAATGAGAGAAATTCAATAACGTAAAGTATATAACAGAATAACTATTAGAAGGTTTTCTTACGGGACAATAATCCTATAGCATTATTGGATAGTAACACGATCAAGCACACTCGTATGTATGAAACACAAACATACTTGCAGTATATAACATTCTAACACGACTTAATCAGGGATCCCTCATCCACAAAATAATAGGTTATTTTTTTAATTTAAATTAAATATCATTTTTAATAATATTGATTACAAGTCTCAGAAAATGTTATTTTATTTTTGCAAGGTAAGGGTCCTCATAATTATGTATATATATATATATATATATATATATATTTCGTAGTGCAAACATACAGAATGTAAAAGTTACCATGTCAGTAGAGAGAGAGCTGATGTGCTGTCAGATTGGTTGTCATGTATTGTTATAATTAATCAAACGCTGGTGTATGCGAGGTCAATAAGGTGGTGTGCGGTAGGGCTAAAAACCTCTTGATGTTTGAGAAGTGTATCCGGGTCGAAGGGAATCGGGTCATCACTGTTGTCCGTGGGTATGTCTTGAAGTTTCTCGTGATCTCCTATGTCTGCATAGGGGAAAGCATACGAATAATAATGTATCTTCACCGTGTTAAGGTTGTATGTTTCAGAATTAAGGTGTAGTGATTAATATTATAATTATACATTTATGGGTGATATTTTTTAATCAATGATTAAATCAATAGCTATATACTAAAGTGGCTAATATTATATGATGATGTGATAAAGAAGAGTTTAGGTTGATTGTAGGGTGAGTGTTGTGTGAGCAATAGGTTTGATATTATATCTCTGTTTAGAGCAACAATAGTGAAAATATACAATTCATTCATTATTGTATTGAGTAATGTGTAGATATAACTCAATGAAATGTATTATAATTATTAGATAATAGGGTGTCATTAATAATAATAGAATATATAGGAGAGATTAGTGATATTATGGTGACACAGTTTGATCACTGTTTCACCATAATAACAATGGTGGTTGCACAACCCTAGTTTTAAGTGTGAAGTGTACGAACATGGTATCTTGTCCATTTGTTGTTTATAATATAATACTGTTTCATAATTCATATAGGCAAACGAGTGCCAAGCCTATGAAGTAGTTAGTAAAGGGAGTTAACTCAGTATTAAGTGCAATGAAATAAATTATATGACTAGAGGCTGGTTTATTATATAAACAAATATATTTAATTGTAATCAATTATATATGCTTGAGATAGCACAGGTGGATTACTGAATTACTAAGGGCATGTTTACACTAAGGTAAATATCTACCACTATAGATCATTGTACATTTTGTCATACTCCTACGACGCAAGGATAAGGTGGTCATAGATTATAATCTGCGATGATTTTAGATGAGATTATGTGATGATTTTTTTATTTATAAACATGCCCTATGTGTAGACTGGGATAAGATAGGATATATAGGCGTAGGTGGTGGTGACAGTAACCTTGTACCAGGTGTTATTCTGTACAGTGGCTGTCTTGTAGTACTTCAAAATGTGGGGGATGGAGGCCTCATTAAAACCGTTGATCCTCTCGTACCAATCTCCCAGCTTCATATAGCATCTGTGGGTGTGGGTAGGTATGGTGTTTTAGATGTAAATAATCGTCAATGTAAGCAGGAGAGGCTACGAGTGTATATGTATATATACAAAATAGGACATTTTTTATTATTGGTGTACTATAAACATAGTAGATTAACAACACAGGAATGCTTTGAAAATACAACAATGTGAATTCCCTTTAGGATTGTGTATATATATAGTGCATATTGGTACTGATGCGAGTGTATTATAAAGGTATTAATGTGAATGTAATATTAATAATTACATAATTAATTAGTATAATATAAATTAATATAATTCTGATTATTATTATACTAATTAATATTATATTAATTAGTATTATACTAAGTAATATTATATTAATTAATATTATACTAATTAATATTATTAATCGTCATTTTCTTTCTTTGAATGTTATAATGTCTTAAAAATTATGGTAAACATTAAAATATGTAGATAGATGAATTTTACTCATTGTCTTGTTATTTAAGATATCAACAGAGACGTTATTATATAGATTTATTAAGATAACATTTTTTTTTTACAAAATTTAAATAATTTTCTCTTTTTATAAACATAAACAATACAATTACATAGTAGTGACATTTTTAGATTTTGTTATTAAAAATTATTTTTTTTTAAAACCTTCGACGCATAACCAAAAATATTGAACCAAATTATATTTATATTACCAAAATATTGTCATGAACAATATATATTTAATCTACACTGTGAGAGTATAATCTGGAAAATAAAATCACTCTTAATGTTGATGCATATGTAATCTTGCCACATGAGGTACTTATCTAATGCTTATATATAATATATAATAATTTATAATACATTTAATTTTTTTTTATTTTATTCTTTTTACCGACATAATATTCCGTATATATATGCTTCTCCATTCTATTTTTGATTTTCGTTATACTATTATTACGCACTATTTATTATTATTGTTATTGTTATATATAAGTAGTATACTACTTAAAGCACATTCGATAATAGCGCTCGGTATTATATTTGTATATAATAAATCATTATCATCATCTAAGAGCTAAAGTAAGGTACATTATTGTGTTGGCACTAGACTTACTTAGCGAGGAGTTTATCAGACTTAATGAGGTCAAGGTTAATGTCCATCTTCTCTATGGCAATGCTATCGTGAGGAGAGCTCCTCAGTCTCTCTACGTGTGGCTTCAGGGCATACTTCACGAAACTTTGCAGCTGCTTCAGAGCTTCAGGCTAGTATGGAAAGGTTAGGTTGCAAATAGGTTAGGAACGAAATAGATATTCAATGCAATAGATAATTAATTATGGGATACCGTTTAATTGATATTATATAGAATTTATTATATAATATTGTTAGATATAGCTATACATTATATTCTAAATTCTACCCTATAACATCAACATGTTTAACCAGCATAGTATGCTGTTCACTATATGTATATATGAAATATATTACACTCGTTGTACTATCACAAGATTAGGTTCTGGTGGAATATGCAGACACTCTAGAATCTAGAGTCTATATCATAATGTCATAATGTCTTATATATATATATATATATATATATATATATGTATATATGTATGATGATATCAATTACAATACTCTATATCTAGAATACTACATTATAGATATATCTATACATAATAATAAATCCATTATGATTTAATTATGTACAGTGAAAATTTATATTGAAATTACAACTCCTATAAGATGGAATATATCTCATTATCAAGTTGATAGTATCAACTATAAAATACGTATCTTCCTCATTATATAAATGTTATATATAAATTACTTATTACTCTTTAATTACTCTTTAGCTTGTCAGATATCAGGTATTAACACGAATAAATAATAAATAATTTGTATAGCCCGATATCGGATTATAAAAAACAGCCATACTGTTTTTTGGTGTGAAACTGCTTACAACTACTAACTTTGTTATTGTCATTCCACATATGTTTGAAGTAGGCATATGTGACTTGTGGGTGTTTGATGGGGATAGGGGTTGTGGGGTTCGTGCGGGGGTTGGTTCCCAGCAGCATCACTATAGTTTTGTAGGAGATCGGCTGGGGGAAAACATAGAGAAGTTACATAAATAGATCAATATGGTCATCATTCACAATCAATTCACAATCAATATGGTAATAAATAGAAATATATATAATATCTAATTATACGAGTTTGAAAATATTACTATGATGTTCAATTATTCTCGTGGATTCAAGTTGCAATATAAATATACACATATATAATGATCAACGGAAACGTAAGCACTCTTACCAGATGTCCGGTTCTTCTGCATAAACTTGCATACTTGAGCCAAGTTTTGTGATCATCCTTAGGTTCAATGACTAGAGATCTCACTTGAAGAATCCTCTGCCAATCTTCCATCACTTTCTGACATCCCTGTAAGTAATGTATAGTCGTATAAGTCAAGTATAGTATTAATATTGATAACGAAATAGTTTTAATTTTCAAATTTATATATTTTAATTGATATTTAATTTATATTAATATTAATTTTTAAATAAATTTATCAAAATGTTATAAATAATACATTTTGAATAAATTTATGTCACATGATATTTTATTGATATTGTATAAGTATGGTATAAGTTAAATATAAGTCTACATATATTATAATTAAAATCTATAAAATATATATTTGAGACAATATTTTTAATAAAAGTATTAATAAAGATTATTAATATATTTGTCTACATATATTATGCCACATAAATTCTTTAAAATCATTCTAATATATAATAATATAAAAAATATATATTTAATTTTTGTTTGTAAATTTAAAATATATTGAAATGAAATATTAATATTATAATTATATAATAACAATTTTATTATAAAATAGCTACTTTTAATATTTCTGTATTTTCTTCACAACAAATTTTAATTATACAAAGGGTTACCATGCACTACAGCTGGAGATTTCAAAATGTAGATGCTGGGGGGTTGGACTATGGATGTGGCTATAGTGAACATAGTGGAAATTCTAATTTGATTATAATATTGTAGTTAGTTTTTTATATAGTTATTTTATTTTATTTGCATGCACGACACGTTCTATTTATAGACATTTACATGTAAATAAATAGGCGGAAATAGTTGGTCTTGTAAAAAAGTTACTAGTCATTCAATATTTAATATTTTTAATTATTTTTGTATATAATATATTCACAATATATATCTCTAATTTATTCTTGATATTAAAAATTCTAAAAGTAAGTCATAGTGCCAATCTTAATTAATATGTACAATATTCTATTTTCTTTATTGTTATACTAAGTATATGTAATGACAATTTAACTAGTAGTTTTACCCAAATCCGTTCACTCATATAAATTTGCGAATATGTTTACGTTTGATTCACATGACAGTATGCATGGTTAAATGTATATATATATATATATATATATATATGGATTCTATTCTATTCACATAATTTCATTATTTATATTTGTTCATACTTGATCATTTCTTATCAAAATTAATAATTTGCATTATGAAATTAATTATAATAATTATTCAGATTCAAATTTCACTTTAGGGTATGCGACGTCAGTTTTATAAATAATAATTTATACATGTATTTAATAGGAAAAATATTGGTCTACTAAAAGTGTATTCACTTTTTTTAAATTTATTTATGTTATACAATATTTAACATAATGATAAATAGTATATACATCTATGATAATTGAATTTTGTATAGAATATAAAATAAAATATTTAATATTAAATTATATTTAACAAATTATTATTTTTTGAAAATAAAAGATAAAATTATGAATATTATAAATATTACTAATTATTAGTGATTTAAATTTTGCCCATTTTTCATTATCTCGAGACAATAAAATCCTAAATATCTCGAGACTCTCGAGATAATGAAAGTTTATAATAAATATTATATTAAACCCGAAAAATTTACTTTTTGCCATTCAAATTATTTTTTGTTATGTAAAATCTTCAGCGACGTTTTTTTGAAATATTTTTTTAAAATATTTTTAAAACATTTTTGAAATATTTTTAATTTTTTTTGAAATATTTTTATATTTTTTTGAAATATTTGTAAAAAATTATCGAAATTAATTTACTAAAACCAGGAACCGATCTTGGGCAATTTTTCAACACCCGATCTCATTAAATTTTGTTAGAACCCGGAATTGGAACCCGAAACCGAGTCCGGATTAAATCACTACTAATTATTAAATTAAAAAAAATAAAATATTATGTAGTTATATATAATCTAAATTGTCTAAAAATTTCAATTAATTAAATGATTTAATGATTAAATGATTTAATTCAATTAAATGATTATTGAAGGACTTAATAGTATTTGAATGAGTGAAAATAGTCATTAATTATTCTGAGTAAATTCATTCTAAAAATGTACAATATAATTATGAAAAATGTATGAAATATATATACAGACGATAAATTATCACATTATGTTATTATAAAATAAATATTGATTATTTAAATGTATATATAATATTATTTAGTTTAGCTTTTAAGATTATAAAAACATACTGTGGAAATTTGATTAATTTTAGTTAATTATTTACTGAAAAATAGCAATTTTCATTAAAAAAGCAAATATTCTGATATAATTGATGTTAAAGATATTATTTATCTGCTTTTTGACTCTTATTATTATGGTAAAAGTTATTTTAGCTAATTCTTACAATTTTTATAAAATATTTATATAACTTGTATAATTTTTCATGATTTTGAAATAAATTCCATCTATATAAATTATTGAAAAACAGTGTTATAATATATGTAAACAGTCATTTTTGCGCTGTTTTTTTATTCATTATTTTATTATAAATAGGTAGTGTTATAAAATTATGTTTTTTATGCTTTATATATTTTTTTAATATATGCTATTTTGACATATCATACATTATACATGTAGTAATCTATTTTTTTAATAAATATTGTTAAAAATAATATTATTTTAATAAGTATTTTTTATGGGATATATTTAAAAAATTATATATTTTAGTAATATATAGTATATATAATTCACGCTCTAAAATATGTTATACTGAGGTAGTAATGTTGATTTAAAAATTAAAATATTTCACTTGAGATAAATAATAAACTAGAAGAGAGGTTGAGGTAGTTTACAATAAGAGCCACAGTGAAAGATGTAAACCTGTAGTCTATCCCACCAGATCTGCCTAATTACGGGTCGTCTGTCAGCTATAAGCCGGTACTGTATCACCTCTTCTAGTTCAGATAACATCTGCACGTTCACCATAGCCTGATAATGGAGGTATGATGAATCACCGTGGTGGTGTATGCTAATATCAACCCTGACAATTATTGACATGGTAAAACTTCGGGTGATATTAATTTTATGCGAAATTCTATAAATAATTGTTATAAATTTGAATAATTATCATTATATGATTTTCTTTAAATTATAATAATTTCTATATCGAGTGTAGGAATTTTGAGCTCTCAATATATATATATTATATACAAGTATGAGATGATGAATAAGTATAAAATGAATTTTACTAACTCCGTACGCGCGGCTATAGCTCTCTCCCACCATCGCAGTCAGTTCACTGTCCAGTATGTCTCTAGCTTTATCTATGCACTGTAGTGCAGGTGTAGTGTATATGTTATATGTGTTCATAATAGGGGGATGCTTCGTAATGGTACTAGGAAATATACTTACTTAAGATTCATATGTATAATTCTATATACATATATATATATACAGTAAAACCTCTCTATAAGAAACCTCTTTATAAGAAAATTGTTCACAGATTTGGTTGGAATTCAACCTTTTCCACATTAAAAAACCTCTTAATAAGAAAATCTTATAAGAAAAATATAAGAAAAACCATTATCTTTATAAAAAACTTATTGAATAAAAAATATAAAAAATAATTATATATAAATAGAATTATTGTTACAAAATATAGAAATGAATTACTATACAAGATATTTTTTTTCTTTAAAATTTTACTTTTTAATTTACAAATATGTTATATTACATAAATAGCTCTAAATGAATTAAAATGAATTAAAATGAATTAATAATTGTTATTGTATTTCCATAAATTTATTAAAATTTATTAAAATTAATTAATAAATGTTATTTTTAAATAAATCATATTGCTAAACTATTCTTTTAAATAAATATAAATAAATAAATATACTATATATATATATATATATATATATATAACCCATAGGTTATATAATGCATTTTCAATTGAAATTAATTCTTCAAATCATTGTAAAAGTAAAAACCTTTTTATAAGAAAGAACCTCTCTATAAGAAAAAAAGTACTGAAAAAAAATAGTTTCTTATATAGAGGTTTTACTGTATATATATATATATATATATGCATTCTTTATTATTAGTCATTAAAAGAGTAATAATTTCAATTATTTGTAATTTAAAACATATCTATAAATATATAATGTAATATAAATTAAATCAAATATATTAAATATTAAACATTTTTATTTATATATGTTAAACTGCTCGTGTGGCTAAGGCGTCAGACACACAATCAGTAGGACACGGGTTCAAGCCCCATCCGGACCATTAAAATAGGTCTTAAAATAATATAATGTATAAATAAATTATCGGCTTTCATTAAAACCATGGATTCCTTAATATGAGAGCGGCTTCGAAGGGACTTTAGAGCCATATGGTTATAAGTGAAAACTTCATCTAAATTCCTGGATAGGATAAAAGGACTACACCAAAATAAAATTAAAATAACAATATAGGTCAACCATAATAATGGTGAGATAAAATCATTAATATATTACCATGAATATAAAGAAAGTGGATTATCATTTGTCCCACGCAATACATATAAAATATAGATATACGAATAGTATTTTATCGTTAAATTAACAAAATGGCATCAGTGATTTTCATTGGATATTAGTCATATTATATATCTCAATATTAAAATAGTAGGTTTTTCATCGAAATAGATAGAAGTGACTTATATCTATATATGTAGATTTACATTATGAAAATAAATAAAATAGTATGATATCTTCAATTTAAATACATAAAATTATACTGAATATTGATATATAGTATTTTAAATATATAAATTATTTTTAGTTTAAAAAGTACATTAAAATTGATTATAATTATATATAAGGGATTAAAATGGTACCCGATTCACAGGTATACCTGAATATCAGAGAATTGAATGAAACAAGGGTATTTT
This sequence comes from Osedax fenrisi, assembly GCA_964019155.1. NCBI lineage: Eukaryota > Metazoa > Annelida > Polychaeta > Sabellida > Siboglinidae > Osedax > Osedax fenrisi. Next base: position 33,621,581 of record OZ025244.1, read on the forward strand.
ATTTTAGGATTTTTTTTCATTTCAAAATATCTAGTCTTATAAATTCACAATGATACATATCAGGGTATTGTAAATTCACAATGAAACATAACCAGATATTCAATACATAGAACAAGAAAGAATTCTCTCTAGCTCTATGATTCAATACATTAACTTTGTAAATTATTTACAATAATTTTCAAAATGCGTAAATTACATCTATGAACATTTTTCAAATATTGGTTTACTGGGATCAAATATGAAACGAATAGTAGAATTTTTAAAAGAATAGAATATGAAACGAATATTAGAATTTTGGATGAATCGAATCGAATACTATATATATATATACAGTGCGCTCTCGATATACCGGCACCATCGGGAATGAGGAATTGTGCCGGTATATCGAGAGTGCCGGTATATCGATCTAGCAGAAAATAAAGATATATGAAGAAGAATATTAAATATTATGTTTATTATAATGGTATAAAATAGGTATAAACACGTATAAAATGGTATACAATATTATTATAATGGTATGAAACGAATGCTAAATAAAATAAACTATTTTGAATTATTTACAAAAGATAAAGTAGTTTGCTTTTTATTATTAATACATAGTGTTGTTAAAAAACGCGTTTTTTATTAATGCTTGTTTAAAACATGTTTTGAACGGTTTTTTTTGTTTTTAATACGTTTTATTCGATTTTTTATTCGTATTTTTCGGTTACAAAAAATAAAATTATTTAAATATAGTAGATATGTTTTTAAATAATACAATAATAATAAAGTAAGTACATATTATATGAATAATCAGTAATAATTAAAATAATATATTATCTGTATTATTAGCATCATTAAATCATATTGTCAAACTATACATTAGTATGACAATTATAATAATTATAATATTTATTTTGTTACAATATAACACTGAGTATTTCTGTATTATTTAATGTTATAGACATGGAGATTGTATCACAATCTATATGTACATTATATAATTAATATTATAAAAGCTGTATGAACTTTCATATTTATTTTATAATAAATTATTATAAATAATAAAGTAAAATTAGATTTCTTTTATGTGCTGATATAATAAATTATATAATAATATATATTATAAACTTTCATATTTCTTTTAATATTAATATATTATTAATAAAATAAAATGAAAATTCCATAGATATAAAGAAAGTATTCTATTCTTTCATTATATAGATGGAAAATTCATACTATTTTTTTATATAATATTAAACATAATATATATTATTATACAATTTATTATATCAAAACATAAAAGAAATCTAATTTAACTTTATTATAATAATAATATTATATTTTTATACATTTATTTTATACATTTATTAAATAATCATTCATTTTTCAATTATTATACAATTTATTATATCAAAAAAAAAGAGCAGCTAAATTATTATTTGTCAAATTAAATTTAAATTTAAATTTAAATATTAACAATTAAATAAATATATGTATAAATGTATGATTCTTGTTTTTTTTCTGTTTTTTTCGTTTTTTATTCTATGTTTAAAACGCGTTTAAAATGTCTGTTTAAAACGTGTTTTTTATTAACTCACAACACTATTAATACATAATATATCCAAACGTTTAGATAATAAATTTAATAAATGTATATCATTTGAATCTTTGGAGTAACATTCAAAGTATGCCGTTAGTGATTCAAACCCCTGTATTGCTTTCTCTGATGATGGTGGTGGATCAAATACAGCTTCTTGTGTGTCGTCGCTATCTTTATTATTATGTGTTAATGAATATATTTTCAGTAATAGAATCTATTTCGAATATTTCAGAAATGTCATCGACTGACGTAAATTCTTCTAAAGTGAGTCGATCATCAATATCAATATTGCATTTATTATAAATGTCATTATTTATTTTATAATTTTCATCTTGAGTGAAGGATTCTTCGTCTATACGTGAGCAATTTTGGGAAATATGTATATATTTGCCGGTATATCGATTACAATTCGACTTTTGTGCCTAGATATTAGGCGCCGGAGCCGGTATACGAGTGCCGGTGCATCGAAAATTATTATCATTGAAGAAATAGGAAAGAAATCGGTCATTCAGAGATGTGCCGGTATAACGCGCTTGCCGGTGTATCGAGAGCCGGTATATCGAGAGCGCACTGTATATATATATATAGAATACTATATATATATAATATATATATAATATATATTATATATATAATATAATATATATTATATATTAATCTATTCATTTAAATCCCTAATATACACACATACATATACAATGTATATTATACATACACAAACACACATTCATATACATATACATACAAATACATATACATACACACATATACACACACAGATACACACACAAACACACACACATACATATACACATATATATATATATATACTTTATATACTCAAACTTTAGCATTACAATATTGTAGACCACATTATTCTATTTAAATCCTATTCAATCTTCTATAAATATCATTTTATTTATAATATTAATATACGAAATCATATTATACATAAATAAACGATTATATTTTATAATATATATTTTGTATATGTATATATATATATAAGTGTATAGATAATTAATAATTATTAATTATATATATATATATATATATATATTTCATAATGTTAATTGAATAGATATATTGAATGAGAACAATATGAGATATACAGAGACAATAGCATAATAACCTGTTGGCCTAGAGTGTATTGTTCACTGTGTAAAGCCAGTATAGCCCTGTAGAAGGCCCCCTCGTAAGTATCTCTAGGTATCACGCAGGCAAACTCCTCCATGGCTTCCCATCTGTAAGCATGTCAGGCTAGCTATTAGATATCTGCAGTTTCATATGCATATGTATCTATTTTATGTTTATACCAAAGATTATAAATTATAATATTTATTTATTATTAATTTTATATTATTTACTTTTTATTTATTTATATAATAGAGAAAAAACATGAATAACATTTTAGAGAGGGTTTGAGAGTGGAAAAGTTAAATATATAGTGTAAATTCTGTATAAATTATAAAAAGAAGAGAATGTGGACGATAATGCTCTACACTGTAAATAGATAGGAATTTATGCCTTACAATAAATTCAATTACATAAATTTAATAATAGGTAATCACAATTTTTTTCTTCTATAGTTTAATAATATATCATTCTATTATGAAATACTTTACCATTCAATCAAATATGTATTATATACGTTTATAAATATATATTTTATTTATCATTAATAAGCAAAGATAAATTAAAATTAATCATATTTATTTTTAAAAAAAAGTATTTCACTACAGCCTATTATATTGTCTACTTATATTGAACATTTCAATTCATTATTTACATTATTCAATGAGATATTGAATTGTGAGTGAGAGTAATACTTGAAAAACATTATTTTGTGTAAATTTCATTTAAAGTTGATTACAATAACATTTTGAATTACCATTTAGATAATGATATTACATACATATATTTACTTGTATAATATAGAATACATAAAATATATGATATTAAAATAATATTTATATATATAAAGTAAGATTATATGTATTAATGTATGTTATGTATGGTATGTAATGGTATGTTATATGTATTAATATATGTATAATAAATACATTCTAATACATTTTTATATATTCAATTTATTTTTTATCTAAAATGCTTGTATTTAATTGGACAATACTTTATCATAATTAACGATATAGTATAAAATAAATTGTATACAAATAAATACTATTATATGTTTATAAATATATTTAAATTAACAAGATTGATAAATAAATCACAAAGTTATACAGCATTTATTTAACAGATAATTTAGTAATTATTATTGATAATTTAAATTATATATTCAACTGGTACTTCAAATAAAGTACTCTTTTTATGAACTTATATGACGATTTTAAATATATTTATAACTCAAATGATAGATAAATATTTGAATATTTTGTTACTTACATAATAATTTAAATTATTTTTTTTCTGAAAATAATAATTCCAAAGGTATTATTACTTTTATATATATACTCAGGTATATACGTACTCTTAAGGGGGCGCCCATACATCTAAACAATACTATTTTAGCTCTATCTAAAAACACTATAAATAACTAATGGAGATAATTAGTTAATTTTTTTTATTCAACAGATAATTTTATCCATCGTATAGGATTTTCTTTATATAAATTAATTTAATTTAAAATGGTGTAAAAAAATAGTCTCAATTAGTTGAATATTTTTTTTTTTTTTTTTCATTAAAATGCAAGTTTATCATCATTTATTTAATTAATATAAAATATAATTATAAATCCAACAGGATTCGTATAGATGTAGTTTAGTTATACATTTACAGTAAACATTTCAGATACAAATGTTAAAAATCAAAAAGTAGTATCCATTTATATGTGGTTACTAAAAGTGAAAAAGTAAAAACTTAAGAAAATGTCATTCAAATTTTCAGAAAATGACATTCAAAGTTTAATATATAAAATTTAAGTAAATATAATACATACAATTTCTGATCAATTTAAAATAATTATTATAATGATTACATTCATAAAACACTTTATATTGATAAATACACAAAAATAATTTGAGAAATTTTACAAATTTATAAATAAAATATTAAACATGGAAAATATGTAATAACATTAATTGGTATGTCCCCAATATAATGTTGGATATTTGACTAATAGCTTTTATAGCCTTTATAGTTTTTACTATAAAGGATATATTTCGTGCATGTATTCTTTATATAAAACATGAATTCTATATATAAAAAGTGCACGAATTTGGTTTAATTCGTGCAATTTCCAAATGTATGAATTTAGAGAGCCTTGGTTATAAGTGAAAATATAATATATATATAATATATATTTGTATTGTTATTGTTATTTTATTTTAGTAGAGTCCTTTCATCCTATCCAGGAATTTAGATGAAGTTTTCACTTATAACAATATGGATCTAATGTTTCTTCAAAACCGCTCTCATATTAAGGCATCCATGGTTTTAACGAGAGCCGATCATTTATTTATACACAATTAAATAAGATCACTTCTAAATATTATTTTAAGACCTATTTAAATGGTCTGGACGGGTCTTGAACTCGCGTCCTAATAGGAAGTTAGTATATATATATATATATGATAATATTTAATAATATTTATTTATTAAAATCTCATATATATATATATACTGAATAAAATACAAATAGCGGATACAAATGAACTATATATATATATATTTGAAACTGCCTGTGTGGCTCAGATGCTAAGGCGTCAGACACACAAGCAGTATGACATGAGTTTGAGCCTCGTCCGGACCATTAATTAATTTTATAAAATGGGTCTTAAAATATTATTTAGAAGTGATCTTATATAATTGTGTATAAATAAATGATCGGCTCTCGTTAAAACCATGGATGCCTTAACATGAGAGCGGCTTCGAAGGGACATTAGATCCATATATGGTTATAAGTGAAAACTTCATCTAAGTTCCTGGATGGGATGAAAGGACTCCACCAAATAAAAATAACAATAACAATAACAATATATATATATATATATATATATATATATATACATATATTATATACAATAATATAAATATATACTATAATATAAATATATTAGAATTGCGCTTACTAACTTCTGTAGGCCCCACGTGGCAGCTGCAGCCATGCAACTCATTCTCTGCCTATCAGCTGTACCTACAAGATGCCATCGTGATGCTGCAACTGTGTGTAGCTCCTCCCAGTCTCCCATAGCTTCCAAGCATCTCATTCTACCTGTAAGCGGGGGGGGGGGGCAATTGTAGGCCCCATGTAGGGTTGGATGGTAGGGTTCTAATGAAGCAATACGCGTGGTTCATATGATAATGTTATCACTAGTGATGGTGTACGATGTAATACTTAGTATAATTAGTAATGATAAGACATGAAATATGAAATCTTATTTGTCTCGTTTTTCTTGTAAGTGTATCGAATTAGGCTTATATATAGATTGATTTAATGATTAAATGGAACATAAATCGCTTCACTAGGTGTCTGCTCATCCTGCTCTCTTATAGTGTGTGGTACCTATTAGACAGTCGACATTGGTGGGCTGTTCCTTCTGCCTAATACAGTAGGCGTCGTATGCCTTGTTCCACTCATGTAGCTTCTCATACCAGCGCTCCTGTACTTTCTGTGTAGGTGACAGAGATGTAGTGTATGATAGGAAGGATGTGTGCAATGTTTTTAATAGCACTTGCATATCAATTGTATATTAACAATTTTCTGTGTATTACATATAATGTCACAGGTATTATTATAATGTTGTTTATAAAATTCTATGTAAATTCTATATAATATTCTGTTTATGTAGATTTATATATTTCAGTTTATTATCTGCTATTTTCTGCTATTGATATGGAATTTTAATGTATATAGGCCTTAGTTTTAACTCACAATATTATTATTATGAATACTATTGAGGTATTATTTAATACTACAAATAGGGATGTCAATATTTCAAAATAATGATGTTATGAAACAAATGATACATTCAATTGATAGGTTTCGAAACAATTTACATAAAAATATGTTTTGAAACAGTGAAACATTGATATACTAGGTTTCGAAACAAATGAAACATCAAAATAAAAAGTTTTGAAACAAATAAAACTAAATTTTGGGTATATAATCTATATGTATCACTGTGTATGTGTATATATATTTATATATATGTGAGTGTGTGTATGTGTGTGTGTGTGTGTGTGCTTGTATGTATATGTATGTGTGTATATATGTGTATGTATATATATATATATATATATATATATATATGTATATATATATACATACACATATATATGGTTCCTTTGTTCCCGAATTACACATGTATAGCTGTGTAATAATAGCTCTGTGTACTATGTAAACTAGACCATATATCATATGCTAATTATATGGTATACTAAGTATATTATATAATAATACTGAATTAAATGAATGTATACTCAATTAATGTAATAGTTTAAAGTATAGTATGTAATTGCATTGCATATGGTAATATGTGTATAGGCTAATTTGTATACTTATTTTAATATGTATACATATTAAAATAAATATATGCATTCATATTTCCTATTTTAATTCTCACATTCACTGAAATGTAATTTATGAGTCTGCCCACCACTATTGTGCACTGTATTAATACATATTGTTTTATTGTGTGCTATATTTACAGAATATCAACTTTGATATAATACTATATATAAATTGTAAGAATATATTAATAAAATAACTAGATTTGTTCATGTATTGAAAACCAGGTTATGTTTCATTGTGAATGTATGAGTCAGGTATTTTTAAATGTAACAAATGCATAAAATAAAATACTTAGTTTTATTTAATTCTATGTTACTCAAGTATACCTGGTACCTGTTTACATTCCTTCTATAAAGTAATGTAGTCTACTTTACAAAATAAAACCTAATTTAATAAATATTCACCAATGATTAATAAATTATAATATATATATTATTATTGTGTCATATTCCATTATATATTATATATACACCCATAATAGGATATCAAGGAAATAGCATGTAACACTATTATATGGAATTTAATGAAATAATCTTATATATATATTGTATATTTAAAATGAATTACAATACAGATTACACTACGCTACTACTGCAATAGAAGCAAGCAATGCTATAGTTATAATGATGTAGGTATTACTAACTATATCAGCATGGTGGTTCTTGATAGCATACTCCAATACTCCCGCTGCAGCCTCTGGTTCTTGTAGCTTGTTGTTGATAGATATCAATGCTTCTAATGTGCTGGTTGTTGGGTTCTCGTGGAACTCCTGCAGTAGTAGGGGGTAGTAGTAGGGGTAGGGGTGGTGATGGAACTGATGTTGTTAACCATTTCTTTATAATGCAGGGCTTTAGCAAATGCTCGACATTTCAATGCCTTCTCTCCCAGTAGTACAGTGTTTAATGGCAATGGACCCTAAGATTGCATACATTAGAGATATATGTAATGGTGTTTATGTATGTATGAATTTTAATACTTTGTATTTTTATTTTATGTATTTCATTTATTTTTAGTGTAAATATATATTTATTTGTATTAATATTATTTATAATTTTTGCTTGATTATAATTTTGTGATCTTTTATTATATCCATTAGAAAGTTTATAACTTTATTTTCATCAGATTAACTAGTTTACAGTGTTACTTCTTATTTTACACATTTGCATTAAGATAAGTCAGTAAATTATATATATATAGATATATGTATATATAAGTATTTATGTGTTATTATAAGTTTGTATGTGTGTGTGTATGTGTATGTGTATGTGTGTGTGTGTGTGTGTGTGTGTGTGTGTGTGTGTGTGTGTGTGTATTTATAGTGTATATATACTTATATGTATTAATGTGTTTAATAAATACATATATTATTCAATAATATAAATAGAACAAAATAAATAAATGTAAATATACGAATTGAATAATATTTATTTAATATATAGTTGAATCAAGGACAATACATCAGCTAGATATTTCTTTAATGGTTAATTTTTGTACTCCAAACTAGATACTTATCAGTGGTATATTTAATTATATTTCAATGATTTCAATATTTGCATCAAATATTAGAGATATTTATTTATTCGTAAAATAAAATACATTCAAATTTTTAATTTTGTATTTATTCGTAAAATAAAATACATTCAAATTTTTAATTTTGTATTTTTTTATAATAATTTATTAAAACATACAAATTATTTTTGAATAAATAAATTTGTTATATTACTTTATGTCGAAATTACAATTAATATAATGTGTATTAAATTATATTATTAATTTAATATAATCATATTGAAATCATTGATTTAAAAATGAGTTTTTGTATTGATTTTTGTACTAAATTCAAATTTTTACTTCGGTAATATGATGCAATACAATAAAATCACTCGAGCGGAAAATAAAATGTTCACAAAATATTCGTTAGCTATCTGTGTTTGGTTCAAAATAGTTCAAAATAGTTGAATTTATAAATAAATGATTAATCACATAAAGTTTTATACTTTATAAAATATAATATTAATTGTATATTAACGCATATATATACAAATATATATATATATATATTAAATATAATATAAATTAGTTGAATAATATTTATCAAACTAAATTAATTTACAACAAAATCAATAAATAATATAATTAAGTAAATAAAAATACACCTGTAGAAAGGATACAGTAATAATGTGTGTGTTTATATATTTATATTTGTATGTACATATATATATATATATATATATATATATATATATATATATATATATATATATAATATATAAATATATTACCAAAAGCCCAACCTTATCGCAATGTTCCATGAATTCTGCTAGATTCAGCAGAGTCTGGGTGACTTCTGGAATATCCTATATGTATGTGTATTATTATGAGAGATACAATGCAACAGTATATCAATTTGACATCTGATGCACATTGCGAATTATTAAATGTGGTTTGTTGGTATATGCACTATTTATCAGCAATAGAAATAGGTTGAATTCCAATAAATTGTGAGCTAAAATATTGATACACCCGAATATATATATTGAATACACTTTACAATAATTATTGTAAATATTATTCTCTATATGAAATAAGAATATTAAAGTCATTTTGAAATATAGTAAAATTGTATGTATGCACTACTAGATTAATACTGATCAGGTGATGATATGTGAGCTATGTTTCAGATATTTAGTGTAAACTACTCAGCATACAATGTTAACAGTAGAGAGCTATCCTAGAGAGTTACCTGTGAGTTAAGTGCCATCTCTATGCTAGCTATGAAGTCATCCTGCTGATCCTCTGTTAGTTCTGTCCAACAGCTTACAAAGGCGGCGTTGAATAGATTTCTAAGGGGGGGTGATATGTAGTGTATGACGGGGGTGGTATGTGTATATGAAGAATACATGCTTTAGTAAAATGGGTATATGTAAGTACGAGGTATAACATTAAACAATGATATATAATAAGAGGATGAATAGCTATAACAGGTGGTATATATTGCTATTTGGAGAAAGTAAGCCAGCACCGGTTGTTCGAAAAAGATAAATTGTCTACGATTATACTAGGACAATTCTTAAGTATTTCGGTTGTTCGGATAATAAATAATTATTTTAGATAGATTTATATTAGTGTTATCCAATGTATAAGCATATATAAGGTTATTAAGATTCTTTACATGATAAGGATTATGCCAAGTGGGGCGGGGGGTTACTTTACTAGTAGAAGTAGTCAGCTAACTAAAGTGGCTGGTGAAGCTTACTAGAGGGGTGGTACCTAGATTGGGGACAGTATTAGCCTAACTATAGGGGTATAACCTTGCTGGAAGGGGTGGTACCTAGCTGATATGGTGGCATATTGACCTTACTAGAGGTGTGGGTGTAACCTAGCTAAGATGGGGAATTATTAACCTAGCTAGAGGGGGTAACTTTGCTAGAGGGGTGGTACTTAGCTGAGATTGGGGCGTTATTAACCTGGCTAGAGGGGTGTAGCTCTGCGCTATTTTGTAGATAGATCGCAGGGCGGGGATAGGTGATTCTTTTAGCAATTGAATGCTTAGACACTTCAACCACTCAATCCAATCATCTTTGCTGACGGGACGGTTAGATTTCCAAGCCTGAATGAACATACATTACAGATTACATAGCTATGCCAGTATGATGTAATGCGTATATATATATATATATAAGAGGTATAATACTTATTATCTATTTATTAATACAACATCATAATTATATACAAGTATAAGGTATTGATTACTATTATGTATAAACAAGGTTATATATTATCTTGAAATCTTATGTTAAAAAGAAACTTAAAGGATAGAGGTTCTAAATAATCAATGTTAATTTAATATTAGCACGTTTAACCCCACCAATATCATGAGGTAGCATATGAGAAAAATCACCAGTATCGAGTAAAACTGATTAATACTGACACATAATCGGTATTATCGACATTTATTTTATTACAATTAAAATTATTATGATTTATAATTATAATCAATTATAATAGTTATTTATATAATTATATAACTTGAAATATTAGAATAATAAAATATTTATAGTTTTGAAGTGTATACATTTAATATAGAAGCTCTACATTGAAATTGACATAAATTCAATCGGATACAGATAGCCATGTAACTAAAATGCTCGTGATAGATGTAATAAAGTATTTGAATTCACCTGTAAACAACTTATTGTTGAAGAGCACCCACATTGTATACATTGCATACATAACAGACACTCACTATATAATTATAATATCTACTAGATAAAGTTACTAAAACTAAATTAATGTTTCTTATAAACATTTACAAAAAGTACCTGGAATATATAAATAATAAACACTTAATACATAATCGAGTAAGATATTACTGTCCAACAGGATAGGGCAGGGTTATCGAGATGTCAAAGTTACCTTGGAGAGATTCTTCTGGCTGATGTGCAGCTGTTTCTTAATAGTGGTGAATTCTGAGATATCAGCTTGATTTGATCCACCTGTTACGCGATATTCAATATTAGTGATATTCAATAGGTGGCTGATTAGTACATACACTCATACCATAATACTTAATACTGAACTGTTATAGACATAACAACATTAATTGAACCTAATACACATCGATGTCAGTATAATAGTATGTGTGTGAATTAATCCTGGATATAGAATTGAAAATCTATAATCAATTAAGGATAATAATACAAAGTAGATTCTAATTTTATATCTCATTTTTAATTATTAATTACAAATTCTTAAAAGTATTTTTATGTGATAAATCTGTTGATTGTAACAAATATTTTGAAGCAAAAATATAACATTCCCTATCTACGCAATTATAATATACTGATCTGTAATGTTGACCTATTTATTAAACTAAATACAACTTCATGTAGTAATAGAGAGTGGATCAACACCACTGGTCAATGGTCAGATATACTCTCTTACTATACACTGACCAGTGGTGTTGATATACTATCTTACTATACACTGACCATAGTGGTGTTGACCTACTATCTATCACTACACACTGACCAGAGGTGTTTGCCGTACGATGACCGACTTCCAGACTACCTTCGAGCTCTGAGAACGAGCTGTTGTGATTGGCCGATAAGTTATGAAAACCGGCAGAGTGCGACGACGATGAGGACATCTTGGTTATATCCTTACCACGGACATTCTCATCACCCAGATCATTTCTGTCTCCCAACAGATTGCCCTATCAGTTGGTGATTGTAATATCACATAAAAGTTATATATATATATATATATATATATAATGTCTATCTATAATGATAATACAAATTAAGAATATTAAAAATATAAAATACTATCTTTGAAATGTTTTATAAAATATGATTTTTCGAAAATATAACTCCTAAATAAGCATTTTTAAAAGGTATAAATAATATTTATTAATATTAAATTATTTAATTTTAATTAAATAACGATAATGTAATGAATATAAAATCTTTTTTAGAAATTAAAAAATGATATCAATAATTTTTTTTTTTAAATTACTAACAATAAGTGAAATTTTAATTAATTACAATAGTTAAAATAATATTATGTGATAGTTTTTATTCAAACTTGAATAAAATTATATTTTATTTATTTCAAAAAAAATAGATTGATATCGGCCTATTTTAAATAGTTTGATATCAGCTGCTTCAAATTATTCATGTTAGAATATTGACCAGATAATAGGCAAATAAATATCTCATATTTTTAAGTAATATGATTATACAAATAATAATAATGAATGTATAAGTAGTATAGATTCGATACATATATTTATATGGAATATATTCAATAAGGTAATTAATATACAGATGTGTCCACGTGTGTATACTAGATGTGTTTACAACCTATCCTCATACTACAAACACACTACCTGGATACACTACTAACCTCTATACGTCCGATGGCTGAGTCGTAGTGTATGTAGTTGATGCGTTGCTTGCTGAGCGTATCGTTCACCATTGGTATGAAGATTCGGAACTTACAGCCGAGCTGTTCCACCATAGCCGTAAGCGCTGTCATAAGGGCTTGTTCGAGTAGGTAGCGCGGGTGATTCACCAGGTTCTGGTTGTATGACCTCTGACCTGTACGTTAAGGGGGCGTGTGTGTGTTAGTATGTGTGTGAAATAGCTCTAGTCTCTTATTAATCTTGTGCTCATTATATTACATACATGGATATATAGAGTTGTGAGCAGGGCCGGCTTAAGTATACTATGGGCCCCGGGCAAAAAAAACGTACGGGCCCCATAGGAATTTCATAACATATTAAATAGACCATTCTAGAAATAACAAATATCTATAAATATATATATATATATATATATATATATATATATATATATTATATATTATATATATATATATATTATATATTATATATTATATATTATATATATATATATATATATATATATATATATATATATATATATATATATATATATATATATATATATATATATATATATATATATATATAATATATAATATATAATATATAATATATATATATATATATATATATATATAAATGATGTATTATTATTCTATTATGCGTGATCAAATTATGTCAAAATATTTATAATCTTTAAACATTTTTGTTTTTTCATATATATTTACATGTATCGTGTGAAGGAAACCCACTTTAAGATGCCTATAATATATAAAGGCATCTTATTCAGGCTATGGATGTAAATAGATATTACGGTACTCACTTACAATCATTGCAATGTAATATTTTATAATTTATAAATTTAATTTTAAGTTTAGAGAAGCTTCTCTCTCAAGTTTAATTATTTACCATTAAATATATTAGGATGAAAATGTCTACAATTTGATATATCTAACCCATCATATATATATATATATATATATATATATATATATATATATATTAATATTTGTATAGTCCATTCCTTTGAGGTGTATATCAATATGATATAATATATGTTTAATACTAAATTATCTTATATACTAATCATCTTAATTGAATAAATACCTTTACTCTAGTAATGTAGTATGTTAACATATTATTTAACATATATAATATCAGATATAAATTATGTAATTTTGAGAAATCCACAAGATACTGCTCTAATAAAATCTGCTTGTGATGACAATATTATATTCGATAATGCTAATAAAACATATTATATTCTTCTTTAATATAGATGTTAATATATTCTTTATTTAGTTTGGATAAATAAATTATATTTATTTTGGATAAAAGCAAATAATATTGCTACAATTGTCGAAGATTGAACGGCATTTTGCCCAACCAGATTTAAGGAATGTACAGCGCAGATATGGCCCATGCATATGGGTATATTATGATATCGTTCATTTTATTTTGAATCTTCCATACATATTGCCGGATTTTTCATAACTTTGAGCTCTATAATCTATTATATTTATATTATTATTTAAACAAATTCTAAGAAATCAATTTCTACATATTGATCAATGTGATAATGAATCTTAAGTTAAGATTCTTAACGTACATAAATAAATAACTATATAATAATAATACCTAACTTGGTTTATATGACTATTAACGTACATACATGTGATATATCTGGAATTGAGTACACTGATAAATAATATTATATTTTTAATTTTATATTTCTTCAATTATTAAGTTATCAGTGATAACTTATCACCTGTTCTCAAATAAGAATATCGTCATTGTGTGTATTTATATATAAATATATAGATGAGGGTGGTGTAAATCTAAACATTCATTTGTAAGTACTAGTTGAATAATAGCAAAAATGCCTTTAGTATTATATTTAGATTATATATATATATATATATATATATATATATATTTATAAATAATATCTGTTTCAATAAATATAAATATAATTTCTTTCTCAAATAAGTCTGTTGAAAATGTTATGTACTGAGTTCCCTTTCATCAATAATCATCATTAAATATACTATAAAGCAGAATATTTCTATTTAAATTAAAACTATTTTATATATATATATATATATTATTTACACTAACAGAATTATAATAATATATACACTATGAGAAGATACACATTTTATTAATACGAGAAGTAGATATAGTAGGGGGATCTGCACTATAGCCGGTGAATTCACAAGAGGTGGGACTATAGGCGTGGCTATATTAAAAATACTATAAACGCTAATTCGATTATATAATACTGTAGATAGTTTTTATAGAGATATTTAATTTAATTTGAATTGCTAATTCGATTATATAATAGTTAAACATATTATATTTATTTAATTTATGTTATTTATTGTATTTGCATGCATGATACGTGTTTATTTAAATGTTACATGTAAATAGATAGGTGGAAATATGTGGTCTTTTAAAAAAGTTACTGGTCACTGAATATTTAATATTTTTAATTAATTTTTAGTATAATATATTCACAACATATAGCTCTAATTTATTCTTATTATTAAAAAATCTAAAATTAACCTAATATATATTAAAAATAAGTATTAATAATAATCTATATGATTTATGACAATTTTATAAATTTAGTATATATTATATACTACATATATACTACATATACGTACTATATATATATATATATATATATATATATATATATATATATATATATATACATATATATATAATATAGGTATACCTATAGGTACTAATAGTTCATAGTATTATTATTTTATTAAATATATATATAAAAGTATACTTTTATCTTATATAAATTTATTATTAAGGACATAAGATTTATAAGATTAAGTATATAATATTAAGGACATAAGATTTATAAGATTAAGTATATAATATTAAGGACATAAGATTTATAAGATTAAGTATATAATATATATATATATATATATATATATATATTATTTATATAGTATAGTTATATAGTATTTTGAGATTTCATAGTATTATTATTTTATTAAATATACTGTGTATATATATATATATATATTTAATATATATATATATATATATATATTATAGTTATTATATAGTAGTGTGAAACCCGCTTTCCTAACGTTTTTTAACTATATATACCAATATATATATATATTATTTATATAATTATATAATTATATATGTATACACTTATATAGGTCCTCATTTACTTAAATAATGTAGATACTCAACTTAAAACTATTAGTACATATAGGTACTATATATTATATATATAGTATATATGTAGTATATATGTAGTATATAATATATACTATATTTATAAAATTGTCATAAATCATATAGATTATTATTAATACTTATTTTTAATATATATTAGGTTCATTTTAGATTTTTTAATAATAAGATTAAATTTGAGTTATATGTTGTGAATATATTATACTAAAAATTAATTAAAAATATTCAATATTCAGTGACCAGTAACTTTTTTAAAAGACCACCTATTTCCACCTATCTATTTACATGTAACATTTAAATAAACACGTATCATGCATGCAAATACAATAAATAACATAAATTAAATAACTCAATAACATTTTAACTATTATATAATATAAGTAAAGATTCAATTTAAATTAAATAAATCTTTAAAAAAACTATCTACAATATTATATAATCGAATTAGCGTTTATAGTATTTTTGATATAGCCACGCCTATAATCACACCCCTTGTGAATTCGCCGGCTATACTCACTGGTAACCGATATAGTAGATATAGTAGATATAATTAATTCTTTTAAGAAAAATTATTTTGAAAATATCTAATTAGTTTTAATTACTATAAAAATTATAAACCTATATAGAATATAGTTTTTTTTCGTAATTTATAATTAATATAATCCTTTACAAATATCAGAAATCATAGTTAAAATATATCTTAATATATATCTAGTATTTAATTTTAATATAAAGAAGTATACTTTTTTTTTTCGTAAACTAATTATAGAAATATAAATTGTTAAGATTGAACTATGGTTAATATTCCCTTAAATTGGGTAAAAAAGGTTAATACGTTTATTATTTACCACTTTCTAGTTTATTAGCATATGCTCCAACATCTTCATGTACCTGTTTCCACCATATCTTCGTGTAAATTTAGAAATTTTTCTAAAATTCACTTTTCAAATCGGCCTAAATGACTCATATTTAATTAATTTATTATATTATTTTTATTTATTTAATTAGAATTAATAATATATAAGAAAATATAGTTAAGAATTTTTTTTTTTTATATAAATAGTAAAAAAAATGTTTCCTAAATAATTCATGGGCCCCCCAAAATGTGGGGTAACGGCCAATTGCCCGGTTTCCCCCCCTTAAGCCGGCCCTGGTTGTGAGTTAATAAAAACTTGTTTTAAACAAACGTTTTAAACACATTTTAAATAAAAATAAAAACCGAAAAAAACAAGAGAAATAAATGTATGAATGATTATTTTATAAATGTATAAAATATAATATTATTATAATAATAATAAAGTAAAATTAGATTTCTTTTATGTTTTGATATAATAAATTGTATAATAATATATATTATGTTTAATATTATATAAAAAAAACTGTATTAACTTTCATATTTCTTTTATAATAATATATAATTTATATCAAATATAAACTTGAAATATAATATATTAATAATATATTATATATTATTATTAATTATTATTAATAATATTTTATATAAATTATATATTATATAAGAAATATGAAATTTTACACAGTTTTTTTTATATAATATTAAACATAATATATTATAAAAGAAATATGAAAGTTCATACAGTTTTTATAATATTAATTATAAAAATTATATTAATTACACTAAAAATACAATGTATATTATACATAGATTGATTATAATAGTGTATTCATTATTCCATATATATAATATTAAATAATAAAGAAATACTCATTGTTATATTGTTATAGTGTTATATTGTAACAAAATAAATATTATAATAATTTTAATTATCATATTAATGTATAGTATGACAATATTATTTAATGATATTAATAATACAGATAATATATAATTCAAATTAATAAAGATTATTATAATGATATATGTACTTTTATTATTTTATAATATATCTACTTTATTTAAATAATTACATTTTTTGTAATAGAATATTATGATTTAAAAACGAATAAAGAGAATTAAAAACGAAAAAAACATTTAAAAACATGTTTTAAACAAGTATTAATAACTTTTTTTTAATAACACCAAAGATTTTCCGAAGGAAAGATATAACACTTACGCGAAATCGTGTAATTCGAATTTGTATACAAAATACCCCAGTGCCACCTATAACGGGTTACTTTTAGGAACTATGTGTTGTTTATAATGTAAATTCGTATTTAACTATACACTTTTAAAATGTTAAATAATATGCTTTACATTAATATTTATATGATGAAAACTAAGTGTTCATTACTGATATATAACAAACAAATATGACATTTATGTTTTAAATGCTATAAGTATATATTTAGTAAGTAAAAGCTAATTTATATTGCATGTAATTTAATAGAGCAATGAAAACATTGTTGTATGCAAACAAAGCCGAACCTAAATCTATTTCAATGATTTCGATACTACTGCTAGCAGCGGCAGGGGATATTACGAAATTACGTTGCATGCATAGGGAGTGTTATATCTTTGCTTCGCAAAATCTTTGATAACACTATATATATCAAAGCTGGGTAAGAGTTAGTGAAAAGAGAACTCTTATGTTGATGCCCTTTAGGAGAAATGGAACACTTGATGCATTTCTATATTTTATTATACAAACGATAAGAAAACTTCTAATAAATAATTATTATTATTATTATTATTATACACTATACCGATGGAGAAATTAGATATTCGTACACGAGACTAATTTCACTAAAACAGTTACTACTCGAAGTGCCCGTTAACCTACTAACTGTGCAGTGAGGCTGAAGACGATGATGTCATCAGAGAAGATGGATGCAGCGTACTACCGGCACCACCTGCTTGCCCGCTCTGTAGGGAGTTCGATGTCAGCTGGGTCTGGGATGAGTTCACAGGGCCTATTATCAGGGGGTTAGTCTGCGAACCTGAACCTAGGGTCAGAGGTCATAGGTTAGTGTGTCTGCGACTAGGCACGTAGTCACTTCATACAGTATCTACATAAACTTTATGCTATTTGGAATTATCTTTAATATATTTAGAGTTGTGCAATTATGTTCAAAAATTAAAATATTTCTAAAAAATAAAGTATTTAAAGAGAGATATTAATAATACAAAAATTATAATAAATGTATAAATATTGATAATTAATAAATAGAGTCATATATCGCTGATCAATTTTTCTGATCAAATATTGTAATGTCAGTAAATTTTTATAATATAAGTTTATATATATAATGATGCTTTAGACATATATAAGATATATAAATTATCGCATAATATTGTAATATCTCTTTTAATAAAAAAAGTAGTAGGCATTAGAGATTAAGTCACTTAAAAATGAGGATTTGAATATATATATCAAATATAAAAAAAAAAAAAAAAATAATTTAAAAAAAAATAATAAGTTAAATAAATTGTTACCATTATTAGATGAGTTGTATTTCCAAAAATACATAATATTTTCTTATTGTGATTCATCAAATTATAAAGAATAGTCCTCCCTTCAATATGCATTTTACAGAATTTAAATATTTTAATAATATTTAGACTTATTGACATTTCAAAAAAAATCCCTATTTTTGTACATTGAATTTTCATAATAATCCCTATAATCCATTAATTTAAGAAGGATTTGAATAATTTTATAAGTGTTTCCATTTAATTGTTTTTTTTATATACCTATACCTATATACCTATTTTATAGTTATATTCTTAATTTTTGAAATTGAAAATATTCAATATTCAAATAATTGTTTTAATAATTTGCCTTTACTTTCTTACCAATGAATATATATATACAACAAAATATAGGCTATTTATAAATATCTTGATTTAGTAAATATTGAAAATAAATGATATTTATTAATTATTAATGTTTATGGTAATAATACAGTACAGAAACGTAACACATTACATGACAGATGTGGGAGGGAACCTAGAATGAGGGCGGAGT
Source organism: Osedax fenrisi (assembly GCA_964019155.1). Classification (NCBI taxonomy): domain Eukaryota; kingdom Metazoa; phylum Annelida; class Polychaeta; order Sabellida; family Siboglinidae; genus Osedax; species Osedax fenrisi. Next base: position 33,641,764 of record OZ025244.1, read on the forward strand.
TACTGTAGGGTGGCAGTTGATCAATAGCTCTGACTAGAGGATGAATGATTCTGGAAGCGTAGTCTGTGAGGTCTAGAGACGATGTGAAGTTTATGATGGTCTCAAGTGCTACTCTGTGTTTGTAGGTATGGGGTGTGTATACGTGTGTTTAGGTGTGCGTGTTAGTGTGTGTGGGTGTGTATGTGTACATGTATGTGTGTATGCATGGGATGGTGGTTAATTACGGATTCAGCGAGATGTTGATTGATTGATAATTTATTTAATCAGATATATTATATAAATCTGTAATCTGTAATCGAAAGTATAAATATTTATTAATAACGTGATACAACACCTATTATAGAATGTACACTAAAAAATATTAATAAGCATAATAATTATAAATAATAATAATATTAATAATAATAATAATAATAATAATAATAATAATAATAATAATAATAATAATAATAATAATAATAATAATAATAATAATAATAATAATAATAATAATAATAATAATAATAATAATAATAATAATAATAGTATTACTATAAATACTTTATATTCATAGAAACTCTTTTTAAAAATTAAATTATATTAGTTTACTAATTTTGAAATACAATTCTTTGAATAAATTTTAATTATTACAAAATATATAACTAATATACTTTTAAATAGCTACAAAATAAATCAATATATCATAAATATTTTTGTAATTAATGATAATTTATTTGACAATATTTTATCTAAAATATTGTAAAACTTTGAATATATACATTTGAAAGTAAGACCATTTTGACACTTAATTAACAAGTTAAAAGCTAAATGATAATTCAGTGAATTAAAATTATTTGAATAATAATAATAACTTTAGATGTATGTTGTCTAATAGATTGAATCGTGGAGTGAATGCCAGGTTGTAATGATGGTAGTACAAGGGAAATCATGAGGCTAACAACACCATTTAGATAGTTCTATATTTATACTTTTACATGAGGCTTACATATAAATAAAGTTATATTTAATAGTGTCTATCGTGAGGAGTGTTATAGATATGATGGGATGCTCGATGACATACTCAATGTATTCAATACATTTCCTATTTAACCATTATAGTTCATAGTTATTTTGAAATAAATAATTAAATAATAAATAATATTTTAATATGTATATTGATAGTTCACTGATACTTAAATTAAAAATACCTATCATAAAAACTATCAAATCAAACCGTGGAGTGAATGCCAGGTAGTAATGATGGTAGTACAAGGGAAATCATGAGGCTAACAACACCATTTAGATAGTTCTATATTTATACTTTTACATGAGGCTTACATATAAATAAAGTGATATTTAATAGTGTCTATCGTGAGGAGTGTTATAGATATGATGGGATGCTCGATGGCATACTCAATGTATTCAATACATTTCCTATATAACCATTATAGTTCATAGTTATTTTGAAATAAATAATTAAATAATAAATAATATTTTAATATGTATATTGATAGTTCACTGATACTTAAATTAAAAATACCTATCATAAAAACTATCAAATCAAACCTAACTAATAAACACAATAGTTTATTTAAATTATAAACTAAACTTAAATTCCAACTATAATTTCGTAATAAAATCTATAATTGATGTGATGTGCTACAAACATTCTGACGGAGATAGGGATGTCTCTATTATCAAACAGCTTCACCACTGAAGGTAGAATCAGATGTAGGTACTCCTCTAGGTTAGGCGAGAATAACTGCAACGCCTTCAGCAGCTGTACAGTAGTGGTGATAGAGGTATAAGAGGGGGCTATAGTTGTAGTACGGGAGTCGGGTGTGTGAAGGAAGGGTATATGTGTAATGTGATGTACTAACACTAGACCTGCAACTAAGATATGGTATATCTAATGATTATGTGTGATGGGCAACAGGATAGAGGATTATAGGGTGTAAAGTGTTATGTACACATGGATATGTACAAGCATGTCTCAGACTATAGCTGTGTCTGATCATGCCTAATAGCAACATTGTGCTGATAATATGTCATCAATAGAGATGATAATATTTATTATTAAAATTATAATAATTATATTATATATTATATAATCATTATAATAGGGAATCATCGAGTTAGTAATCTAAATAATGAAAGTTAAAGAGACCTAAATAGATTGCGAAAAAAATTATTACTCATACTTTTGTATATAAATAATATAATTGAACTTGTATTTTGTGATGTGTTACAACTACATACTGTATATATTCGTTAATATATCTGTTATTATTAATACATTAATAATACTCATTTATTAAAACAATAACAATTTAAAAAATTAAAATATAGGTTAGATTATAAATACTGCGATTCTATTGGCTATTGCATTAGCAAAGATTAATTAATAAATATTTAATTATAATTGATCCAAACATATATTTATATTTTACCTAGATCGTATTGCTTATATATTTGCATTTTATTTATACTAAACTATATTTCTATGTATCCAAAATACAAAAATATATTTACAAATTTAATATTGGAGAACCGATATTAATTTTAAAAAACGAAACGAATCGAACCGGACCGAAATCATAAAAAATGTATTTGATATCTTCAAATATTATAAAATACCAGATATTTTAAGAACCGAACAGAACAGAAAAATTAATTATTTTATATTTGAGATCGATGATTTGAAATTTAACAGCACTAATAATAACTATTCATAGTGTAGGTGTGACCTATGTTCTATTAATATATTTTTGCATGTATTTAATAGGAATAATAGTGGTTAAAAGTATATTATTTTTTTTCTTTTATTTATTCAATATTTAACATAATGATATATATTATATAGTTCTATAATAATTGCATTTTTTATATAATATAAATGAAAATATTTAATATAAACTATGTTTAACTAATAAATTATTATTATTTTGAAAATAATGAATAAAATTATGAATATATAAAATATTACTAATTATTAATTTTAAAAAATGCAAATATTGTGTAATTATGTATATTATAAAATTTCTGTAAATGTTAATTCATTTAAAGAATTATTGAAGGACTTAACAGTATTTAATAGTATTTTAAAATATATGAAATTAGTCAAAATAATTATTCTGAGTAAATTGATTTTAAAGATTTACAATATAATTATGTAAAATGGATGAAATATATATATATAGACTAACGATAAATTAGCACATTATATTATTATAAATAAATAGCCATATATGAATATAGATAATTTAAATAATATATATAATATTATTTATTATAGATTTTAAAATTATAAAAACGATCTTATATTAATTAAATTATGACGATTATTAAATATAATTAATTTTTCTTAAAAACTTTCTTATAATTTATTTAAATGATATATTTTTTTAAATTTTTATTTTATATTTTTATTTGATGTGAAAACATAATATATATATATCATTTTAAAGATAATAGTTAATACATTAATAATATTAAAGTAAAAAAAATGTTAAACATAATTTTTTTCTTCTCAATTTTAGAGGTAGCACCAACCCTTAATACAAATAAATTATAATGTTACTAAATTATAATATTATTGAAATTATAGTAATGAGAAGAATTATAGAGCTATGTATAGCTTACTACCCAATATGCAAATAATCCCTATCTATTATACATCACATTACGTAAACAGATAATTATTATAATAATCGCTAGTGTTTTAGTCTAGAGACATTTATCTCTGATATAATGTCCTCTCTGAAGGACACAACCTTGTATGTGCTTCTCCTGTTGGGTGTTGTGTCGTGTATCAGAACTCTGAGAATCTGAGGTACAACTCTCGGAAGGTAAATCTGCGATATTGTTTATAATACGGATGATATTGGTAGTTATTTATTGTATTATTTTCATATGTATATAATGTGATACAGATAGGGGCGTCGGAAGGGGGGGGGGGCGGGGGGTATCGGACCCCCCCATTCAAAAATATGGGGGGGGCTAAGTATGTTTTGCCCCCCCCATGAAATTTGTATTAATAAATTTTATATATATTAAATCTAGTATATTGTCATTGTTAATACAAATTTTTGCTAAAGAATTTTACCAAACATAATGGGGGGGGCTAAGTATTGTTCCCCCCCCCCCATCCATGAAATATGATAACATTAATGAGAGAATCTCTGAGAGATACTTGTTATCTGGCGATATTAAGAATGAAATTATTCAACTATATAAATCTGAATTATAAAATATTTGATTATAAGATATTAATGGGACTTTCTCAATTCAGTGTGATGTAATTCAAGATATATCCGGAAGTGAGCAGGACATTTTGGTGGTTGGTTATTTGACATAAAAACTAGAAATTAAAGAAATTTGCATAGGAATATGAAATATGACTGAGGATACAACTTAGAAAATATAGCAAATTTAATGTTATCTGAACTTGAACATCTTTACTTGCCTATTTCTAAATTAAGAGGACAGTCATATATGACGGTGCAGCTAATATGTCTGTAAAATAAAATCATGTATTAAAACAACATTAGATTAATAGAGTGGTATAATCGATGCACTGAAATAATATAAAGGATTAGATTATATTACCAATGACCACAAATATATTGCAAATTTATTATTAAAAAATATGAAAAAGTCAAATATTTTTTCTATGAATATTTCAAGTTTGATATTTTAAAGCTTGGATATGAATGTGAAAGCTTTCATGATACGAACAAATACTATTGAAGGTAACATTTATAAAAAATATACTTAAAAGCATATATGATTATAATTATATATAATCATAATAAAAATCAATAATAAATAAAAATAAAGGATCAGATAATAGTAAAGATGATTCTAATTAAATTGAATAATGATAGAAATAATTTGCACACATTCATTGAAGATATAGAAACAAAAGTATTTTATATTTTATATATACAAGTTTTTATATTGATTCAAGGTTAATAACCTACTTTCATAAACATATTATATAAAAGATTTTATAAAATACAAAATAGCTTATAATAAATGTTTATAATAAAATATAATAATTTATTTTTATTTTAAATATATCTAATTTAATTTTCTAAGTATATCTAATTCAGAGAATAATAATAAGACATATAATAAAAAGTATTATAAATATGTATAAGATGAATAGTAATGAAAGTTTAAAAGACTATGTAAGGTACCTCATCTAGATAAAATAATATAACATTGTTAATGTTATGTTAATATAAGAATGTGTTAAGATATGATCAGTTAATATGTTAATATACTAATAATATAATTTAACATTAATATTTACAGAATAAAATATACTGAGTTGTTTGATTCCATAATGATGAAAATTAAAACCAAATTCTACACTAAGGAAACATCATTTATACATTATTATAAATTAAAGGAATCATTATTACAAATAATATAATTCATGAAAAAAAGGTTTATTTTTTTAGATTAATCTTATTAATCCTATTAATTTTCTACACTAAACAGATGTTATTAAAAAATGTATGAATAATTAACGATTGAAAGATCGAATTTCCATATGTTCAAATCAATCAATAAGTTCAATATCATCTGATAAGGATAAACATATACATGATGGAACAATCACCTACAATTCAAAAAATATTTTCCGGCATAGTAGATTTGATTAAACTTTTATTGGTTTGCCCCTCAAGTTCTGTGTCATGTTAGCGTGGATTTAGTAAGCTACGAATAATAAAGACGTTTTTACGGTCTACTAGGCAAGATAGTAGATGAAATGCATTAGTAGGCCTATTGGCAAATCAATCAATCAAAAAATAATTCACACAATTGTGATGGATATATTTATAAATAAAAATCTATATTTATATAATAATAAATTATGTAATGTTTATTATTTATTTTCTAATATATTCCTACTTATTGTTATAAAAATTAAATATTATTAATTGCATATTAAAGGGTTAACATAGACTAGAGACTCTCTAGTAGAGAGGTATACGATATTAATAAGATATAATTAGTAATTATATTAGTAATAAATAATAGGATATATAATATAAAATAGAAATAAATAGCCCCCCCCATAACAAATTTCGTTCCGACGCCTCTAGATACAGAGGATGTTTATGTGATGGTAAAATTTAAACTATAAATTATAAATTATAAACGAAATACATAGAATGATTGTGTGAATGAATAATGAAATTATTGTTAATTATTGATCTCTGGTGAATCATTTTTATACTAAATACTGTATTAAAATTATTACTCTATCAATAAAAATATAACTGTGTAAATCTCTATAGTCAATTCATTTAATTAAATTCATTAAAATGTATTATATAATATATATGTTGTAATAAAGTTAACACTTACAATAGATGGGTTTCTTTAAATGCATTATAAATATTTTCTTATTTAACTATTAGTATACATAACATTAATATGCAGCTTATACTAATAATTCTATAGAGAAGAAATAATTAATATAATTTTGAAAATATTTTATAACTTTGCTAACTAAGAAAGTAATGCTCAATGAGTGAAGCCCAAGTTTATTACACAATACACACCACGTATATTGCAGTGTATAATCATATAATATCATCATATAATAGCTGCAAGTATCTAAATTAGGGTGTATAACGTAATAATTACAACACTACCAGTATAAATATCACCACTACCACTACCACTACTACTACTACTACTACTACTACTACTACTACTACTACTACTACTACTACTACTACTACTACTACTACTACTACTACTACTACTACTACTACTACTACTACTACTACTACTACTACTACTACTACTACTACTACTACTACTACTACTACTACTACTACTACTACTACTACTACTACTACTACTACTACTACTACTACTACTACTACTACTACTACTACTACTACTACTACTACTACTACTACTACTACTACTACTACTACTACTACTACTACTACTACTACTACTACTACTACTACTACTACTACTACTACTACTACTACTACTACTACTACTACTACTACTACTACTACTACTACTACTACTACTACTACTACTACTACTACTACTACTACTACTACTACTACTACTACTACTACTACTACTACTACTACTACTACTACTACTACTACTACTACTACTACTACTACTACTACTACTACTACTACTACTACTACTACTACTACTACTACTACTACTACTACTACTACTACTACTACTACTACTACTACTAGTGTTAACCTTGAAGTCAGATCCCAGAGCTATGGCAATCTGTTCCAACAGTATGATAATAGTGGTCTGCATCTGACAGTCTACTATCCAGTAATCCTGTGTGGGGGTATATGTGGGAGAGTTATGGGTAGTGTGGAGGTATATGTGAGTGAATGTGAGTAAATGTGTAAAAAACATAAATATGTATATTTTACACGATTATAATTAAGCTACAATCATGAAATTTACCATATATGTGTAATGTGTAGAGTTCATATAATAATATCAAATTAATAATAAAATTAATTTTATTTAAAGTTTTTTTTTTATTTATAGGATTTTCCAGAATTTTTTTTAACCTCTCATAATTTTTTACAGAATCGTTATATTTGATAACATTATATTATATATAATAAAAAAACTATTCATTAATAACTAAATATAACAATTTGGCTTAACATATTATGAATACCATGTAATTTTTTTAATTTTGTTTAAAATCATCAATAAATTACAATTTTTTCTGTGGAGTTGGTACCTATACATATTTTAACATTTTTTTTTCTACTTCATCTTACAATGTTATATTTTAATGTACAAGTATTGTGATTGAAAAAAATAGCTCTTTATAATTTTAATAAATAATCAAAGTAACCTCATTTTTAGAAAATGTGTATATATATAAATTGTATTTTAATTATCCAAGAACTAATATTGTAATTAGGGATATACTATAGATAATATTTACTATTTACTATTAGATTTTTTTTTTAAATTATTATTATTTTTAAAACCTTTAGCCTTTCACCAATATTGAACCAAATATATTTGTATTACTAGAATAGTGTCATGAACATCATAGCTATATAATCTGCAATGTCATAGTATGATCTGGAAAATAAAATCACTCTTAGTGTAGAGGTATTGGGGTATGTGAGAATGTGGGGGTGCGGAGGGGTGTGTGAGTGTGGGGGTATGGGAGTATATGTGTGGATGTGGGGAGGTATGGTGGTGTGTACATATGCGTGTTTTGGGTGTGTTTAGCAGCAGTGATACTGGTTATAGAGGTAGAACTCCACATTATAGGATATGGTAATAATGGAAATGATTAATTAGCAATGTTAACAATAGTATAGTAATGCGGTATAATTTATAAATATCTATAGTATATGTACTGCTATATTACCTCTCTTGTAACACATGGAACTCTCACTCTCTCTCAAAGATAGTGGGGTACAACAGTGATGCAGTGATCGCTACTACTACTGCAGGTGAATGACACAGTGTTACTAATGTGTTAGGGGACTTGTTACATGTACTTAGGCAGCATGTGCTGAACATAGCAGAGTTATACTTTACAAAAGTATGACAATTTTTGAAATATGTAAAAGAATAACTAAAATATTAGTATCTTGTATATTATATTTATACATAAATATTTTAGATTGTATGATAATTAATGGAATATAAGAAAGTTGTTTACAAATATAAAATAAAATGTATATAATAAAAATACCAGAAATATTATAATAATTATATGTAATTATTTGTTTTTTTATTATATCTGAATAGAAATTTATCATTAATAAATTCTAAAATGTGTATGTAGATTATTCAAGTAGTTAAAAAGTTATAAAGCTTCAAAGATACAAAATTAATTTTTAAAAAAGAGTATATATATCGAGGTTTTAAAATATGTGCATTAAGAAAATGCTTTTGCTCTTACTTTAATCTATTTACCATCTATGATATATGTATCATTTATAAAAATGATTAGTATATTTTTTATACTTTTAAAATTTGTAATATCTTAAATATAATAATGAAATTATAATCTAATATGTAAATATTAATATTAGTTAAAATAATAATAATTATTTTTTATAAGCTCCTTATATTTATTTTAAACATAAGGACATATATCATTTAACAGATAATATAATATATTTAATGATTTTTATATTATATATTTTTAATAATATATTTAATTCAAAAATCATTACTCAGCTAGTTACACAGATCACATATAGCACCGTCATATGAAATATAATTTTTCTATTTTTATAAGTTATGCCAGTTTATATATGTTATACTCTATATGTAATATATATATATATATATATATATATATATATATAACTAGAAGTTAATTATTCTATAATTGTAGCTGTTTTTCTCTAACACACATAGATATACATACCAGAATGCATGGTGTGGTGTGATAACACACACACACAAACATAGACTATATGACCTCTAACCTTTATGATGGTGAAGATATCGTCCAGATAAGGGGTGATGTGTTGCTGCACTATGGCTATTATAACACCAAACTGTTTGAACAGGAACTACAGAGAAGGGTTGCATGATTAGTAAGTTATCATCTGTACTAAACCAGCAGCCAGCTAGTTCATGAATTGTAATCATGTTAGACTATTCTACTAGTATTCAAATACACAACAAGTGATTCGAGCATTAATATTGATAAATGAATGCACAATTCGATATCAGAATGACAACAGAAGTGAGCTCAACAAAAGTAAGCTAACTACATATATAGACTACTGCTTGATAATGAGTGTAAATGATAGTAAGTGATAGTAAGTGGTACACTATATGCACACTATAGGTACAATGATCTGATAATGATTATGCAATAGAGTGTATGTAATATGGTCCACTAATTAGTATACGAAATAAAGAGAGAGAGAGAGAGAGAGAGAGAGAGAGGAGGAGGAATATTAGGGCTACATGTACTAACATCACGAAACGATGCATCAGACATTCTAATTACTCTGAGGTATGCTGGCAGAACCTGTGTGGTAGTGACATTAGGATGGCTTGCGATGCTGGCTTTAGTGACACTATACACAAGACATATACACAAAGATTTTAATAAACGATATAACATAACCGAAACATAACAGTTTATATATTTTTTTATAAATTTAGGGGAACCTTTTGAGAATGAAAATTACATCTATGAATAGAATTTAATATTTATATATATATATATATATATATATATATATATATAAATTTACTTATTAACTTTTATTTACAAAGTACAATCAAAGATTTTTCTAAGAAAAGATATAACACTCACGCGAAATCGTGTAATTCTATTTTGTATACAAAAACCAACAGCACCACCTATATAGGGTCAATTTTCAGAAATATGTGTTTTTTAATATGTAAATTCGTATCAAACTATGCATTTTTAAAATGAAAAATAATATGCTTTAAATTAATATTTGTATTATGAAAACTAAGTGTTCATTGCTAATATATAACAAAGCAATATGATATGTTGTTTTTAAATGCTATAAATATCTAATTGGCGAATAAAAGCTAATGTGTATTGCATGCAATTTAATAGAGAAATGAAAAATTTGTAGTATGCAAATCGCTGCAAAGCTAAATCTATTTCGATACTGCTACTAGCAGCGGGATGTATGAATACTAATCACATTGCTTAGATAGGGAGTGTTATATATTTGCTTCGCAAAATCTTTGGTACTAGTATGCAATAAAATATATATTTTTCAGATATTTAGACATAATAATTATGTTGAGAATTAGTTATATTGAATTTTTAATTATTTGTTGTGTTTATTTTATTTATATAAATTGAGGTATATCAATATTATTAAAATCATATTCAAGTGTATACATTTTGTATTTTATTAATAATTCTATGTTTCTTCAATAATTCTATGTGTTTTGTTTAACCTGAGATATGTATGATACACATTTCACACCCAAAGACTGGAAGATGATTGTTATGGCCTGTCAATTTATATTTGTTAATTAGAAAAAAAGAAAGTTAAATAAATATGTAAATATAAAATTTAAAAGAAAGATTTATATTAATATAATGTGATATATTTTCATTTTCATGTGAGATATTTATTCACTATATATATATATATATATATATTTATATATATATTATATCTATATAAATTATCACATAATAATGCCAAAGTATACATGGCCCATAATGTTAAATCTTTAACCATTAAATGAATTCGCCTACTGAATCTTTAACTGCAGACTGAATAATATGAACTCCTTATGTGTTATTGACTATATTTACAATGCATTATACATTACAGGCATTAGGTTGCAGTTTTAATTCCTTCCTATTTGCAGGGTCCTCCAGTATATCTAACTTATTGCTAATATAAATATGAGCAATAAATTATGATTACTTTAAATATACTAGAAATATTCTTAAATTATATATATATATATTATTTCATATATATATGTAATAATTATTTATTAGATATTTTTTGCTTATAATAGATATAATTAAAATTATGCAATATCTTTTAATTAAGATATATCTGTTACATTATCGTAATATCTTGTTATATGATATTATAAAATCACATGCACGCACGCACGCACACACACACCTGTACAACTTTCATGTGGTATTGTGACAGTGTATGATCCCTGATGATACGCAGTAGTGTAGAGATCACCACAGCTGGGTAGAATTCATCGAGACTGGCTAATGACACCAGCAGCTCAGAGTTTGCATATTCCACTATAGTAGTGGTGGTGGTGGTGTAGAGGTATTAGGTGTTTACATACATTGTTCCGGGTAATGTATCTTCATTATTTCAAATTTCATTGTTATTCCGATAAATTTATATTACATATTATTAGATATTATTTTACTAAGAATAAAATTTATATTATTATTAATGTTGACATTTAGACATATAGTATACTATAGACTGAATTGTAAGTTCATCATTAAGTATCTATAGTTCTATATATTGTATTCATCTAGAATGATGAGATATTTTACCTCAGATATATATTATAATTTATAATAAGAAAAAAACATGCATTACCATTCGGGGTATGATATCATTTATGATAATTATCAAATAATTATCAGATAAATATTATATTTTATATAAAATAGAAATGTAGCCTATGCCTATCATGTTTAATAGTAACATATAAACAAACACACATATACTGAACTAACCATCTGTGTTGATATTCGCTAAACTCTCAGAATCTTTACTGCCAGACTTAATGCTCGATGAAACGTTTGTTTTTGATTTCTTCACCTCCCCTATAGGGTAGATACTATTGTTAGGAATTGAACTTAAACTTCGAACCTGAACTGATATAGTTATTTTTAATAATTTAGAACTTGAACTAAAACTGAAACTGTAACATTTCGATCTGATACAGTAACATTTCTAACTAATACATTTTATATTGTATCATGGTATTATTTTATGAATATTTTTATATACAATTATATTATAGCGTCTAATAGTTTAGACTATATATAGTTTCGGCAATAATCTTTGGTAAATATTGTCAACATCTATTTAAAACAATTTTCAAATTCAATGAAGATATTTTTAGAAACACTTAATAAATGGAGGCAATGCATTCCCTATCTCTATACATGTAAATTTAACAAAATGGCTGCCCATGGCGATATCACTTAATTAAAATTGTAGATACTTAAATTTATAACTATATTTAGTTTATATAATGTAATTATTAATCTATATTACTGATTTATGGTATGCATTCCCAATTAAATATATTATATGTTTAACTCTATATTTTTAAGATAATTTGAAATTCTAAATTTAACAAAAAAATAATTTATCTCCATATATATTATTTCTCTTAATCGACGTAGTCGTAGTAGTCGTCGTCTTGGTACAATTGGAATGCGAGCGAAGCGAGCCCCTAGATATAGCGTAAGCTATATCGAGAAATTTCAAACTTTTTCCACATTTATAAATCTAATACCCTCTAGATAATAAATCGTCGATAATATTTATATATATCGATTATATAATTAGGACACGGTTAGTATACGTGATTTACATATAATTTTATATATTTATATATTTATTCTATTTATAAATATTCTATTCATCGATCTAGGCATTCTATTGTTCTCTCGATTCTCTATGGCGGAGATAGGTAAAAATCTCTATATCGCGTATACGGACGACATAAAATACGTTATATACGAAATTTTTTCACCAGTTACTAATATTACTCGAACCCTAATAATACTAGATTTCGTTAAATTTAAATTTCGAGTTTATAAAAAAAAATGTCCTATCTCCGCCGTTAAAAAAAAAATTACGAAATATTTTCGTTAACGTACAAATTCTACGGGCGATCTTATATCGCGTATACGGACGACATAAAATACGTTATATACGCATTTTTTTCGACAGATACTATTAATACTTCGACTCCAATAATACTAGATTTCGTTAGAGTTAAATTTCGAGATTATAAATGTTTTTTTCCTATCTCCGCCGTTAAAAAAAAATTTACGAAATATTTTCGTTAACGTAAAAATTCTACGGGCGATCTTATAGCGCGTACACGGGCGTTATAAAATACGTTATATACGCATTTTTTTCGCGATATATTAAATGTATACTATATAGATACTAAATTAGTAATAATATTACGATATAATTAGTAAACGAGTAATATATACTATACGTACTATATTTATATATTTATATATTTATTCTATTTATAAATATTCTATTCATCGATCGAGGCATTATATTGTTTTCTCTATTCTCTATGGCGGAGATAGGATGAAAGTCTATATCGCGTATACGGACGACATAAAATACGTTATATACGAATTTTTTTCGCCCGATACAAATATTACCCGAACCAGAATAATACTAGATTTCGTTAAATTTAAATTTCGAGTTTATAAAAAAAAATGTCCTATCTCCGCCGTTAAAAAAAAAATTACGAAATATTTTCGTTAACGTACAAATTCTACGGGCGATCTTATATCGCGTATACGGACGACATAAAATACGTTATATACGCATTTTTTTCGCCCGATACTAATAAAACTTCGACTCCAATAATACTAGATTTCGTTAAAGTTAAATTTCGAGATTATAATTTTTTTTTTCCTATCTCTACCGTGTACAAATTTAAATTTATAATATTCGTATCGCGTAAAAAAATCGATAATATATAGATATAATTATAAAAATAATATTTATGACGAGTATTAATATATATCGTACGTACTAGATTTCAGTTATTCGGTTTAATGAGTTTATAATAATTATTTCCTATCTCCGCCATGTAAAAATAAATTATTAAAATTATTAGGTGATGTAAAAAATCAAAATCCACGATAATGATTCGATTTCAATAATTTTAACTTTATTACATAGATAATTAAAATATAATATCGTGGTGTAAATTGTGATATCTAATATTTAGTATTCTTCGAGCTACAGCCGAAATAGTGAAAAATACGTGATTTTAGAGGGGTAAATTTGACCGACTTCCGGTAATGCGTTCTGTTCGATTATAATTTCAACGGATGCGGAGTACGAAAGTACCTAAAATAAAATGAGAAAAACCATTAATATATGAAGCATTTGGGGTACGGATCGGTTTTAATATTTCACCAAAATTCATCGTACAAATGGTCAAGAAAAAAAATTGCAATTTATAAAAAAAAAAAAAAATCTAATTTCTATTCTATAATGTTAATGGTAATGAGTAGATATAAATGTAGCCATCCGATATGCATTTACTATGATTATTCGCCACATAAATGGCTTTAAAAAGTACATTTCCTATCTCCACCATGTACAAATTTGAATTTATAATATTTGTATCATGTAAAACATAGATAATCTATAATAATCATTGGATTTCCATATTTGTAACTTTATAATTTATAGTATAATTAATATAATTTCATTATTTTTTACTTATTTTAATAATAATATAATATCTAGATATTAAAATAATTTAAATATTATCGAAAAGTATAGTAGTGTAAATATTATGAACTAATACATTTAATTATATTATAAATTTATAAATTTATAACAACAATTATAAATTTATTAATATGTATATTCATTCGATGTGATAATAAATATATTATATAAGCATTATTTACTTATTTTATTATTATTATACTATCTATATAATAAAATACTATAAATATATACGAATAATTCATTAGCGTAACTATTATTTACAAATATATATAATTATATTTATAATTTTATAATTTTATAATTTTATAACACAAATTATATATTTATAAAATATGAAATTCTATTTACTTGATATTTATAGATATATATATAGATATATTTTAATTATTTTAGTATTACTATACTATCAATATAATAAAATAATGTAAATATTATCAAATAAGTTATTATATTAATCGCTATTAATTATTATATTTATATTAATTTATTATATTTTAACATTTTACAAAAAAAATATATCTTTATAAAATAGATATACTTACAAAAATAAGATTACTAACTATTATAAATATATATCATACGTACTAGATTTCAGTTATTCAGTTTAACGAGTTTATAATAATTATTTCCTATCTCCGCCATGTAAAAATAAATTGTTCAACATATACGATGATGTAAAAAATCAAAATCCACGATAATGATCCGATTTCAAAAATTTTAACTTCACTACATAGATAATTAAAATAGAATATTATGTTATAAATTATAACTTATAATATTTAATATTCTTCGAGCTATGGCCGAAATAGTGAAAAATACGTGATTTTTGAGGGGTAAATTTGACCAACTTCCGGTAACGCGTTCATCTCAAGTATGGTTTTAACGCATGCGGAGTACGAAAGCACCTATAATAAAATGAGAAAAACCATTAATATATAAATAATTAGGTGTCCAGGTCGATTTCAAATTTTCACCAAATTTCATCATAAATGGTCAAGAAGAAAAAATTGCAATTTATAAAAAAAAAAATTCTAATTTCTATTCTATAATGTTAACGGTAATGAGTAGATATAAATGTATCCATCCGATATGCATTTACTATGATTATTTGCCACATAAATGGCTTTACAAAAGTACATTTCCTATCTCCACCATGTAAAAATTTGAATTTATAATAATTTTAACATGTACAAAATCAAAATCTATATTAATAATTCGATTTTAATAATTTTAACTATATCGAATAAATTATAAAAGGTAACTTGGGCACTTGGGTTTGGGTTTGGGTTTGGGTTTAGGTGGGTTTGATTGGGTTTGGGTTGGGTTAAGTTTTAATTTTGGTAGGTTTTTTTTAGCTGCATTACTTCCCGAGTTGGGTTGGGTTTGGGTTTGGGTTGGGGTTGGGTTCGGGTTTGGGTTTAGGTGGGTTGGGTTGGGTTTTGGTTTGGGTTTAGGTGGGTTTGGTTGGGTTTGGGTTGGGTTAAGTTTTAATTTTGGTAGGTTTTTTTTAGCTGCATTACTTCCCGAGTTTGCCTATAAAAGTAGATTTTCACGGTTGTGGTTAAGTTGGGTTAAGTTTTAATTTTGGTGGTTTTTTTTAGCTGCATTAGTTCCCGAGTTTACTTCCTGGGTTTGGGTTTGGGTTTGGGTTGGGTTTGGATTTTAAGAAAATTTGATGCTAAACTTTGAAAAATAATGTATATTATAGAAAATTCTGGATTCAAACTAAATATTAACCTATAGATAATATATATTAATGTTAAAACTGTATATAGAAATAATTTCGTTATGATAATAATTAATATACTGGATATAAATATGCTTCAAAATTGTAATTTGGTATAAAATATTAATATTATATGTTTTAATAATAAATTCAATTAAATTATATTTTATCAAATCTTATAATATATCTATAAAATGGAGATTGTTAATTAATTATTCATATTACTCAACTAATAGCAGTTTTATAGATTTATAAATTTTTCCATATTTCATTTATCGGCATAATATAATAAATATAAATTATTAAAAAAATACCATAAATAACAGGTTCTTCAATTTATCTGACTAACTCTTCTCCTAATGTATATTTAGTGTAAGAAGTATTATATAATATCTTATGTATCTTATGTATCTTATATATCTATGATTTATTGTAATGATACATATCACCTAAATATAAAATATAGTTTATAAAAAAATATTTATACAAATAATTGGATAGTTTAAATACACATAAGTGTGATATTGTAAGTAGTAATTTACTCATAGCTATATAGTGGGGTATGGGGTATATATACCTCTAATTTCTATGATTTTACCACAATCATCTCATTGACTGTGATATACTTTTTTATACCCATTTTCAACACTTCCAATACCATATCATGAATATTTCTTACTTAGGTTTTTTTAAAATGTACATAATAATAGATATTATTAAATATTATAATAATAGTGTTTCTATTTACATATGAAATGTTATATATATATATATATATATATATAAATATATTCTCCACATCACTATCATCCATATAATAAGTGGTATTGCATTCATGGTAATATTATATACATATTTTAAATAATAACTGCACTTTAATATTCAGTATATTTATAGTTGTCCATGGGTGTTTGTGTTTACTATAATTAAATATGACTACTTTAACTTCATATCAGAGGTTTTCTGAAGGATAAATCACAAAATATTGCTTCGTGAAATGCTTTCCAAAATTGTTGTGTTCTTGGAAAATTTTCTACGATTAAATTGAATTTTATAATTCTTATATTATATATTCTTGGTTATACGCTATGACAATTTGTCATTTTTGAAACTTGTATCCAGTTAATCCTGTATCATTATCACTATCCTCTATATATTCATATACTATTTCATCAAGTTCGCCTTCATTAAAATATCAAAGTTTACTTTAAATTATATAGCTTACTTACCATAAATTGTGATTAAAAAACTATTTAACCATATGTCTTATGGCATTGCTTATGCACTAATTTATTGTATAGTTCACATATAACTAAAGATTTAATCTACTTTAAATAATGTCATATGGATAATTACTTTGAGAAGAATACTTTGTACAAAACTGTACAACTCTGTTATATAAGTAATGTTTGCATATATACAATAATATAGTAAAAATTCTTATATTAAATAATAAATGAATACAATATAAAGTTATATTATAATATTTATATAAAATGTTTAATTATATAAAATTTATAATACACATGAGTTTATAATATACACTATATATATAAACATCTTAATATACACATATAATATATATATATATGAAATATATAAAAAAAATTATAATTATGTAAATAGAATTATAATTAATTTATAAACACATCAAAGGATTTTAATATTTTTAACACATTCATTAATTTTAATATTAAGTTTTATTATTATATTCTATAAATAATATTTCATTATTATAATCCCAATTCATTATTCAGTTATTATATATTATATTTAATTTTAATCATGTATATTACCAAAGATTTTCCTAAGATAGTAATATACATCCGCGGATATACATGATTAAAATTAAATATAATATATAATCACTGAATAATGAATTGGGATTATAATAATGAAATATTATTTATAGAATATAATAATAAAACTTAATATTAAAATTAATGAATGATTAATAAATTATATAGAATGATCAATTATATTTGTAAGATAGTAATATCAAAGATTTTGCGAAGCAAAGATATAACACTCCCTATGCATGCAACGTAATTTGGTAATAATCCCTGCCGCTGCTAGCAGTAGTATCGAAATCATTGAAATAGATTTAGGTTCGGCTCTGTTTGCATACAACAATGTTTTCATTGCTCTATTAAATTACATGCAATATAAATTAGCTTTTACTTACTAAATATATACGTATAGCATTTAAAACATAAATATCATATTTGTTTGTTATATATTAGTAATGAACACTTAGTTTTCATCATATAAATATTAATTTAAAGCATATTATTTAACATTTTAAAAGTGTATAGTTAAATACGAATTTACATTATAAACAACACATAGTTCCTAAAAGTAACCCGCTATAGGTGGCACTGGGGTATTTTGTATACAAATTCGAATTACACGATTTCGCGTAAGTGTTATATCTTTCCTTATAAATATAATTGATCATTCTATATCATTTTATCAAACTATATTGCCAGCAGTAAATATGATCAATATATATCTTTACAATATTATATATGATATGTCACTCCCATCTAAATATAGATCATAGTTACTAATTTTAATTGAAATATATATTGCAAGTAATACGCATATCGGGCAGTTAAATATACACCTATATATTTAGACCATACAATTACGATATTTTCAAGTTTTATCATACTTAGTAATTTGATTAATTAATAACATTATATACATATATTATGTTATTCTTATTAATATTATGTTAATTGAATATATATGTACATTATATAATATAGAAATAACATTTATATACTTGGATTCACATTAAATTTATTATATTAAAATGAACAATTCACAGCCTCATTTATTTTGATTATTATATGTCATTTATATTTCAAATTACTAAACCTATATAAATATTACGATTTTTATTGTCCTTTGTAATTCTAAATGTTTGTTTATAACTTAAATAGAATCCAAAAGTTACGAAATAATTATCAATTATTTAACTATATATAATATAAAATAAAAATTGAATAAAATATTTTTAAAATTTAAAATATCCTAGAATTTATATTTGGGATCCTACTATGACGTCACAGTTCATCTTTCGTTTTATATTTCGTTTTTTGATTAAAACACATTATTTTGGTATAAATAAGTATTATTTCAAAATTTTATGAATATAGTTCATATTTATTTATACCATATTATATTAATATGGATAATCTATTTTCATGCATATAATAGGGTGTTCACATCAATTCCGTTTTAAAAAACGTACGTGTAACTTCAAATGATTCATTCACAGCAAATTTGAAGTTATGAGTCACATTCCTATTTGCAAGTTGAACTACACGTTTTCTGAACGTTTTCTGAAATAGGATTAATCCTATTTTCTGTACGTAACAACACACAGAATTAGAGAGAACAGCTAGAATTCCACTTGATTCCAATTGATATATATATATAAAGTATATTATTACATATAACTTATCGAATAACTATTTATTAAATATATATATATATATATATATATATATATATATATATATATTGATATATATATATATATAAAGTATATTAACAAATGTTTATTATTACATATAACTTATCGAATAACTATTTATTAAATATATATATATATATATATATATATATTATAAAAAGGTTATATAAGATGGTATACAACTATATATATTTTTTAATAATATATATCAACTATACAATAGTAATATATAATATATATTTCAATAATTTATTAAATATTTATTTAAATTATATATATTTCATAAGTTTAGATATAATTATAAGGATTTATGTATTATATAATAATATAGTATTTGTTATATTAGTTAAAAATATTAAATTAATAAATATAATGTATGTAGTATTTATGTATTTGTGTATTTAAAGAAATATATAATATTACTATTTGTTAGTGTTGGAAACGGTTTCGAATATCGAATCGAATATTCGAATATTTTAATATTCGATTCTTTCAAATAGTAAATTTTCGAATTTGACAGATATTCGAAAATGTCGAATACCTAAATCTAATTATTCGAAAATGTCGAATACCTAAATCTAATTATTCGAAAATGTCGAATACCTAAATCTAATTATGCGAAAATGTCGAATACCTAAATCTAATTATTCGAAAATGTCGAATACCTAAATCTAATTATTCGAAAAATTCGAATATCAAAATTTAACTATAAAAAAAACGGTAAAAGGCATTTTATTAAACAATAAACAAATAATTTAATACTATTTACCCTAGGCTATTTACTTCCGTTTTAACCTTTTTAACTATCATATAATTCATTATTTCATTTAAAATAATGGAAACGTATCTTTATTAGTATTAATAAATATAATTTTTATTATAATTTAAAATAATAGAAACATATAATATCATTACTAGATTATTTAGTAAATACAATTTAAATAACTTTAAATAATTTTATTTAACTAATCGATAAATATTATATACTAATTCAATATTTTATTTAAAATAATAGAAACTTATCTCTATTTTATAATGAAATAGATGAACTGAAATTATATCTGTATAAACCGAGAATTGACCGGAATGATTGTCCATTAATGTAGTGGTCTAACCACGATAAATACTTTCCAATTCTTTCCAAGATTACAAAAAATATTAAACTGGGCAGTCATCATCTGTTCCTGCAGAGAGAATATATTCTATGGTTCCAAATATTTTAACAAAAAAACGTTCACAATTATGTCCAGAGAAATTAGACTTATTGATATTCATTGATCATTAATCAAAATTCATACCCATTTTTAATTATATTACATTCTATTATTATATATATTTGTCAAAATAAATAATTATTATTATTTTTAATTATTAAATATATTTACTATTTGAAAC
This sequence comes from Osedax fenrisi, assembly GCA_964019155.1. NCBI lineage: Eukaryota > Metazoa > Annelida > Polychaeta > Sabellida > Siboglinidae > Osedax > Osedax fenrisi. Next base: position 33,663,368 of record OZ025244.1, read on the forward strand.
CTTCAAAGTGTATTTATTTACTATTTTAAACCTTTAAAATGAATAATTTAACTATTAGAAAACTTTGTATGCTTAATTTAATAAAAATAATACTATTTTAAACCTTCGAAGTGTATTTATTTACAATTTTACACTTTAGAAATGAATAACTTAACTATTTGAAAACTTTGAATACTTAATTTAATACAAATAATACTATTTTAAACTTTCAAAGTTAATTTATTTACTATTTTACACCTTAGAAATGAATAATTTAACTATTAGAAAACTTTGAATACTTAATTTAATACAAATAATACTATTTAAAACCTTCAAAGTGTATTTATTTACTATTTTAAACCTAGGAAATGAATAATTTAATTATTAGAAAACTTTGATACTTAATTTAATACAAATAATACTATTTGAAACCTTAGAAGTGTATCTATTTACTATTTTACATCTTAGAAATGAATAATTTAACTATTTAAAAACTTTGAATACTTAATTTAATACAAATAATACTATTTAAAACCTTCGAATTGTATCTAATTACTATTTTAAACCTTCGAAATGAATAATTTACCTATTAGAAAACTTTGTATACTTAATTTAACACAAATAATACTATTTGAAACCTTCGCAGTGTATTTATTTACTATTCGAAACATTCGAATACTTAATTTAATAAAAATTATACTATTTGAAACCTTCGAAGTGTATTTATTTACTATTCGAAACCTTCGAATGAGTGAAAAATCTGAAAATTTCCAACACTACTATTTGTACATTGAATTTAGCTATATCCCACAATGAGATTTGTTACAATTGATTTTATTTGTACATATTTAAATATAGGTGGCGATATATGTCTACCCTTACGACAGACTAAAAAACACGGAATTGATGTTAACACTTAAAAATCTGTTACTTCAAATTTGCTGTGAATGAATCATTTGAAGTTGAAGTTACACGTACATTTTTTAAAACGGAATTGATTTGAACACCATATTATGCTTTAAATATCAAGTTTATATACATTTTATATTATAATCTGATTTTAATGTTCAATACTTATTTGATAAAATATAAATATGGATAATCCTTTATTTTTTATCATATAATAAGTATCACTTTAACAATATGTACACGTTTCATAAATTTCTAATTATTCATGATTATTTTTATTAATATATTCTACACTATTTACTGATATAATATTCTTTTCATAGTTACATTTAGTAAATGTGACTTTCTATTTAGATACCCATAGATTAAAATATCATACCATTCATCATCATACCTATAGGTAACAGACATTCTTAATATTATACGACGTGAGATATATAATGTTATTGTGTGCAACTATCAAATTGTATATATGTTTAAAATTGTATTTATTTTAACCTTCCTCTTACTATATATTAAGTCATTTAAAAAAATCAAATAATAACTATGAAGTAAATTCTATAGTAAATAAAGCCCCATCATTAATATATAAATTACTTCACCCTCACTATCTAGAATGACAAATTGTATCTCTTAATATTAAAATTGACATACAAATTATATATTTAATCTATGCGTATTTAAATATGTTAAATATGAAGTCAAATTTACTAAATGTATCTAAGAAAAGAATATTATATCAGTAAATAGTGCAGCATATATTGTTATATATATTATTGCTTGGCATATTTTAAAATAAAAATATACATACCATAATGAAACCTAAATATACTAATATTTGTATCTAAAAATAATAAAATGTTGTTTATCATTATTTAATATAATATAATATTTTTTATCTTTACTGAAACCTAAATATACTAATATTTTTATCTAAAAATAATAAAATGTTGTTTATCATTATTTAACATAATACAACATAGTTTATGTTTACTGAACTTGTAACCAATTTGTTTAGACACTGCGATCAACATCAGTAATGAGTTTTCGGCGGTGTATCATATATTAATTATTATAAGCTATATTAAATAGATGTGTTTTCAATTTGACTTTAAAGGTGTGGTCAGAAACTATAGATCTAATTGAGTGAGGTAGGGAGTTCCATAGTTTAGGTGATATTATAGAAAAAGAAGATTCCTGTTTTTTATTAAGTGATAAAGTTATTGGTATATTTAGTTTGTTTATTAGTTTAAAATGTATGTATTGTTCGTTGTGGTCGGGATGACTTGTAGTTCGTAAGTAGTTCAGTAAGATAGTCAGGTTTATTATTATGGGTAGCATGGTGGGTCAGTAGGAGTAATTTGTATGCGGTAAGGGATGGGTAGCCAGTGAATGGATTTCATATAAGGTGTGATATGTTGTCTTGAGTATTTTTTTATCCTGAAAATGGTTCTGATGGCTCTATATTGTAATTTAGTGAGCATTTTGATAGTATGTGCTGGGAGTGAATTTAAAGTAGAGTTACAGTAGTCAAGTCGGGGCAGTATTAAGGAAGTAACTAGTAGTTTGGCAAGTTCAGTAGTTATAGAAGGTCTAATTAGTCGGATCGTATGTAAGGTGTAATTAATGGACTTCGATATATTAGTTATATGTGGTAGATAAGACAGCTTTTGGTCAAGTCTGAGGCCGAGGTTTTTAGCTTGGTTAGAGTATTCTATAATGTGATTATTAATAATAATAGGTGGTATGGAATGATGTCCTGGGGATGTATTTATTAATAAAGCTTTTGTTTTAAGGCTATTCAATAGTAGGGAGTTATTTGAAAGCCATTTACTAATGTCATTAATGCATTTATTTATAGTATTTATGTTATTGATTGGGTCAGGTAAATTACAGTATAGCTGAAAGTCATCCGCATATGAGTGAAAGTGTATATCGGGGTATTCGTCAAGTAAGTAAAGTAAAGGGGAAATATATATATTAAAGAGAATTGGACCTAAAACAGAACCTTGGGGTACAACATGAGTTGTGTGGCGGGGTTCTGTTATGGCGTTATCTATACATATAGAAAAGGATCTGTTAATTAGGTAGGATGTAAACCAACTAATGACAGAATCTTAAATACCAATGTTCTCTAATCTTCGAATAAGAATATTATGGTCTAACGTATCGAAAGCCGACGACAAGTCAAGTAGAATCAGTATGGTGGGAGTATTTTTTGGAAATAGTAGTATATTGTTTAAAGTATGGAGTAGTGAAGTTTCAGTGCTCTTGTCCGTTGTATAAGCACTTTGTAATTTATGCAGTATGTTATTATTATTGATGTATGTTCTAAGTTGTTTAGCAATTATTCTTTCAATTGTCTTAGATATGAAAGAAAGGTTGGATATGGGACGATAATTAGAAAGAGTTAACCTATCAATGGACTGGTTTTTAGGGATGGTAATTACATGGGCATATTTCATGTGGGATGGGAAGATACCTGCAGTTAGTGAGCGATCGATAATTTTTTTGTAGAATGGAGAAAGAAGGGATGAAAGAGAATGTAATAAACATAATGGAATTGGGTCTAGTTTACATGTAGATTTAACTGTTAATAAAAGATTATTGATATTGATAATGGTTGGTAATGAAAAAGTGGAAAATGAGTATATAGGGCTTTATATTGGTGGGATGCAGGGTCGAGGGAGAGTATCTATAATTGATGATGTTTTTATGTAAAAGTAAGAGTCAAAGTTAGTCACATTAGTTAAAGGGGAGTTATCAGGCAGTATTCGTTTTGTCAGTTTTCCTAGTAGTGTTGACGATATTCTAAATAATTTCTTAGTTTCTTTTCCAGCTGATTTAATTTGATCTATGTAATATTTATTTTTAGCAGTTTTTATTAATTTTCTATAATTAGAAAGTGAATGTTTAAAAATATTTAATTCATTTGAGCTTTTGGATTTTCGCCAATTCCTTTCTTTAATTCTAAGAGAGCGTTTTGCTGTGTGTAACGAATTATTGAACCATAACGTATAACTGATGCTGTACAAATATAAATTGTCATATATACAAAAAATACATACACTTATACACTTTTATATAATAATACAATTTATATAATAAACACACATTAAAAACAAAATACACATTCACACAAAAAAATGTACTATTTATTATACAAATTTCAAATGTATTCTAAACGATACTTATATGATACAATAAATTTAAATTGAAAAACGATACGATACTATACGATACAATTACTTTACATTTTGAAACGATACTGAAAATTATTTTTTTAGAACGATTCGATACCGATACTGAAACATTTTTGAATATTCAAAATACTATACGATATACATATACACTATAATATAAGGTAATATATTAATGTTCTTAGCTCTGTGATTATGATGTGTATGAAATTATGTGAAACTAAATGCCTATACAGGTTGAATATAAGTCTGAATAGCATATTCATAGCTTTCAAACATCATAGCTAAAGGAAGATGGATATACACTGTATGGTAGGAATGGTGTACTAACCCAATGATAATACGGATGTATCGCCCTTATTACCGTCTATTTGGCCGAGTGAAACCTTCAGGTAGTAGGGGTCCAGGGCACCCAGTAAACCTAGTACACGAATAGCCTGTAGATCAACGATTTAGTATAACTATGCAATAGTGATTAGTGCTAGCTCTTAGTGTGTTAGGTGGGGGTTGGGGAGATCATTATTTAAACTAATCAACTGTGTGTGTGATGATTAGATGTATTGAGACAGGTGCATTTATTGTGGAAGTAGTGTGTTAACTGAAACCTACTCCTCAATAATGATGTACGCAAACACAGCTGGTGATTTAAACTAGCATAGAGATGGTATCAATAGTGATATATATCTTAGATAAATAGGGAGAGAGTGCAATTATTCTGAGGAGTGATTATGTTGTGCTTATGACCTCTCTCCGTATGGATAATGCCTTTTCAGTCTTCAGGAAGTTAAGGAGAACTTCTAGAACGGAAGGAAACTTCTTGTAGGTCTGTTGGATGTATCCGGTGCTTTCCACGAGTTGTCCTAGAGTCCACAACGCCACCTAGTAATGCAAGTTTGTATTCATGATGATAGTAGAATCAACTATTACTTAACGCGAGGAGTAAATCATTTGAACTTATGCATTATCGGAGGTGCAATGTATACATGAAATAGGCTCCGAGCTAATTCTGAGATGAAAAGTATATAGGGGTAATTGAGAGGATGAACATGAGGGGAGATGAGAAATAGTAAGATTAAGAGGAAAATAACGAGGAAGATTTAGCGGAAATAGTAGAGAGTAAATATCACCTCTCTTTTCTGCAAACTGGAGGAGTCTTGTAGCATGTCCAGGATTATAGGCAGTAGTTGGTCCATGTATTTCGTCATTTCTGTGCCTGACACCTGATCATCAGTAAGTATCATGAAAATAAATATTCTATTCACTTTTTATAGAAAACACTAATAATAAGGAGACACTAGAATTATTGTTATAAAATAATGAAAAAATGTAATAAATATATCCTGATTTGTAAAACTTAATTATAAAAGTTATTACAAATTAATAGTAAAGGTATAAATACAGTTATATGATACAGATAAATATATAATATATATATATATATATATATATATATATATATATGTTTTAAATTACTAAATACTTAAATATGATTTAGTGGTATTTAATTATGTAAATGTTAGTATATTTTAATAATTATTTAACATTAATGTGTTTAACAAGATTTTGCAAGGTTTAAGATTGTAAAGGTATAAAAGGGTTTATAGAGGTAGTGTGTGAGAAAGTATAACTCAGAATGAGGTAGTGGTATTGATGGAGGGGGACCTAACCTGAGCTTGTTCTCCTATGGCCGCAAGGATGCTAATAGTTACAGATGGGTTTTGTTCTGGTTCCGATAGTTTAGGTACTAACACCTGTAAAGGGATCACTAGAGTTTATATTCTAGTATTACACGCTCATTTCTATAATGTGAATAGAAATTAATCAACTGTTTGACTTACAGAAACAAAATAGGCTAAGTTCAATAATTAAATATAAGAAACAAATGAATATATGTGCGTAAATATATGTGCGATAAAATTGAAATATTATTATACATTTTAATATTAAAAAAATAAATATAAGATAAATTAGAATATCTGATGAAATTAATTTTGTAATTTAGCATAACATTAATAATATTTGATTAAAATATATAGTCGTTTTCATAATCTAAAGATTTAATTAAGCTGATACGCAGTTTATAGAAATTAAATGTAAATAGAGATTTTTTTATTTAAAAAAATCAATAATTCAATAATTTATTAATATTTTTTAATTCTGTAAACTGTATATTGTAGAGTAGAATATTTTTATACTGGAATATCTTTTTGTAAGAAAATATAATTTATTTTGTGAGATATACAATTCCAAAAAGTACAAATTTATATTTAATATTTTAATAAATAATATAACAACAATTTTAAACACAATTTTGTTCATCTCAATTTTAGATGTGACACCTATCCTTAATAATCCATGGATGGGTATAGCATGTTATATAATGCATTTACATACATATAACTATCCACGTATATCTATATATATATCTTATTTATTGTTATCCGTAATGGACCATTCCATTGTATACAAAAAACAGCTTAGCATAATGGAACGTTCCATATCTAACTAACGAACTAGATATCGGAAGTGCCATTATGTAACATGTTTACGGCCTGGTGAATCAGGTGGACGCATGCACTACATGTGCGCATAATGAACGCAACTCTCCCTGATTGGCTAAAGTGATGACTGCACCACTCGATACCGTGCACCTGTTCTGCACTTATACATACCACCTCGTCCCATCCTCACGTCTCACGTATACATAAGTCACATCTCATCATTGCACATCGTATCTATCTAATAAATATGACCAACACAAACATCCGCTTTATTCAATACCCAACAATATAACTATTTAACATAGCGTAGGGGCTTACCCATGGTATAGTGTAGGGTGTTACCTTTAGTATGGTATAGTGTAGGGTTTACCTTTAGTATGGGTATAGTGTATGGTCTGATAAGTCGGTGTGCAGTGTACACGAGATGTCCCAACATGCGGGCTGCCTGTTCTTTACTTCTACCTGCACCACTGTACTCCAGTTCCGTTAGTATCTGTGTGTATGAGTGTAGGTGTGTATGTGTTGTTGTACGTGAGGTGGTCATGGTGGGGATCATGCTTTACGGATGCGAGGAGAGAGAGGTCATAAAGCTATATTACTCATAGACTATGAGTATTGAATATTGTAACAGAAGTATGTAGATACAAATTTATCAATATGAGATTATTTCAGATGGCACACTATCTCATATATATATATATATATATTTGATAACAATGAAAAATACTCTCCTCTGTGGTTTCAAAGTAATTGCAATAGAGGAAAAAACATTTATAAAAATAATAAATTAAACTTTAAAGTGATATCACTATAAACTATACTCTATTATATATAAAACATTCACATAATATATACATACAATACAGGGTGGCCTATTTACTCGCATAATTACGAATGCGTGGTATATAATACATAGATTTTTAGAACTAAGATGCTATAGGTCGGGATGGTAACATCTGTATAGTTACCTGAATGAGAGTTTTCCTGAGAGAGGGCATCACATATGCTGGGTTGAAGGAGCTAAGTCTGCCCACGGTACAGATTGCAAGTTCTCTTACCTCAAACACCTAGGTGTGTGTATGTGTATTATTGTGCTAAGTATATGCAAAGATTATGCGAAGACAATATTTTACACTACCTATCTCTAGTATCTAGAAATGTCATTTAATCATAATATTTTGGACACTCATTTATCACACTAGATGGCGAAATATTATATGAAATGTTATATCACATGTTATTTTTATTTAAATTTCTTGTTTTCTAATTATATACACAAATTCATAATCATTACAATATAATACAAATTATAAAGATTTTGCGAAGGAAAGATGGTTCACTCGACTTAATTATTGAAATAAAAACGACACTAGCTCAAATTCGACAGGTAGGTGAACTTTAAAATATATTTTTGGATTTTGTATCTATTTACATATAGATTCGAAAAATAATATCATAATATAATCTTAAATTAAGATATGTATGAAAATTCGATATTTATCGAAAAGAAAATATTCCGCAAAAATATTATTTGGAGATATCAAAAGTGAATTTATAAAAATGTTACCGAATATTTATAAGTGAAAAGTAAATCAATTCAATCATTATTATTTACATGTAAACTTTCAATACCGTGAAAATGTGGTAATTTTCAAATCTATTTTAAAAAATATATTTCATATATCTATTAATATCAAAAGTATATTTGTCTGATAATTATATTAATTAACTTATGAATTAATAATAGTAAATATAACTTATAATACATCTCGTGGTTGGAACTATATTAAAATAATGACATAGCTTAGATAGAGAGTGAACCATCGCTACGCAAAATAATTACAAATCATAATACATCTAGTTTTTTTTAATAATATGATTTTATATTAAATTACATAATTACTAATTAGTTTAAGTTTTCTAATTATATACAATAGATTTTTTTTTAATATTATGATTTATGAACAATATATTTATAATTTATTTTATTTGTTTATATTAATACCTAATTAATGTAAATTATTGTTATATCAATTTAAAATCATTTAATAAAATATATATTTTATATAATTTATTATTCACACTTACAATAAATATAGAAAATTTGTATTAAATAAATATTAACACTAGATGGACATATCAAATTATTAGGTTACACAAATTTACACAAGTGCAATATATTTCCTAAAGAAACTTTGTGTGTGCTAAACGAATGTATATGTGTTGTATGCATGTTAAAACTGTTTAGTAGTCATATCGAATATAAGTAGTGATATTATATCAAATTAAATAACATATCATTTATATGATAAATATATATATAAATATGAATTATATATATATAATAATTAAATATATATATTCTTGTGTTCTCGGATATTTTCGGGTAATTGATAACCAAAATAGTTTCAGGTTTCAAAAGAGTATAATGAGTTGATTTTCTGAAACCTAGTTTTCATTAATTACAGGTTTAGTTATATTATTATCAGAATTTTTCATAAAAATGTCTACAATTTATAAAATGTATTATTGATTATGTATAACAATTTGAACAGTTAAAATATCCATAATTATAACTTAACATGAAATTTAAAAAAAAATATAATAAATATATAAATATTAATGTATAATAAATACATAATAAAATATAATAAATAATTATATCAATATTATTATAGGAATAATTTCATTGAAATAATATTTAGAAAAAAATTAATACTTATATAATTATTAATGTATATGTATATAAATATTTGTATATAAATACAATTTTACTAAATAGATTTTAAAAATGTTAAGAATACCTGATAAATAATTTAATTTTCTAACACTTATACAATTCATTAATATATCTATATATTTATACTATTTTATTTAATAAAATATCAACATGTTTAAATTTCACTACAAAATATATAAAAAAAGTATCAATGTTTATATATTAATGTTATATTGTTAATGTTGTATATTTAATAATTATTATATTATGAAATTATTTTCATATTAATAATTCATGAATAAATATTGACCTACAAACTATACTAAAATACCGTATTGTCTAAAAGCAATCTATTAAGTAAAATGTGAATACGAATAATTAATTAATTAATATACTTAATTTCACAATACGAATTATTAATTTTGATAAGAAATTATCAAGTATAAACAGATAAATAATGAAATTATTTGATTAGAAAAGAATGCATAAATACATTTAACAATCCACAATGTCACGTGATGCGTATTTTTCAAACGTAAACATATTCGCAAAATTTATCATGTAAATAGGCTTGGGTTATAACCAATATTAACATTAAATCATCTATCGATGTCTAACCTCGTCGTTTAATGCCACGAATAAAGATGCTAGATTCTCAGCCTGTGCGAGATGTAGGTCAAACTTCTCGTCCAATGATGACAGAACGCAGTACCTTATATCTGGATCTATGTGGTGTTAGATTTTTCAGATGGTGTCAGTGTGACATGACAGAATAATGCCAGCATTAGTGACAGATAATATAATAGAAGTGAATAACGAAATCGTCTGCAAATGATTAGCATAATGATAACCCGAGAACTAGAGTGATAGTATGTCAGCTGGTTAACATTCACTATATGGATATTGATAATAAGAATGAGGGTGAATGTAAGTTGATTACAAAGACTGCGAATATCACATGATCAACACGATACTACTGCTACATGTTGTTCACTAACCTGTATCTGTAATACCCACAACCAACAGTTGGTTGAGCACCTGAGACACTATACGCATAGTACATACATTGTGATTACTGCCCTGATTCTTTAGCAACTGTAAGTGAAAAGGGAGAGTTAGGGAGGGTGAGGGAGGGGAGGGAGGGTGAGAGAGATTGTATCGGTATTAGAGTTAAAAGATATTATTTTATAACTTATAACATATACTAAATAGTAAATTAATTCTAATTAAAAGTGATCATGCCTATATATCTGATATTTTTGGTATTAAATGGGCCATTTCCAAAATACAATGTAACTATAATTGATTTTGGAAGTGAAGAAAGTAAGTTACTAATAGGGGTGTATTAACTTCTGATCATTATAACAAGAAGAAACTAAGCTATTTGAAACAAGTTACACTAGGCATGATAGAATGATGAAAATGATACTTCAAGATATGGTTGAAAGAGACATATATATTTGTTAAGCTTCGTTATTGTGAATATCTAATTTTGCTTCTGTGACAACGCATGAGAAAGTAAATGATGCAGGATAAAGCATAGGGTATGGTGCTTGATTTAATTTAACAATCAAGTAATTATTCTACAAAATAGTTAGAATTTAGTAGTAGCATTAAGTTGATTTGAGGTCTACCTGATATAAATAATCACTATTAGCAATGCCTAGAAATTAGGCACTAATCTATAGTAGTTATACCAAAGCCCAAGATACACGATCAATCAATATATGTCAATTTTTTTTCACGGTTCAATGATTTATTAAGACGCGCCCATCGGCATTTGGTCAGAAATATAATATTGGTATTAGTTTACATGTAATTTATTTAAATTTGTCATATAATATCAATTTTAACATATAATTACTAAACCTCGAGACAAAGTTAGTAAATTTAAGGTTGAATATTTTTAATATTTATTAGATACAATAATTACTTTTAGATTTGTATAATGTTAATACTGAGATATAATTAAATACCCATGTTCCCTTAACATTGTGCTGAGTGATATACTACTATTTACATAGGCTTAATAGGCGACCGTGTATCTTGGGCTTTGGTTATACTATGTGATATCATTACTACATTAAATAATTTGTGCAAATGTTTCATATATATGTTCTAGAATAGTCTCTTAACCCTTAATAACCCACATATTTACCATCTTAACCTTAGATTACTTCTAATAATGGAGCCGGTGTCATATAATAAATCGTCCCCATTCCAAAAATCGTCCCAGAAATGTCACAGGACTACAAAATCGATGATATTTCACTAACTACACATACGAATCGCTTCAAATTTAAACCATATATAACTAATATGTATATACACACATTTGTAAAAAAATCAACTTCTAATTATGCATTAAAAGAAAGTAATACTCAAATATATAAAGTAGAATGGAGATTAATTTGATAATACCAGATTAAACAACAATAAACTAATATTTTAAAATTATGAATCGACAGAAGTTATTATTTTTCAATTCTAGGTCTACTACTATAAAATCGTATTCTAAAATTGTCTATATATACCATTTTAATTAAAAAACATTATACACATTTTCAGTTAATTATTGAATGAGTTGTAATTGGAATTTAATGCGGGTATCAAGCGCGCGAAACCAGCATAAAGTTATAAATAGAGTATATGCAAAGCCCTTTGGTATATTTTTATATTCACGAATATAAATGCTTATAATGTTTTTTAATTAAAATGGTATATAAAGACAATTTTAGAATACGATCTTATTGTATTATACTTAAAATTGAAAAATAATAACTTCTGTCGATTCAGAATTTTAAAATATTAATTTAATATTGTTTAATCTGGTATTTTAAAATCATCTCCGATATACGTTATATATTTGTGTATTGCTTTCTTCTAATGTATAATTAGAAGTTGATTTTTTCCAAATGTGTGTATATACATATTAGTTATATATGGTTTAATTTTGAAGCGATTCGTATGTGTATTTAGTGAAATATCATCGATTTTGTAATCACGTGACCATCGGGGACGTTTTTTGGAATGGGGACGATTTATTATATGACACCGGCACCCTTACAAGAGATAGTACATAAGATAGAGTAAGTACACAACTATATGTTCTCACAACCTCACGACTACAGTATAGATTTATGTTTACTATAGCCCCATGACCCCTATAGCCCCTGACCCCTATAACCCCCCACCCCCTAACCTCTAGAGAAGGTGCTAGCAGACAGCTACAAGTGCGCACTGCTTCCAGCCTGATAGCCTTATGTTTACTGTTCAGAAAGTTATTAGCAACGTAGCGTACAAACATCATCAGTGAATGACCTTCAAAATTGAAGGTGCCCAGTGTCCTCAATGCCAGCCGTATCGATGACACATCGTTAAGGTCAACGTTACTAGTGATTGCTAGCGAGGTGTGTGGTGGTAGTATTATTACAGTGGAGGTATGTGTATTTCTAAGTTTTTTAAGAGCGTCACAAATCCCCTAAATGTTGTTTAAGTTACGTAATATTGCGCAATAGTATTATTGCATAATAGTAATATTTCGTAATAGTAATGGTGAAAGAAGAAATAAATGAAATTAGTAAATACTAAAACAAACATACAGATACTGATGTGATTACAGTAAGGTAGACGGGGATAGAGTGAGTGAGGGGGTTCTGACCTCTAGTTGTGTTCTGAACGTGTTCTGGGGCACCGGGGTGCACGAGGGGATGACCTATCAAGGTGACGGAGAGCATGTCCAGCAGACTGACTTGTATGTCCGTACGTAGAGAGGGCAACTCGTAGGCTAGTTCATTCAGAGAGGCGGTCAGAGCTGGACTGGTAGCAGGTATTAGTCATAGTGGTTAGTGTGTATTGGTAAGTGCTGTTAGGTAATAGGGGGATGTGATGTCATAGTGGTTAGTGTGTAGTGATGTTAGGTAATAGGGGCCTGTTATGTCATAGTGGTTAGTATGTAGTGATGTTAGGTAATAGGGGGATGTGATGTCATAGTGGTTAGTGTGTAGTGATGTTAGGTAATAGGGGGCTGTGATGTCATAGTGGTTAGTGTGTAGTGGTAAGTGCTGTTAGGTAATAGGGGGATGTGATGTCATAGTGGTTAGTGTGTAGTGATGTTAGGTAATAGGGGCCTGTTATGTCATAGTGGTTAGTATGTAGTGATGTTAGGTAATAGGGGGATGTGATGTCATAGTGGTTAGTGTGTAGTGATGTTAGGTAATAGGGGGCTGTGATGTCATAGTGGTTAGTGTGTAGTGGTAAGTGCTGTTAGGTAATAGGGGGCTGTTATGTCATAGTGGTATGTGTGTAGTGGTAAGTGCTGTTAGGTAATAGGGGGATGTGATGTCATAGTGGTTAGTGTGTAGCAGGGTTGTTCGGTTTTTTTTCCAGTTTTTTGATTTGTTTTTTTTTGATTTTTTTATATAATTGTAAAATTATATATTAATTTCAATACTATTAGTATCATTTAATATTAGTATAAATATTATCAATAATAGTCAGGATTGTTCGGTTTTTTGAATTAGTTTTTATATCGCTTTTTTTTTGGTTTTTTATATAAATTTATATATTAATTTCAATACTATTAGTATCACTTAATATTAGTATCAATATTATCAATAATAAGCAGGGTTGTTTAGTTTTTATGATAAAAAAAACCATGGTTTATTTGTTTTTTTTTTATTATTTTATAGAAAATTATTGTAAAATTATATAGTATTAGTAAATTCAATACTATTGGTATCATTTAATATTAGTATCAATATTATCAATAATATTATAGAATCTATACTATATATTATGTATATTATATAAATATACCATGTACATTAATATATCATAAAATATAATACAATTAATATCAATTTACTTAAAAAAAATAAAATTATTGACAAATATATTGATAAATACAGTTAATAACATTCCACTCTGGAATGATTAAAGACCATATAATATGTGTTCATCTGACAACAAATTAACACTGCCACCTGAAGGTAAGTATGAGAAGTGCATGATTATTTTTTTATTTTTTTTTTTTTTTTTTTATTTGTTATATTATTAAATATTAATTTCAATACTATAGTATGATTTAATATTAGTATCAATATTTGTAATAATAGTATAGATTATGTATATTATATAAAGTTATTCATTTAATAAACAAGCAAGGCTGAAAGAAAAATATAATTTGGAAAGAATTTACTGAAATAACTAATAAATATTTGTATAAATTATACTATAATAATTTGTAATATAATATACATGAAATATCCAATAATAATCATAGAGGTATTTATTACAAATAACATTCAACATAATAATTTATTAATACAAATTATTTTATTAATAAAAAACCAATATTCTTCACAAAAAACCGCAAAAAAAAAATAAACCAGTTTTTTTGGTTTTAAAAAAAAAACCAACAACCCTGGTATGTAGTGATCATAGCTAGACTATTAGGTAATAGGTTTCATGATGTTATAGTGGTTAGTATGTAGTGGTCAGTACTGTTAGGTAATATGTTGGTGTGTTGTTGATTAGAGAATAGGTTATTAGTAATAACTTATTGCTAGGGCATGTTTACACCGATCGATAATTTTCATTCCCGAGTGAATTAGACTATTTCCCGATGTGTAGACTTTGATATAATGTCTTATACATGAATTTAATGCATATTATAAGATGGTACACCACTACAACACTTTACATAAAGTATTGCTCATAGTTTTCTAGAGAGTTATAATGGGATACTCCCTATAGGGCCTATATCCTATAGTAAATAGAAGCTACTGTTTACAAAAGGACACGAGAGAGAGAGGTGGGGACATACCTGAGACCCACGGAGATCATCATGGGCAGAATGGTGCTGATGTTGTTCAGCATTAGGTTCTTGACCGCTTTGGTCAGTTTACTGATGCATGTGAACACTGTAGGGTCTCCGTATTGGTGAGATTTACCCTTCCTATGCGATTTAGTGTGGGTTGTGTAATGTGAGGGCTGTGTGCATAATAAATAATACGTGTTGTATTACTAAATAGCATTGATGCGGTGAAATATGTATTGTATTTGTATTTATATTGATAACATGTATTACACTGCATACGTCTACATATGCAATATAATCAGTAGATTGAATTAAATGATTTAATGATTATACAAAATCTGTATTATATTTTAAATGAATATTATCAATCGTAAACATGATACAATATTGATTGTTCTTTACTAATACAATAAAACTCTAACATAAATTATTTACATTAACTTCTTACAAGATTCTATGAAAAGAATAGGTAAAGAAATGTAATGCAATATTGGTATGTTAAAGAATTTAGTTTAATTATGAATATTTGTTAAAATCTATGTAATAAATACACAACTATATGATAATATGATGTAGTGTATTACGAGCTGGTATGTTGCTGACCTAATCTTGTTGTTGCTCATGTTAGAAAGACTCTGATTAATGTATTCCATGATGGTGTCTATGTAATCCTTGATATTATCCTGCACTGCCAATGCTATTAGACCTAAGTGTGTGTGTTCGTATATTAGCAATACAGTTTTCGATACAAACTCCTAATGATATTTCTGAAATATATCTCTAATATATGTATTTTTATAGCTACTTTTATTGTATTTATTTAATAATATCATTCTAAACAATAATATATTGAGGTCGTAAAAAGTACCATAAATAGTTAACTAATTTATACAATATAGAATGTAGAGTGAATGTTTAAAATTACTTCATTGCTAAAATATATTAGTATAAACTAATACTGGATATCTTTATGTGTAGCGATTATTCTCTATTTACTATTTATTACTATTAATTATCATTTATTTAAATTTATATATTTTGTTAATCTAACTATATTATTAGTTTATATTTAAATGTTATTCATTTAATATTTAAATTCATATTGGTTATTTTTAGTATTTATTTATTATGAAATTGCATTTCTCATAATCTCGTTAAATAGGTGAATGACTCGACAAGCTTTGGCTTATTCATCTAGGCTATCAGCCAAATCTGAATTTATTATTATTATATATATATAACATATATAATAATTTATATATTTGTAATATTTTATAAATAATTTCAATACTAGTTATTATAAAAGATCGTTGTACTAGTTATATAGCATATTGAAAGATGTTTACATGAAATAATAATGTCTTTCATTCGTTATTTTGATGATTGGTAATTTGAATATCATAATATATACACATCAATGTAATTTTATATTATAATATTATAATTTAACATTAAGGGTGCGTTTTTTGTAACGTACCACAGTACCACCTGTATGCTTATACATGTAAACTCAAGTGGGACTGTGGTACTACTTTTTAAACGTCCCATACCACAGTACCACAGTACCATCCTCGATATAGATATAGGGAGGGTTTATTTATATCGATGTTTCCAATGAACCATCTGAAACGCCCACGAATTTAACTCAAGGGGTGGAACTATAGGCGTGGCTATATCAAAAATACTATAAACGCTAATTCGATTATATAATATTTTAGATAGTTTTTTATAGAATTATTTAATTTAAATCATTATTTTAATTTGAATCACTAATTCTATTATATAATAGTTACAAATATTATAGTTATTTTATTTGCATGCATGCATGACTCGTGTTATATTTATACGTATATACATTTACATGTAAATAGATAGGTGGAAATAGGTGGTCTTGTAAAAAAGTTACTGGTCACTGAATATTGAATATTTTTAATTAATTGTTAGTATACTATATTCACAACATATTGCTCTAATTTATTCTTGTTATTAAAAAATCTAAACTGAACCTAATCTATATTAAAAATAAGATAAAGTAAATCTGAATAATAATCTATTTAATTTATGACACATTTACTAATAGTTTTAAGTTGAGTACATTTTTAAGTAAATGAGGACCTATATAAATAGGGATAAGTATATAAATAAAATATATATATATATATATATTATAGAAATACTTAATTATATATTATATAAATATGTTCATTATATTGTACATATATATATATATATATATATAATATAAGCTAGTAGTTTATATGAGTATATATATATATATATTAAATAAATACTTATATTTTTATTATATTGTATATATATATATATATATATAAATATATATATTTTTTATTTATATACTCATCCCTATTTATATAGGTACTTATTTACTTATATAATGTACTAAACTTAAAACTAGTAGTAAATTTGTCATAAATTAAATAGATTATTATTCAGACTTACTTTATTTTATTTTTAATATAGATTAGGTTCATTTTAGATTTTTTTTAATAACAATAATAAATTAGAGCTATATGTTGTGAATATAATATACTAAAAATTAATAAAAATATTAAATATTCTGTGACCAGTAACTTTTTTAAAATACCACCTATTTATCCTATTTATGTGTAACATTTAAATAAACATGAGTCACGCATGCAAATAAAATAACTATAACATGAATATTCAAATAAAAAAAAATAAAATAACTCTATAAAAAAACTATCTACAATATTATATAATCGAATTAGAGTTTATAGTATTTTTGATATAGCCACGCCTATAGTCCCACCCCTTGTGAATTCGCCGGCTACATTGCATATCCCCCTATGTGGGACTGTGGTATTGTGGTACGGTGGTACGTTGGTATGTTACAAAAAACGCACCGACGTACCACAGTCCCACCTGTATACTTATACATGTAAACTCAAGTGGGACTGTGGGACTGTGGTACGTTGGTATATTTCGTATTTTTTATAACATACCACAGTACCACAGTCCCACTTGATCTTACATGTATAAGCATACAGGTGGGACAGTGGTACTATGGTATGTTACGAAAAAGGCTTGCTAACTTGGTACTGTGGTACGTTACAAAAAATGCACCCTAATTCATACAATTATTGATATTATATAATTATAATATACATATAAATATATATATATATATATATATATATATATATATATATATACATATATTATATATAATATATAAATGACATTCAGATATTTGATATTATTATGATTGATAGAGGTATAGTATTTCTGTTAGTAATACTTCACTACCAACCTACTGACTGATATGCTTTGGAATTCTCTCTATCTCTCTTCAAACATCCAAATAAATACATCATACATTCATTCAGGTAACTGTGTGAGGAATGTAGAGCATAAGTTTACCAAGCATACTGAATGTTTAAACTATATGTATTGAATGTATTTTATAAATACGAAACACTTCATATTCAACTCTATATCAATTATTATATCTCAAACTAATTCATTCAAGTAAATATTTCAAAATAAATTTTAATATAAATATATATATATATATATATATATAAATGTGTATACATACATAATTATATTATAATATGGGATCTAAATATATTATTAAATTAATAGAAAGTTTAAAAAATCTTATATTAAAAATATCAATTTAATTTTATGACAATTTTATAATAATGACATTTTTTGTATCTACAAAAATAATATTATTATACTGATTTATATATTTAATAAATACAATTTACCAATTTAATATTTAGTGGGGAAACTTATTATATATGATTTTATAAATATTTATAAAATTAATATTATTCCTTTAATATTATTTAAGTATATCTTTTTCTGTAAACAATTAATCACATTTCTTTAAATATATATTTAATGATTATCTGTTGTGAGTTAAAGTCACGTGAAGTGGATGTTATAGTATAATGTTTAACTCCTAACACCCCATCCCCAACTTCAATTACATGGTCCGTGGCTCCAACAAATTTCACATCACCTTAATTTCCTGTGTCCCACACGATATTGTGATACCTTAAACCCCCCTACTAATACCTCTCCCCTTAATTCCCCCTCACCTAACACATCCCACTCCCCCTAAATTCCCTCACTCCCCTTACTTCATACTCTTTCCCCACCCCTCCCCACAATTAACCACCCTCCACCCCACCTTATTTCCCTCAATGTTGCTCTTATCAACGCACGCTCTCTTCGCAATAAAATTCCTTCTGTAATTTCCCTCATGACCGACCATGACCTGACATCCTCTTCATCACAGAAACCTGACTATATCCTCTGGATTCTCCTCATATTGCTGCTCTTAACACTCCCCCTACTCTTTCATTCACAACCCTCGCGACTCTCCCCATCCCGGTGGCGGCACCGCAATACTTTACAAATCTTCTCTAACTATCTCTAATATTTCCTATCACTCGTTCTCCCACTCTGAAGCCCTCAGCTGCGCCATAAGCTCACCTTTCTCTCGTACCTTCAACATTTCCCTTTTCTACCATCCTACCTCT
The DNA here is from genome assembly GCA_964019155.1 of Osedax fenrisi. Lineage (NCBI taxonomy): Eukaryota > Metazoa > Annelida > Polychaeta > Sabellida > Siboglinidae > Osedax > Osedax fenrisi. The sequence goes on from OZ025244.1 coordinate 33,683,032, forward strand.
CCCAACATCAATTTATTCCTTGATGAATTATTTCATGCTTATTTCTACCCACTATCATCTCTAATACAATCATACTAGGTGATTTCAACATACCCAACACACCTATGATCCAGTCCTTAAATAAATTTCTCACCTCATTCAACCTTGTATAATACGTCACCTCCCCCACCCATGTCCATGGTAACACTTTAGACCTAATAATTTCCCCCAAAACTAATAAAATTGTCACTGACCATTCCATCGGACCACTCTTCTCCGACCACTTTCTCATATTCCTTATCCTTAGTTGTCCCAAACCCACCAGACCCCTCACTACCAGAATCTCACACAAACTTTATAGCCACCCCATTATTTAATTCATTATTTTATATCCGATCTTTCTTCCCTTACAACCTCAACGTCTGCTGAACTCCATACTTCTCTTATCTCCACCCTCGATAAATACGTCCATTATTTACTAAAGCCTCCATCATACACCCTGACTCTTCCTGGTATACTATATCCCTATTGAAAAAAAAGCGAATTCTTTGCAAAGCCGAAAAATCTTATCTCAAACATTCCTCCCCTACTTCACTTGCCTACTACAATAATCTAATAAATCTCCACCGAAAAGCTATTTCTACCGCCAAAGCCTCTCACATCACCCACAAATTTGACAAACTCGCTAATGACAGTAAGTCCATACACAGACTTTCTGCTCAACTGCTTGGTCGTTTATTTAAACCCCCTCTCCCCACTATCACCCTTGAAGAACTAACACTCCTCTTCGACAAATCTTTCAATGTATATACTAGAAATGTAGAATCAGAAATAGCTCTAATAAATAATAAATAGATAAACAATCAAAAACCGATAAATGTCGGGTCGTGGTACGGTTTGGGTTTAGGTTTGAGTTTTCGACATTTTTTAAAACATATTTTGTAATATTATAAATATTTTTTAGCAATAATATATTTTAGCATAATCAGGAATAGCTATAATTAATAAAAATAAATAGACAAACAATCAAAAATCTAGCAACGCCGGGTCGGGTATGGCTACTAATATGTTGAAATATTTTTTATATTTAAAAAAATATTTTTAGACACTTTTTTAAAATATATTTTGTAATATTTTAAATTATTTTTTGTATTTTTACCAAATATTTTAAGAATAAATCTTAAAAACGAACAACGCTAGGATACAGTTAGAATTAGTAAATATTAGTTAGAAACAAAATTAAAGATTAACTATACATAATCAGGAATAGCTATAATTAATAATAGATAGGCAAATAATCAAAAACATAGCAACGCCGGGTCGACTGCGGTTTGGGTTTAGGTTTGGGTTTTCGACATCTATTTAAAACATATTTTGTAATATTTGAAATATTTGTTGTATTTTTTAATATATTTTTTGAAATATTTTTCTACTACATATTTAAATATTAAAATATTTGTCTACATTTGTTTGTATTTCAGCTAACATTTATTTTATTGTATATATAGAAATGAAGAATCAGGAATAGCTATAATTAATAAATAATAGATAGGAAAATAATCAAAACCGAGCAACGTCGGGTCGGGTACGGCTAGTATATATATATATGTATATGAGTAAAGTAAAGAAAATATGCTTATGAATAATTTTACAGTTATCTAACATAATCTAGAAATTCTAAAATAATTTTAATTTTACTAAAAAAAACAAAATATTTAAATAAATTCCACATCAATTTCAAATACTTATTATTTCGTTTAAGCGATAATAAAACATACAAATATAAAAAAACTTATATTGATCGAAATATTAATAAAAATTTAATTATTTCATACATTGAAAATTACGATAATAAACTTAGGAAATATGCAATATAATCATCCCACGTCTAGTCTAAACATTAGGAGGTATTCACAAACATGAAAGCTGTGGATATTAACCAATGAGAGAAGATGGTGGGATTGAAGGCAGCCAGACGAGGTAGCACAGATAGTAGGGTTTTCTGTACGGCGACACAGGCTACGGGGGGTTGTCTGGCACTAGCCATCGTTAGAGATACACTCCTCGCATTGTTCAGGGTTAACTTGCAGATCTAGGCAGGCGGCGGGGGAGGGATCAGCATTAGTATAGAGATCATTGTGGTTGACTTGTGGGCGTAATCTATGCTTTATATTACTAAGTTATCTATAATGTATAATTTATTATATGTAAATATTCGAGACACGTATAATATAATTGTTAATTTTAATAATTTATTTATTTATTATATTTTTGTTTGTTGTCATTTTTGCATATAGTTTCATTTTATAATTTTATTGATGTTCATATATATGTTCATATATATGCAATAAACTATATATATATATATATATATATATATATATATATATATATATATATATATATATATATATATATATATATATATATCTATCTATCAATATATGAATGTATTATAAATAACATATATTGCACTAAAATGAAGTGATACGATCAGTATTGATGGAATCAGATAAGCAGATTAATATAATGAAGTTGAGGTTAGTCTCTATTGTGAGTTTGTTAGTGTGTGATGATGTTGTGTAGCAATATAGGTGGTCAGATTGATGCGCAGTGCCTATATCTCTTGCATAATACACTTATGTATCTATGTGCATTGTTGCTTAATTTGTATACATTTTTTAAATGCATTCTTTCGTTAACATTTCCATCAGGATTATAAGTGAATACATGACATTGATTATTTATGTATAGATATAATAATTAATTGTGACGTACAAGATGGCCGTGTTTGTATCTGTAATGGCAGGTGTGATTAGAGTTAACTAGACTGTCCACTTTCAAGGTAAGGTGGACAGTCTATCTGTCCATACTACAAGCATCACACTGCTAACCTCTTTAAACTTATCATTCAGCATCCTCTTACACATCTGACTCTCGAATATGTGATTCCTCATCAAGCCTATATGAACAGGGGGGGGGGTATTAGTATGCTTCATTAATATGATTCATTATGCATTAAGTTACGATATATAATGAAAGAGAGATATGAAATACATTCATTGAATGATTGATAATAAATTATCACATAATTAACAATCACTTACATGGCTAATAAATACTCTACACTAGGGATATACATAGGTACCTGATACAAAAAAACTGAATAAAAATCTAAAAAAATGAATGCCTATAAATGTGTTCTCAACTTACGTAATGACACCTATGAACTTAGATTGTGAAAACCTTCACCTATTAAATAAAATATTACATACCGTAGACTAATAATGTTAATAATAAAAACTATACAAATGACTTATATAAACTGGTAATCCTCTACTACAATAATACTGATATTGCAACACATAAAATAAATCAAACCTTAGAACATATACTTCAGATACACGCCCCAATTAAAACTATTACGTTACAACAAAAATGCCAACGATATAGTTTGGAGAAAGGATAAAAGTATTATAAATAGAAACACATCATTATAAAAAAATTTATTTTAATGAAATAAAATTATTAAAATCACAATACTATCACCATATAATTAATATTCAAAAACATAATATAAAATTACTTAATAAAACTTTTGAAAACTTACTTAAAAAGAAAACTACATCAGACTATAATATTGATACTGGTGAGTTTGCAATATTTTGTATTAACTAAATATAAACCATTTATGAAGACATATAATTTAATACAGATAACCTTCTCAGATCAACTACATAAACAAACTAAGTAAACCATCAATTATATCAATAAGGTTTCGATTATGGTAAAAGAATAAGAGGATGATCCAGAAGCCAATAACTGGCAAACATAGTGGAATGGGCGGGGTCAGAAATGGATCCGACCCAACTATTAGAGGCTACACAGAACCGTGACGGATGGAGAAGTACTTGTGTTGCAGCGATACATATTACACCTACGATCAACCAGTCAAGGGACTAAGTAACTATACACATACATATAAACTTGCGCTACCTATTGTTATCTAATTCACATACACACATACATACTTGACATGTGCATAATTTACCTTGACCGAGGGCGTTGCCCATGAGAAGGTCGCTGCGCATGTTACTGCTACGGCGGGTGTTATTCTCCCGTCTACGCCTACGAAACAGTCGGTTATGAGAGTAGCCGGCATTGTTGTCCTTACTGCTAGAGATCTTATCATGTGAACGCTGAAGCTCAAATACCTCCTCTAGTTCCGCTAGAATGTTCTGTAGGCGGGGGGTGGGGTTAGATTTGGGATGGGCCGGTAGTAGGAGAATTAGAGTTGGGGCATGGCGGGGTTATATATGGGGTAGGAGAATTCTATTTGGTGTGGGGAATTATTTTTAGAATTAGAGGAATAGGGAGGATCTTTATATTAAGGGGTAGTGAGGTTGGGTGCGGGGATAGGGCACAAGTAGTGATCTAGAGTATGTGATTTATATATAAGCTTCTGTTCGAAGGAAGAATAAGAAGCATGCTCTTGACATATTACATACGGCATTTAGTAATTGTAGGAAAGTTAATTAGTAAATATAATAATTTAGTAAATATTCACTATAAGATAAAATAAAAACAATGAAATAATTTCAATTACGATTATTTATAAAAATATTTTTCTGTGCAAATTATTATTTAGTGATATTCGAGTGTAATTAGAAATTAGCGAGTTAGTACAAATCATGGCTACGCTGTACTGTGTTGGGGCTAACCTCGCCCTCAATGTTACTGCAGCGCAGTATCTCGTTAACTATGAGGAGACTGCCATCAGCCCAGTCATCGTGTGTTAGCTTCCTATTCCTAGGGGCCTTGTCGTAGGGCACGCACAATTCATCAAAACATAACTGTAGAGGGGTAGTGAATGTTCGTTAGATGCCGAGTGGTAAAAGTGTTACGCAATAAATATCTAATAAGTAAAGCTGCTTTCATAATAATAAAACAGCCCTATATCATCGAAAATAAAAATCATGAGTTTCGGTGTGAACGATGATACAAATATTGGGCAGGGCAACGCAATACTTTTCTGTGCGTATATATATGAATTACCTATTAAATGCTTGTTTACTGATATTTAGTAAATGTTTTAAAATAAATAAATAATGAATAATGTTTATAGCCTGATATTGGGCTGTTGTTATTATGCTATTAAAGCAGCTTAACTACGCAATCTAGGTACGAGTACATATGTTTTGAAGGGTAAACACATTTCTTTAATGCATTTTAAACTTGATGAAATAATAAAGATGTTTTGTTATGAATGAAGCAGCTACTGACTAGGAATAAAACATTGAATAGTAAGCTAGGAAGCTAACTACTTATTTGTATCACATTATTATAGTATGATATATATATATATATATATATCAATGGTGTTCAATAATTAACATTATTTCTTTTGGTCAATTTAAAAATAAATTAAATATTTAGAATCTTTCAAGATTAAAAATATGATATCCTTCATGTACAATAATTCATATATTGTAATTACACATTTACGATAGGGAAAAAATGGATCTACTTAAAGAGAACTTTATCTTTTGTTATTATATAGAACATTCATCTATATATATATATATATATTTTATAAAATTATAAGACAATAAAAAGTGAACTTAGAAATAATAAATTTTATTTATTTTGCGTAATTTTCTAATATAATTATAATTATAATAAAATAATTATTTATATAATTATTCTATTTAATTTATTCAAAAATAATACATTATTAGCTATATATTACAAATATAATATGAACTCTATAAAGATTCATCAAAGGATCAAAAATGTATGAATTAAAAATAGTAGTCGGTTTGTTATTATTGTGTTAATAATTTAAATAATTTAAATTAATTTTAGTTTTACTTGTATTTTCTGGGTAATAAATAAGAATATTTTAGATAATACTATTGTTTATTATATAATCTAAAGTGTTATGTAATAAATATGTACATAATAATATAAATTATTATATATTCGAATTATTGATTAAATATCTACAATATTTACAATATGAAGAAAATAAATTATGTAAATGATATAATAAAAAAAAGTATCTTATCAATACATTGATTATGTATACATTGATAGCCTGAAAATACCAACTTAGAGAATAATGAATTTAAAAATATAATTATCAATATAAAATAAAAAACGATGTTAAAATATTCTAAATTATAGCGTCCCTTTTATTGTTTTTTTTAGATCTGCAATATATAATTCATAAAACATTATAAAATAACATATATTAGTTAGGCATGTAGATTTCATAAAAATTAAATGTTTATTGATTAATTTTTAACATTAAAACCACTTTTTATGTGATTTATATTAGTGTTTTCATTGGTAATTTTTTGACAGGTAATAACTGATTTTTTACTATTTTTACCTGTGCGACGCCCCGTTTATAATGAGAATTAAAGTAATAATCTCAAATATACCCTACATCTCACCATGAAAGACCTACCTGATAATGTTGAATATCTTCATTATCTTTGTATTCTCTCTGAGACATAACCACTAGTGCGGCTTTAAGAGCTGCTGCGGCTCCTTCTCTTATTGCTACCTAGTGTATAAATAATGCATTACATGAAAAGCATCGCTAAAGCCCTGTACACACCGCTAGCATCAAGCACGGCGATTTGTTACTGTGCTTGTTACTGCACTTGATGCTAGGTATAAATTATTATGTGTGTCCAGATAGCGATCATCAAGTACCGCATGTGTGGTGACTTATTACTAGAGGCCGGCGACTTGTTACTGGGTATATTTTAAAAATTGAACGAGTTGAATTTGACGGCGACTTGTTACTAGAGGCTGGCGACTTGTTACCAGAGCTCGGCGACTTGTTACTGCGCTTGGTACCGCGCAAATAGCTGTTCACATAGCGAGCATCAAGCACCGGCGACTTGTTACTCGAAAATAGAACTTTTGATAGATTTTAGGCGGCGACTTGTTACTGCACTTGATGCTGTGCTTAATGCTAGCGGTGTGTACACGGCTTAATAGGTGAAATTATATATCGAGTGTAATATCGAGTGTGTATATCGAATACAGAGATGCAAACCTTACTGTCTCGGATGGCATTGAATATACAGGGGAAGAATTCTATGTGTATTTGTTGGTAGAAGAACGTAGGGGTGTACACTGCTAGCTCTTTCAGTACGTAAACCTAGTGTGATTGTGTGAGAATGTATGATGTGTGTGTGTGTGAGAGTGTGTGTGTGAGTGTATGTGTGTGTATGTGTGAGAGTGTGTGTGAGAGTGTATGTAAGAGAGTGTGTGTGGGAGTGTATGTAAGAGAGTGTGTGTGGGAGTGTATGTGTGATAGTATGTATGTGTATGAAAGTATGTGTGTGTTAGTGTGTATGTTTAGGTGTATCATACACCGTGTATGTGATAGTATTATATGTGATAGAGTGAGTATGTGAGATAGTGTGCAATAGTATGATTGTGTGAGTGAGAGTATGTGATAGGGTATGTATGAAATAGTGTGGTTATGTGAGTGTATGTGATAGTAAGAAGAAAGTGATGATTGAGTTAGCTCGTAAGGGGGGGGTGGGGTGAGTGCTCAAGTAAGGGTGTGATATGAGTGAGTTGAATGGTAAGAAGGAAGTGCTGTTCCTTGTTTCTGTAGCTTGAATTATCCTAACAACTACTGCGTATGATTACTTCTTAATCATGTATTAAACTAATGTTAACAAACTATTGATATTTTACGAATTCACAATTTATGCTATGATAACTTAGCATATTATTGCATCAAATAATGAGAAGTAAATATAGGTAAATATGCGAATAATTACAATAAATCAGTTTATATGTACTGTTATTTAATAGCAATATTTTACCATAGATGTATTTATATAAATTATATATATGACCGTATAATACGGTAAGTTGCCGGAAATACTTGTTGTGGGATACATCTTTTAAGAGTTATATTACAATAAACAAAAGTGATTACATAATTATTTATATTTAGATCGAATTTGTGAATAAAATAGAAAATAAATATGTAATCATAACATATAATATATATAGATATTTTTATTTTAATTAGTTAATTTAATTTAATCTATATATATATATATAATTAAACAAAATAATAGTTAAATTATATAGTTAAATATGCAATAATCTTATATTTATTTGTTACATTGGTTTTTTTGTGTATAATTGTATAAGTATACTGTATGTGCCCAACACTCATACTACGATATCATCAATAATTAAATATTTATAAAATATGAACATGAAACATTATATGTCGTATCACCCACCTAATGATGATTCCAGATAGTGGATGTTTATTTACGATATCATAGTCTCTAATCGGTGATTACCGAATACAAGTGAATTGTGTAATATATTAGTATGTATTATAATAATTATCTATAATAACTTATATATTATGAAATTATTATTTTTATAATCTATCAATTTTATTTATATTTTTAAAGATAATAAGATAAACCAAGTAAAATAGTATTGCGTTGTAATATTTAAACTATTTAATGTTAATACTATTTATAGTTAAGAGAGGGACCTATCGTTACTAATCGTTATCGATGAGTTTGGAGTAAATAGATATGAGATATTGATTACTGATAATAGAGATAAGAAGGTAGATGAGGAGTTTGTTGGCAACACCGAAGCTAACCGCTGCTAAACGCTTAGACTCTGAGGTTACAGTCCTAGGATAGGCATTGTCCATTGTTCTCTCAGCATTCAGCCATTCAAATGCACTGCAGGGACAATAGGGAAATATCAAAAACATTGATAGGTAGTTATGTTTCATAATTATTATCAGTAACGCGTTATTAATTTAGATAAAATGAATTAAAACGTAGAAAATTAATATCCTATATACGATATATATAATTAATATATTAAATATATATGCATAAATATATATATTTTAAAGTTAATTATTGAATAATTAATGATACTTGTTTATATTAGAAAGAGTGATTACGGCAGATAAAAGATGAAGTTGGTGAAGGAGGAAGAGGATGAGGATAATGAAGATTCTGAGGTACAGGAGCAAGAGGAGATGGGGGAGATGGAGGAGATGGAGGAGGAGGAGGATGAAATGGAGGAGGAGGAGGAGGAGGAGATGGAGGAGATGTAGGAGAAAGATGGAGGAGGAAATGGAGGAGATGGAGGAAATGCAGGAGATGGAGGAGGAGGAACATAAGGAAATGTACAATGAAGAGGACCATGATGAAAAGGATAATAAAGATAAGGAAGGGGTGTTGTGATTACCGTTTGAATTCGTACTCGACATACTCGCCTGTGTCAGCCCCGCTAGCGAGGGCCAGACGCCCCATAGCGTGAGCTGTCTTAGCCATGACCGACTCGTCGCTACACTTGCCAATCAGGTTGCGCAGGTAGTTAGCGTATCGTGTTACGCTCAACGTGCCTATTATCTCCACGTTCATCAGACATTCTAGTTGTGAGAAGGCGGGAAGGGGTAGGGTAATTACGTGTATTTATATATAAATATCTTTATATTATTGTATACTTAAATAAGTATATATATATATAATATTAATTTCCTGTGTGACTCAATTGGTAAGGCGTCAGACACACAATCAGTAGAACACGGGTTCGAGCCTCGTCCGGACCATTAATTAATTTTATAAAATGGGTCTTAAAATATTATTTAGAAGTGATCTTATATAATTGTGTATAAATAAATGATCGCTTCTCATTAAAACCATGGATGCCTTAACATGAGAGCAATTTTGAATGGACGTTAGAGCCATATATGGTTATAAGTGAAAACTTCATCTAAGTTCCTGGATGGGATGAAAGGACTCCACCAAATAAAAATAACAATATATATATATATATGCATTGATAATGTTAATCACAAATAACTAATAAATAATAAATCCAAAAATCTGATGATTTAAAAAAACAACTACTTTTTCTAATTTGATTGTGTAAAAGTATGTAAACAATTCTAAATATATGCTAATCGCTCACCGATCGCTAGAATGCCGGCCTTATTATCAGTGGAGTCACTACTGGACACTAGCTCCATGATGCGCCTGTTAAATACATCCATGAAGTCATTGAGCTCGTGTGTGCCTATCTCCCGCAGTTCTATTGACACATACTTACGTAGTCTGTCTACCCCCTTGTGTCTATAGTGGTGGTGGGTATTAATGAGGATGTGTGTAGTATTAGTGGTGTGGGTACTATAGACACAATGGTATAGTAGTGTTAATAATCGGGTGAGTAGTAGTCATAAATTTATAGTTTACCTAGATTGTTAGTCACGTAATTATTCTTACACGGTGTCTCAAATTAAGTATCTTAAGATGGCCGACCATCACATATAAAGATTTATTTAATCAAATTAAATTTTGCAATTATATTGCAGTATAAATATATAATATAAATAAATATAAATTTTTATTTTTATATAATTGAAATGCACTTTATAAGCGTATATAGAAAAAAAATAAAATTTATTTAAAAATGAATATTATTTGTTTGAATATTTGTTATTAAATGTATATGTCATATGGTCAGCCATCTTAAGATACTTAAATCGAGGCACCATATCTGTTGAAGAATTTTACATTAACGAGATATAGCAATACCGATCTAGGTAAAATATAAATCTATGGTAGTAGTAGTGGTACTATATAGTAGTGGTGATAATGGTGGCAGTTCTGTATGCGTGTATATATATACTTATATAATATGTTCACGGTGTGAACTTCACACCATTATGTAATGTTCATTGGAGTGTTATTTATAGTGGTATTGGTAGTATAGGAGTATGCGCAAACGTATTAGAGGTGTGTATATATTTGAAAAACAATGTGTATATAGGTTTGTGTGATATGAATATTGTAAAGATATCATTGCTAACGATTAATAACTAGTGGAATATGTTCAAAGACTACAACTAGTGACATTGTATTACGCGTATATACATAATATTTATATTTTAAATCGTTTCTACTCGGCGTACCTGATTTCTTCCGACTTGCTCTTCAAGTTGGTTATGAACTTAGAAGCGTTCTCTTCGAAACAAAGACTCATCTTCCCTTTCTTCTAAAGGCTTCTCTCTCCGCTCTCTCTCTCTCTCGATAGTAATCAAATAATAATTTACATCTATAGTCGTGAAATAATTGTGTATAATAAATCAGGTATTTTGTATAGTATCCATAATAATTTATCATCATAAACTGAATACCTATTATGTATCAATCAATCAATGAATTCATCTCACGCATATTATATAATATTAAATACATATGTGTAATGATATATATGCTATTAGAGAATATATAAAATATAAACTTTAATATGAGCTGTCAATCAAAAATAGATCATGAATATCAAATTATAACATATAAATATGATCGGGAATCAGAGTTATAGCCGCAGATATTTAAAAATAGAATCATGATATCCCTCTAATTAATGAAATTGTCGGTTCTAAATAGATTGGGTATACATTTTATATGTTTATAATTATTATACTTCGACAGTGTAAACATATATATTTATATAGAATCTGTGATATAGTTATCATTTTAGATATTTTTTTAATTATAATGAATAAGTATAAGAATAAAATATAAAACATAAATTTCTAGAATATATATTTCTAATATTATATGTAAGGAATAATAAATATGAACATATAAAATTTATACGCAATTCCGCGATCTATTTAGAACCACCCCTTTCTTTATTAAAAGTGTTAACGCGTTCTATTTTTTTAATATCTACGGATATAACTCTGATAATTCTATGATTCATATATTCAAAATGATATGCTGAGAAGTATTATCGATACGTACATACTGTGAAATGCTAACTTTATACCATACGCTATAGTCTTGCTATATATATTCATATTAGCTTAATTAATAATTAATTATAAGATTACACGATTATAGTGTAATTTAATGATAACTCACTACACATGTATGGTGTATAAAACTTGTATATTTATATTAGATAATGAATGAGTTTATATACAAAGTATAATCAAGTAAATATTAGATTTTTGCTAATATAATAATATAATAATTTGACATCGATTAGCTATAGTTGAACAATATGAATTCTTACCATTGGTTGACTGTAATCCAATTAAATATATTAACGAGTGTATATCATATATGTACATATAATAATTATATTAATATAGAATATTATATAATTATATAATAATTAATGTTTAATATAAATTTCAATATAAAATAAAAAAATAATTTAATGAATCATTAAATGGATCAAATGAACTTTACGATCAACGGAAAAATTTGACGGACATCTATATCCTTAGATCGTTAAGTTCACATAATTGTATTGTATTTTAGCATATCAGATTAACTTTATGATTGACGGATATCTCTACATATAATACAATACAATCAAGTGGAATTAATGATCGACAGACATCTATTATATTAGTATTGTATATAAAATTAACTTTAAGATCGACGAACATCGATGTCAGTTAATCGTAAAGTTCCGTTTATTCCATTATTATAATGAATTAATCATTAAATGAATATTATATTTAATATATCCTATATAATATGTATTATATTATATTCAATATATCATATATTATATGTATTATATTATATTGTAATTTATTTTATTTAAGATTTTAATATAATGATGTTTATAACATCAATACCTGGTTATAGGATCAATACTTATATGGTATATTATATACCAAGTATATAACATAGATTATATTTTATTAAAATATATATTTCTTATATAATTATTATAATAATAAAATTCATAAATGTACCTATCATAGGTCCTATGACATATATTATATGATATAATAGGTTGACTTGTGATATAATTTGTAAACAATTGTTGTTCATCGATTGTCTAATTTAAAAACTGTTAATCATATATATATACTACAATTTATAAATATGTATAATATATTATATATGTCTACGTAATAAGAGAATATATTATATACTATTGGTTTATATATATTTATATATCCCTTTTGTAGGTCCTGTCCCACTCTAAATTATCGCTCGATGTCAAATTATATATATGATTGAATTATACAACACATATTTTTATTTTATACAAGTACGTGTACTATATTATATAAACCTGTATATAATTATACTGGTAGATATATTTTGCATTTACAAACTAATATTCACCAAACGTTGAAATATATATTTCATTTTTTTTTCATAAAAAATAAACAAATCAACAATGATAATCAAATAATGTATTTGTCTTTATAGTGTTTGAGTGTTTATACCCGCCAAATCATAATAAAAATGGCCCAAGCTCGCTTAACAGAGTTTTATTCTACAATAAAAACAACAGATCATATACCATCCAAGAGAAGAAAAGTTATAATCGAAGAGAATCATTCGATTAGTTCACAAGAAAGCTCAAAAGTTATCGAAATAAAGAGAACTCGATCAATTAAAACAAGATCATGTAAAACCATAAAACCTGCTGTAATTTTATCTAGAAAAACTCGTAATGCGAATATAAAACAAGATCAGAAAGTAAAATATACAGAAATAAAAGATAAGCGTAAAGAAAATTCTGATGGTGAATTAAATAAATTATTTAAATATACATCATCCGATAAAGAATCGATTTCTCTTCCAACTTTTACAACTGATAATCACAATTCTTCACCAGTGCAATCACCAACTAAACGACATATACATGATAATATAATTACATCAAAGAGAAGTCGAAAACATGAGTTTGGATATCCTATTAATCAAATAGATGATTCGGTTAAATTTGATAACAACATTAATATTACCGAATCATTATCTAATACTTTTAAAGTTAGACGTAATTTATTTTCATCTGTGGAAAAAACCAAAAAGAAAACATCTCTTGTATTAATTGTTGGTATTTGTGAATAATAATTATTATAATAACATAATAATATATTTGTGTTATCATTAAGTATAGTAATAAATCCTTATTTTAAATATTAAAAATAAATTATTAAATAATTATTATTATAATAGTAACTTTAAATTACTTTAAATTTATTAACATACAGCTATCTCCAGGGTTGTTAAAAACCTACTTTTTCTAAAACGTGAATTTAGGTTTTTAGGTTTTAATAGGTTTTTTAGAGAAAAACATAGGTTTTTTTAGGTTTTTTAGAAAAAAGTTAGGTTTTTTAGAATTTTTTTTAGGTTTTTTACCATTTTAATAGATAAAATCCATTTATTTTTTGAAAATATTGATTATAATAATAGAATACAGGTTACTTCATCCGTTGGTTCATCTTGTCCGTCAATTCGTCCAATAATTTATTTATTTCGTCTAAAATATAGTTTTTTTTCGTTCAAATATAGTTATTTCATAATTATATTTTTTACATAATTATATACAGTTTTAATAAACATATTTAATTAAATATAGACTATATAATACTCTATCATAACTGTATATATTACAAAATATATCTGACTTCATAGGTTAGTGGAATTCCTATGTTTTAGGAGGGTATCGTTTATTTAATAAAAATATTTTGAGTGTGAAGTGAATCAGTTAAATTGATAATATAAATAATAGGAATTCTGGGTATTATTTAAACAAATATATAGTTAATAATAGCAATGATTTTGCGAAGCAATGAATTTTTACCTTCGGAAAATCTTTGATAATAGTAATCATTAAATAATAAACAAATTATTAAATAATTTTAAATAATATTGTAAAATATATAATTAAAAAAATCTTATTTATAATTTTACAAATATAAGAAAATAAAAAACCTAAAAACCTAAATAACACATTTTAGGTTTTTTTAAAAAACCTAAAAACCTAATTTAGGTTTTTTAAAGCCTTTCCAACCCTGGCTATCTCGTTATTGTCAATACATTATTGACAATAACGAGTCAATAGTCACTATTATAGTGTGTACATATATACTATATTTAATATTATTATAATAATTATATCATATTTAATAAATATATATATATATTTATATTAATTAATTTTTTAATATGATACATAGATAGTACAAATACATAGTATGAATAATAAATATAAGTTTCATATTTTATGAATCTTATATTTAATATAAAAACATATATACATTTTTGTTTTTTTTTATTTATTAATTTAATCACATCTAATATAATTATAATATTATCCTATTGTGTTTGAATTCGGCTAATAATTGACATTATTATTTAAATTATAACCAACCATTACAAATTTTATTTTATATTACTATTCAAAGTTTATATCTGATATAATATCAATCAACTATTATAGTTACTATGGCCATGTAACAGGGAATGTGCATTTTTAATCCAATTTTATAGTAAAAATCTAATTACGATTACAATATTTCTATTATGAACCTTTAAAAATCGGTTTATATTATTTTATATAATGTTTGTATTATATGTAAAACTCACTATCAAAATATTTATAATTTGTGTTTACTACATTTCAATATTTCAATAATAATTATAATTTATTTACTTATCTACCATTTATTTAATCAATAATTGGCCATCAACATTACAGGAGCCGACGCTACCTAAAGATAATATTGCCGAAGTAGAATTATCTCCGTCCTTATCGTTCATACCGATTAAGTCTCCAACGAAATCGATAAAGGGCAAATATGACACAAAAACTCAGGAAACCACCCCCGTTAAAACTCCCCAAAAATCGGCTCCGACGTCCGAACTCTTATCTACACCCATTAAAGAAATGTCCACCATGGAAAGATTGAATAGTCCAGTGAAAGTGGATCACTCGAAAGCAGGTCAAAGTTCAGTGAATACTTCCCAGGTTTAGTTAATCTGCCTCGCAAGATTAGTTCTTGTTAGCGTATTTATCTCTGTGCTACAATAGTATGTCTGGCACCATAATCGCCTCATACACCACAAATCTCTATAGATGTAATAAATTTATAAAAATAAAGATATATATATAAATTATAGTACTATTACATTACTTAATAAAGTAGTTTATAGCGTATGTATTAGGATATCAGTTCCCTACATTCCCATTATAATAACTGTAAACATAAATGTCTCTGCAGGCCACTAAATAAGCTTTTAGTTTCGGTAGGTAAAGTGTTTGATTCCCTGTAATGATTCATTACTAACTTCGATACCACCGATAATTAATCATAAATAAATTATATTTCATTAATGACGCGTAGAGTATTTTCGCGCGATTATACTACTATACTTAAACGGACGCGTAACAGTCACAGTACACGCATCACACATTACGTGCATCTAGATTGTGGACAAAGAGACGATGAGAGCTCGCCTGGCCGGCTGTAAGAAACTCACCCAACTCAAGGATAGACTCGCGGCGTTCTCCGGCAAGTTTAAATCACAACAGAAGAGCGTTAAGCCAACCAGCCCTATGAAATCTCAGTTAGTTAACTGATGTGTATGTAACTTTGTAATTGTAATTGAATGAGAATTAATACACACATAAATATATTTATAATATATTATATATTATATTATATGATATTATATTATATATGTATGTGTGAATTATGATGGACTCTGATAATTAATGTTTATAAATCCTTATTGTAAATAATCCTATTTATATTCCTTATTAAGAAAAGTCACTGAATTAATACTTATTTTTTAGTACATTTTACTAACACCATACAAATTATATCACATATACTAAAGCGTATTAACTCTATCAAATATAAATTTAAACAATATTCAAGTTCATAATATTTAAAAATCTAACCCGAAACCATCAATATCACGTGCAATAGTGTAACACTACACGCATACTAATCGCATATCAATACATATCAATACATATTATACATTAATTACATACATTAATATATGCAATATATTAGCTCATGGTTGTTGGTTGTTTTGCTTTATTTATCTTTTTTAAATTATAGTGGTATTCATTTTTTATTTGTAATAGTTAATTGGTTTTTATATTGTAATTATATCTTTAAATTTTTACTAATACACAAATTAATAAAATAATTATTAATTATTGTAATACTATTTAATGTTATATATATATATAACTATAATCTATATATTATAATATACAAATTATATACAAAGCATATAATTTTCATAAAATATTAATAATATTATATTATTATTAATATATAATAAACTACTAATAATGTTAATTGAACATAATTTACCTATAATCTGGTCATATTCGCATAATTGGTATTAATATATATATACTTGTACATGTAATTATATTTAAAATAATACAAATTTAGTTGGATGTAAAAAATCAAAAATAACATGGAATATTTATAATAAAAACTATAAAATGATTTATTAAATGAATACACCAATAACTACACACAAACTATAATATTAGTTATAATATAATCAAGTGAATTTAATTTTAAATTAAACTGAGCACTCCATTTTGTTAAGGTCTACAATACAAAGTTCACCATTGAAAGCACACGAGAAATTCAAGGATCTCGCTACTTCTACACCGAAACCATCATTGACCCTGCCTTTTAAGTACCGCCTCCTCGATAATATGTTTAAAGGTAAATACTCTATTCTCTAATTGTTTACGCGTTATTTGTGAAAATTAAATCTAGAATATTCATAAAAATAATTAATTTCATCTACCATGAACTGTCATTGATGAATCTTCAAGAATCGCCATCATTAATAACTAGAACTTAGTTCAGTATAATATATATATATATATATAGTTTAATGATATTCTATTAATTCGTAATTTTTTTCGAGACTTATTTTTATAATTAGATATCGTCTGTTTCGAATTATTTCTTTCAAATTATTTTAATTTGTTTCAAATTATTTGCATGATATTATTGAATGTTCAAAAAATTACAAAAGATAAAGCCGTTGATATCTTAAGTAAATACTATAAAAATCGTGCATAATTTGTTGGTGTGAATGCAGCTTAATATTACCCTCAATTACATCAATAACATAAACAGCATCATCGTTGTACATAAGTAATCACATGACTTTGATTGACAGGCGTAGACACCATACTGTCGATGATGGACAAGAGGTCTGAGTTGTGCACGTTTCCCAAGCTGAAAGCGGCCGTAGAACTCATGGTCAAGCGGTCAGTATATTAGCAAACGTCCTACCCATTGGTTCTCCATTCTACCCCTCCCCATTAGTTCACCCCCTCCCCATAGGGGCACCACCACTCCTAATAGGGGCACCACCACTCCTAATAGGGGCACCACCACTCCTAATATGGGCACCACCACTCCTAATATGGTCACCACCACTCCTAATATGGGCATTACCACTCCTAATAGGGGCACCACCACTCCTAATAGGGGCACCACCACTCCTAATATGGGCACCCCACTCCTAATAGGGGCACCACCACTCCTAATATGGGCACCACCACTCCTAATATGGGCACCACCACTCCTAATATGGGTACCACCACTCCTAATATGGGCATTACCACTCCTAATAGGGGCACCACCACTCCTAATAGGGGCACCACCACTCCTAATATGGGCACCCCACTCCTAATAGGGGCACCACCACTCCTAATATGGGCACCACCACTCCTAATATGGGCACCACCACTCATAATATGGGCACCACCACTCCTAATATGGGCACCACCACTCCTAATAGGGGCACCACCACTCCTAATAGGGGTACTACCACTCCTAATATGGGCACCACCACTCCTAATAGGGGCACCACCACTCCTAATATGGGCACCCCCTCCCCATATGGGCACCACCACTCCTAATAGGGGCACCACCACTCCTAATATGGGCACCACCACTCCTAATATGGGCACCACCACTCCTAATAGGGGCACCACCACTCCTAATATGGGCACCCCCTCCCCATATGGGCACCACCACTCCTAATAGGGGCACTACCACTCCTAATAGGGGCACCACCACTCCTAATATGGGCACCACCACTCCTAATAGGGGCACCACCACTCCTAATATGGGCACCACCACTCCTAATAGGGGCACTACCACTCCTAATAGGGGCACCACCACTCCTAATATGGGCACCACCACTCCTAATAGGGGCACCACCAATCCTAATATGGGCACCACCACTCCTAATAGGGGCACCACCACTCCTGATATGGGCACCACCACTCCTAATATGGGCATTACCACTCCTAATAGGGGTACTACCACTCCTAATAGGGGCACCACCACTCCTAATAGGGGCACCACCACTCCTAATATGGGCACCACCACTCCTAATAGGGGCACCACCACTCCTAATATGGGCACCACCACTCCTAATAGGGGCACTACCACTCCTAATAGGGGCACCACCACTCCTAATATGGGCACCACCACTCCTAATAGGGGCACCACCACTCCTAATAGGGGCACCACCACTCCTAATATGGGCATTAACACTCCTAATATGGGCACCACCACTCCTAATATGGGCACCACCACTCCTAATATGGTCACCACCACTCCTAATATGGGCATTACCACTCCTAATAGGGGCACCACCACTCCTAATAGGGGCACCACCACTCCTAATATGGGCACCCCACTCCTAATAGGGGCACCACCACTCCTAATATGGGCACCACCACTCCTAATATGGGCACCACCACTCCTAATATGGGTACCACCACTCCTAATATGGGCATTACCACTCCTAATAGGGGCACCACCACTCCTAATAGGGGCACCACCACTCCTAATATGGGCACCCCACTCCTAATAGGGGCACCACCACTCCTAATATGGGCACCACCACTCCTAATATGGGCACCACCACTCATAATATGGGCACCACCACTCCTAATATGGGCACCACCACTCCTAATAGGGGCACCACCACTCCTAATAGGGGTACTACCACTCCTAATATGGGCACCACCACTCCTAATAGGGGCACCACCACTCCTAATATGGTCACCACCACTCCTAATATGGGCACCACCACTCCTAATAGGGGCACCACCACTCCTAATAGGGGCACCACCACTCCTAATAGGGGCACCACCACTCCTAATATGGTCACCACCACTCCTAATATGGGCACCACCACTCCTAATAGGGGCACCACCACTCCTAATAGGGGCACCACCACTCCTAATATGGGCATTAACACTCCTAATATGGGCACCACCACTCCTAATATGGGCACCACCACTCCTAATAGGGGCACCACCACTCCTAATATGGGTACCACCACGTCTAATATGGGCACCACCACCTAATATGGGCACCACCACTCCTAATAGGGGCACCACCACTCCTAATATGGGCACCACCACTCCTAATATGGGCACCACCACTCCTAATATGGGCACCACCACTCCTAATAGGGGCACCACCACTCCTAATAGGGGTACTACCACTCCTAATATGGGCACCACCACTCCTAATAGGGGCACCACCACTCCTAATATGGGCACCCCCTCCCCATATGGGCACCACCACTCCTAATAGGGGCACCACCACTCCTAATATGGGCATTAACACTCCTAATATGGGCACCACCACTCCTAATAGGGGCACCACCACTCCTAATATGGGCACCACCACTCCTAATAGGGGCACCACCACTCCTAATATGGTCACCACCACTCCTAATATGGGCACCACCACTCCTAATAGGGGCACCACCACTCCTAATAGGGGCACCACTACTCCTAATAGGGGCACCACCACTCCTAATATGGTCACCACCACTCCTAATAGGGGCACCACCACTCCTAATATGGTCACCACCACTCCTAATATGGGCACCACCACTCCTAATAGGGGCACCACCACTCCTAATAGGGGCACCACCACTCCTAATAGGGGCACCACCACTCCTAATATGGTCACCACCACTCCTAATATGGGCACCACCACTCCTAATAGGGGCACCACCACTCCTAATAGGGGCACCACCACTCCTAATATGGGCATTAACACTCCTAATATGGGCACCACCACTCCTAATATGGGCACCACCACTCCTAATAGGGGCACCACCACTCCTAATATGGGCACCACCACTCCTAATATGGGCACCACCACCTAATATGGGCACCACCACTCCTAATAGGGGCACCACCACTCCTAATAGGGGCACCACCACTCCTAATATGGTCACCACCACTCCTAATATGGGCACCACCACTCCTAATAGGGGCACCACCACTCCTAATAGGGGCACCACCACTCCTAATACGGGCACCACCACTCCTAATATGGTCACCACCACTCCTAATATGGGCACCACCACTCCTAATATGGGCACCACCACTCCTAATAGGGGCACCACCACTCCTAATATGGGCACCACCACTCCTAATAGGGGCACCACCACTCCTAATATGGGCACCACCACTCCTAATAGGGGCACCACCACTCCTAATATGGGCACCACCACTCCTAATAGGGGCACCACCACTCCTAATAGGGGCACCACCACTCCTAATATGGGCACCCCACTCCTAATAGGGGTACCACCACTCCTAATATGGGCATTAACACTCCTAATATGGGCACCACCACTCCTAATAGGGGTACCACCACTCCTAATATGGGCATTAACACTCCTAATATGGGCACCACCACTCCTAATAGGGGCATTACCACTCCTATTAGGGGCACCACCACCACTCCTCACAGTATAGTTATGCATGCGCACACCTATATACTCGTTTCGGTATCGATATCCCTATGTAGATACCTCTATGTGCACTATTATTCAGCATGATTTACAGATAATATTCGAGTATGTATATATATATATATATATATATATATTATATAATATATATAATTTTTATATATACAACTCTTGGTATCCCATACTTTCCGTATATATGAAATACCTCTAATTCTGACTTTTATAAATGCTAGTTTGGTTTCGTACCTATGTATATATGTGTATGAATAATTTTATTTCTAAGATATATATTTTGGTCCCTTAATGTTGATATATTGCTTAGTTAACTGTATAAGATTATCAAGATTATATTAGGTTAGATGACGCAAGATGATCCTGCAAACATACATTTAAATAGGTTGTGTTCTACTGTTTACCACCTCAATAGATTATATACTACATTTACCAAATGTTACAACCATGAGATCTATTTTATAATAATACAATTATATATTTATATATACGTTTATATTTAATATTTTTTTTTTAGAAAAATAATAAAAATTGATTTATATTTAAAAAATTAATTACACTTTATGTAAGTAAATATGAGGTATTTCTATAACTAATGTTATATTGATTGATTGATAATTTATTTAAGCAAATACATAGCCGAAAATATAATCGAAAGTATAAAGTATAAATATTTGCTAACGATAACATACGTTATAGAAATAAATAAAGAATAATACGAAATTAAAAAATGAAGGAAATTAAAACGTTTTACAGTTACCGTAAAAATAAACGAAAAACAATCGAAAGTAGAAATAAATCATATAGTAAAACGAAAAATGATCAAAATAGAAATAAAAGATAGCGTAAAAATAATCGAAAATAGAAATAAAATACATTATTTTGTAAGTGGCATCGAAATATTCAATTTCTACTTTAACTTTATAGAATTCTTCATCTTGTACCCTGTTTTAGTAATAAATTATTAGTTATATAATTTAATATTTAAATGTTAAATTTTAAATGTTAAATTTTAAATATATTATAAACAGAACATATTAAAAATCAAATAAACCAATACTAGAATGAAACAAACAAATAATGTAATACTTACCAAAATCTGTAATAATAGTAGGTACTTTATTAATTTATATTTATATTTTAATTGTATAATAAATTTGAAACATATATATATATATAAAAACAGAACAAGTTACAAATAAAATAAACCAATATACCTATACAAAAACAGTTAATAACAAAACATACCAATAATATTACGAAACAAAATAATATAATACTTATCACTATAATCTGAAATAATAGAAAATTATTAATATTGTATTTTAGTAATATAATACATTTGAAATATATTTACAAAATATATATAAAACAAACATATAATACCGAACAAACAAAAGTAAAATAATACTTCACACTTTATCTGTAATAATAATGAATTATTAATTTTATATTATAGTATATTTGAAATATAGATATAAAAAATCCGAATTTTCTATAACAAAAATAAATTTATAACAAAATATAATACAGAACAAACAAAAATAAAATAATACTTCCCACTTTATCTGTAATAATAATGAATTATTAATTTTATATTATAATATATTTGAAATATATATATAAAAACCTAAATTTTCTATAACAAAAACACATTAAAAAAAACCAGAAGAGATAATGCAATAATCTAGATACAAAATGAAACATAAATCAATATAAAATTATAAATTTCTGTTAAAAAAAAGTATTTTGTCGAAACAGATTTTGTTTATTTTATTTTTAAAAGATGAAACAGATACAGATTTTATTATATCATTATTTAATGAATTCCATATATTAACTGATCTATTATTAATTATATTTTTAATTGTATTATCATAATTATGTATTACATTTAATTTTTTACAATTACCTCTAGTTCTACAATTATTCGAAATGTTAAGAATATCAGATATATTTATATCTGTATAATTATTTGAAATTTTAAAAATTGTAGTTAGATCTATTTTTAACCTTCTAAGTTCAAGTGATTCTAATTTAAAATATACCAATCTCTCTATATATGTTTTATAATTAATATTTGATGAATTTGTATATCCTACGCATCTTGAAATTAATCGTCTAGTAAATAATCTTTGCACTCTTTCAATTTGGTCTATGAGACTACGAAATTTACTAACCTTTGAAAAAGGTGACCAAATTATGGATGCATATTCTAAAATTGGTCTGCAATAAATTTTATATGCATTTAATAATGCTCTAGGGGATTTTGTAGTAATGCATCTAAAAATTGAATTCAAAGAAAAATAAGCTTTTTTACAAATATAATCAATATGTTTATTAAATAAAAGGTTATTTTCAAATATTATTCCTAAATCTTTATAAAAAGTAACGTTTTCTAATTGAATATTATTTATATTATAACGCCATGACATTCTACTTCATACTTATTATATCAGTTATTAATGTATACTTTTGTACCACTAAATATCTGTAATTAATATTATATTTCTACCAAAAATACTATTATATATTTTATTGCTGACTTTTATGTTTTATAAACATACTAGCCGTACCCGACCCGGCGTTGCTCGGTTTTGATTATTTTCCTATATATTATATATTAATTATAGCTATTCCTGATTCTTAATTGATATATATAATAAAATAAATGTTAGCTGAAATACAAAACAAAGTAGAAAACATTTTCAAATAATATGTTAAAAAATACAACAAATATTTCAAATATTACAAAATATGTTTTAAAAAAATGTCTAAAACCCAAACCTAAACCAAACACAAACCGTACACTACCCTGCGTTGCTAGGTTTTTGATTATTTGCCTATTAATTGTAGCTATTCCTGATTATACTTAGCTAATATTTAATTTTTTTCTTCTAACTAATATTTACTAATTCTAACTGTATCCGATGTAGACCCAGCGTTGTTCGTTTTTAAGATTATTTGTAAAATATTTGGTAAGATTACAAATAATAATTTAAAATATTACAAAATATATTTTTAAAAAGTGTCTGAAAATATTTTAAGAAATATAAAAAATATTTCAACATATTAGTAGATAGCATATAAAAAATATTTGAACATATTAGAAGCCATACCTGATTTTGAATGCCTATTTATTTTTTATTAATTATAGCTATTTCTGATTATTCTAAAATATATAATTGCTAAAAATTGCAAAAAAATATATAAAATATTACAAAATATGTTTTAAAAACAAACCATACCCGACCCGGCATTTCTTGGTTTTTGTTTGTTTGCCTATCTATTATTTATTATTTATTAATTAGGGCAATTTCTGATTCTATATTTCTAGTATATACAATTAAATAAAGTTTACTTAAAATACAAACAAATATAGAAAAATATTGTTTATAATATTTAAAAAATTAGTGAACAAATATTTCAAAAACTATTTTAAAAAATACAACAAATATTTCAAATATTACAAAATATGTTGAAAACCCAAACCCAAACCGTCCCAAAACGGCGTTGATCGGTTTTTAATTATATGCCTATCTATACTTTATTAATTATAACTATTCCTGATTTAGAATTGTTTGCCGAACCCAACCCGACGTTGCTCGTTTTTTTATTATTTGCCTATCAATTATTAATTATAGTTATTCCTAATTATGCATAGCTAATCTTTAATTGTTGTCTTCTAACTAATATTTAATAAATCTAACTGTATCCGATGTAGATCTAGCGTTGTTCTTTTTAAGATTTATTCGTAAAATATTTTGTAAAAATACAAAAATACAAAAATAATTTAAAATATTATAAAATATACTTTTAAAAAGTGTCTAAAAATATTTTTTAAATATAAAAAATATTTCAACATATTAGTAGTCATACCCTACCCGGCGTTGCTAGGTTTTTGATTGTTTGACTATTTATTTTTATTAATTATAGCTATTCCTGATTATTCTAAAATATATAATTGCTAACAAATACAAAAAATATTTAAAATATTACAAAATATGTTTTAAAAAAATGTCGAAAACTCAAACCTAAACCCAAATCCAAACAGTACTCGACTCGACATTTATCTGTTTTTGATTGTTTGCCTATTTATTATTTATTAATTAGAGCTATTCCTGATCCTACATTTCTAATATATACAATTAAATAAAATTAAACATATGTAGAAACATATTTTTTTTAATATTTAAAAAATTAGATAAAAAATATTTCAAAAAACAACAGATATTTCAAATATTCCAAAATATGTTGAAAACCTAAACCTAAACAGTTCCAAATCGGCATTGCTCGGTTTTTTATTATTTGCCTATTTATCATTTATTAATTATAACTATTCCTGATTTGGAATTTCTTGCCGTACCCAACTTTGCTTTACTCGTTGTTTGATAGCTTACCTATCTATTATTTATTATTTATGGCGATTCATGATTCTGCTTTTCATATACAATAACATAAATTGTTGCTAAAATTCAAACAAATTTATACAAATATTAATATCTCAAAAATTAGTGGAAAAATATTTCAAAAATATTTCAAATAATATTTAAAAAAATACAACACATATTTCCAATATTACAAAATAGTACTTAATAAATATCGAAAACCCAAACCGCACCCTGCGTTGATCGATTTTTGATTGTTTGCCTATCTATTATTTATTAATAGATATTCCTGATTCTGTATTCCTAGTATACAACACATATTTCTGTATTGCTACAAAATATATTTTTTATAAATGTTCTACAAATATTTAAAAAAGTATATTATTATATCTTATAATATTTATATATTTATTATATAATTATAATATTTTAATTATATCTTAAAATAATAATATTTCAACAATAGTTGAAAAATATAAAAAAATATTTCAAATAATATTTTTTAAAATACAAAAAATATAAATAATATTACAAAATATATTTTTAAAAAATTTCAAAAAAATCTTTAAAAATATTTCAAAAAATTTCAAAAAAATTTCAAAAATATTTCAAAAATATTTCAAAAAATTTCCAAAATATCCAAAAATTTCAAAAAAAAATCAAAAAAAATTCAAAAAAATAGTTCGAAAAAATGTAAAAAAAATATTTCAAATAATATTTTTTAAAATACAAAAAATATAAATAATATTACAAAATATATTTTTAAAAAATTTCAAAAAAATCTTTAAAAATATTTCAAAAAATTTCAAAAATATTTCAAAAAATGTCAAAAATATTTCAAAAATATTTCAAAAAATTTCCAAAATATCCAAAAATTTCAAAAAAAAATCAAAAAAAATTCAAAAAAATAGTTCGAAAAAATGTAAAAAAAATATTTCAAAAAGCGACGCCGAAGATTTTGGATGACAAAAAATCATTTTAATGGCAAAAAGTCAATTTTTCAGGTTTTTCTGGGGTACGCGGTAACAAATTCAAAAAATTTTCCGGACCAAGACCATACTGTTGCAAATTTATTAAGATCGGGTATAAAATATTTTCGCGACGTACCCCGGTTCTCGAGTTACCTCACCAGATACACACACACACACACACATATATATATATATATATAATTAAATAGACTTTCTTTTATATAATAGATATGAAATTCACAACTAAATATTATTTTAATAATATATATATTAATATAAATTTGTATAAAATTTATAATTTATAACAAAATTAATATAAATTGAGATATATATTCTATTTAATATTAATAATCTTTTATAACTATATTTTAGTATAATTTATTATACATTTTTTTAAATGTCATTAGAATTTAATATATATATATATTACTTTTAGGGTTAATTAAGTTAATTAAGTTTATATAGATACCATCAGGTGATATTGTATAGATATACTTTAAGTGAATACACATATACATATTATTTCAATACATACACAATATACATGAGTGAATGTCGTGTATACAGATACCATGGAGTGACACCACTACTAACACTAACCCCATACCTGACACCACCTTTCACACCTCTACTGACACTAACCCCATACCTGGCACCACTACTGACACTAACCCCACACCTGACACACCTTTCACACCACTACTAACACCTAACACATGCACCTACTTACCCACCAACACAGTACATTCGCGACGAATAACCTCGGCCAAATGAAGACAGTGTACCCGTCTGCGTATCAGTTTCGCCAGGAGAAGGGCTTGATGTCCAACGGCGTCAAGAACCACGGCTATCAGTTGACTATAGAACCACTTCTCCACGCCAATGGTCTGTGTAACCACCATCACCGTTAAAGCCGGTTCACTTTTAATGACGCTCCACTTTTAATGACAGCTCCAATAATTATTTATAATTATTTTTTTTTTAATTCAATTAATTATGTTATTTGTCGTAAAATGGTCGCGCTCAATATTTGTAATACATTTACGAATCTGAGCCGTTTTAATGCACATGCTTAATTGTATTATATCATATGTATAGTTGACAAGAGTATATCGTAATTATAACTTGGTATCTATTACGGAGTATATCAAGTTGATATACTAGACGGAGTATCACCGTATGGCGATGATGTAATCATATAAAGTTATCTCATTGAAGTAAATGTATCCTGTAATACATTGTATACTATACTTACTAATTATAAATTAAATATATATATCAAAAGATATTGAAAAATACCTCTTAAGGGGTTACGCTTGACCTGAGCACTCAATGTAAAAAGATAGGGTTTTTTATTTTTTTTAAAAGTCTATTAATCTAAAAATAATTAAGTTATTTTAATTCTGTAAACGGCATATTGTAGTGTGGAGTGTTATTTACAAGAAATTAGAGGATTATAAGATATCATTATTTATTTTCAGAAATACAAGACATCTAGTAATAGTAAAAAAAATATTTGTATTTATTTTTATTTGAAACTATTTTTATATATGATATAATGCAAATAATTGAATAAGCCTATATTTTTATAATATAGACATAAAAAGTGATATATACTGAAAATGTCATCAAGTTACTAAAAAGGTGATATTTTAATTTAAAAGAATTGTAAAAGTTTGATTTGTATGCTTTATTGATCGTTTTATGATGTAATATTTGGATATGATATAGATAAATATATACTTTATTACATTTATCAACAAAAAAAAATTATTTTATTATTTTGACTGATTTTTTCAGGTCAAGCGTATCCCCTTAAGTGTGACTATTTCACAATAGTTATTATTTACAATTTAAACATTTTAAATTCTATTATCATTAAAGATTATGAAGTTTATTCTGATAGTTAAAATGTGAAGGGTTGATCAAAGGGTAATTAAGGGTTATTATTATATATGTATGCACTAACCACCTAGAGTTTAGGGGCAATGTGGGATATACGCTTGAAACGTTTCAGGATAGCAATAAACACTAAAGTGGTGATCACACCGGACTTATGTCAACATATATGTCGACATTTTTGCCGGAATAAGTCATATATACCGACAAATTGGTGTGAACTGCATATATTATGTCGACACAAATGCCTGCATAATAAATAGAATTATTCCTAATTTTTCTGATTTATGTCGGCAAAAAGGTGTGTCCTATGTGTCAATCACAGAGGAGCTTAATATAATATAATTATAAATTAACCTATATAACTATATATATCTATATAAAATGATATGTTAAATATAATAATATCATATATAATATATATATACTATATTATATATTAAATATATGAACTTATAATATATAATATAGGCTATATTATATATTAAATATGATAAACTTTAAATTATAATAAATGTATTAATACATTGAAGGTGTGTCCTACACGGCTATATGTGTCAATCACAGATGAGCTTAATAAAAAATATATTAAAATATATTAAAAATTATTTTGAAAATTAATATGTCTAAAGAAGAAGTAAACATAAAATTTGTGAGAGAAATTAAGAAGAGATCGGTTATCTGGGATATAGTATAAAAATATTACCAAGAAAAGGACGTTTTTGTTGTAATAACTTTTTTAATAATAAATACTTTAATATTTTCATTGTTTTCTCTGTTTAGTTATGTATATAAATAAATTAATACTACGTTCTAATACTACGTTCTACTGCCAAATAGGATAACGATAACTATAACAATCTACTACGCTGTAAGTTTTTAAGTTGTTTATAATACAATCTATTAATACATTGATTGACACATATTAGACACACCTATATGTGTCAATCACAGAGGATTTATTATATTCTCAATTTTTTATTTTTTATTCTCTATTTTTTAAACTGTAGATATGCCGACATAATATGGCGGTATATTTTGCCGGCATTTTTGGTGTGATCACTACTTAACTGTGAAAGTGAATTATTATACATGCACATTAAGGTGGTTTACTTATAGATATATTTAATATTTTTTGATCAGGCTATTGCTCATCAAAGCATTAATAATGAAAATTATTTTAAAAAAAATGTATTGGACTATTTTTAGTACTGTTAAAATTTAACATGGAGAACAAAGGAGAGATAGGAATATTAATTAACTTCACTAATTAACATACTAATACTAGTTTAATAATTATCTTTAAACGCATATTAATATATTATAATTCTATAATAATTTCCTATCACAGTATAAAAAAAAATCCTGGAATTCTTGGAATTTAAACAAAAAAAGTTTAAATTTAAAATTCCTCAAATATTATTCAATAATAAAAATAATATATACATAGACTATGTAATATAGTATATAGTAATTACCATATCATTTTTTTTGCGGATGGCCAGTTAATCCGTGTGCATAGGTCAGTGACGCTTGTATTGTAGTCAGTGACGCTTGAGTAAGTAGATTAGTCTGTGTAAGTGATCTGTTAGTTAAGCTGTCAACGGTTGTAAAGTATGTATTGTGAGACGAAAGTAGGATCAGTATTCAGTAGTGTAGTCGAGACAGAATTAAAGTCTAGGTTATAGTGCGTTAGATGTATTGACATATTTTGTTTATATCGAATAGATGGTATATACTAAATGTATTGAATATACTAAATACATAGTAAAGATACAGGAGTTTACTTTTTACACATTTATTGATAGAGACTTACTAGTAGTAAGTCATACACAGCGCTATTCTAGTCTATATGAACACTATTATTTCTATCAAGTCAATTAGTACCAATTTAACTTATATACATATGGTACGAATTAACTTTTTTATTTGTGCGAAATGACTAGTACCCATCGTTGCTCTACATTGTATTAATCCCGTTACCCCCCTCCACTATTTTTAGATGACCTTGGCAAGGATGAAGAAAGGTTAAAGTTCACGGCCACGGATCTCATCGTACGGCGTAACCACTTCCACAATCAACTCATCGAAATAGTGAAGTCCCATCACAAGGTTCAGCATTACTAGTGTATGTAATAGGGGGGTATAACTGTGGGTAGCAGTGTGATGGTATAACTGATGGGTAGCAGTGTGATGGTATAACTGTGGGTAGCAGTGTATGTGATGAGAACTTTCATAATTGTGCTGTGCTGTTTCTTTGATGCTACCAGTTATTATTTATATATAATCATTTATTTTACTTTTTTATCAAATTTAGAGTAAATTGAATAATTAAATTATTATGTATAAGTTTATCAGTATAATAGAATAAAATATACAAAATATTGTTTTATACTGAAGTATTTTTATAATATAATTGTAAAAATATATCCACTATACAAATAATGAGTTTAACATAAAAACTAGCATTATTATGATTACATATTAATACATTATTATATACAGTGAGTGTGATGACTGTGAAGGGTCAAAGTTCAAACGTGTGCTAGACGTAGCGTGTAAGTAATATCTACTGATTATTAATCAAGAGTTATGACTGTAGGAGCTTGTGTCAAGCATTAGTAAATTTAGGCTTTCAAATCACACACTCACACATACAACACACTTATCATATATATACTAGGCGACAACAATAAAACCAAAAATATATTCCTATTTATTTTATTATTCAAATGAAATGAAAAAACTTTAACAAATAATCATTTGTATTATTATATGTGTGTGTATATATATATATTTCATATATTTATTGTAACTTGATAAATATAAATAGTGGTATATCCCTTACAGTATATATTTCATATATGTTTATAATTAATGCGTACATATAAAATGTTGGCGTGGAATATTTCGTTTGAATTTGATTTATCCATTTTACAATGACATAATATAATTGTATGTGAAACAATAATCGTCTCTTGTTAAAAGCTCGATGCATTAACAGTGCCCAATACGCCTCAAAGGCTAGTATATAGTGGGTACCAACCATTTCATGCTAGTCAAATCATACTAAATATTTCGTAACAACAAAAACCTCAATTCCTTCCAGAAAAATGTAAAATTGTACCATATAAGTCGGATTGTTTTTTTTCGTGGTACTCAATGATTAGTTTTTATATAGTTTGGGGAGTAGTGCCATCAATAGGAATACAAGTGTATTAACTTGTGATCATTCAGGTGTTCTTATCTCCGTGTATATCTATCATCTTTGTACCTATACACAGGTGTTTCTATCATCTTTGTACCTATACACAGGTGTTTCTATCATCATTGGAACATCCCCTGAAGATCTCCGATGATAAGCTACAGCGTTGGCACCCTGGCTTCCCTATAGAGGACTCTCTCGATATCGTAGCAGCCTCACTACCAGAACCTCCCTACTCCGCTAAACCTATGACGGCATCCGAGATGCTTGAACAGAATCGCTTCAAGAATCCCAGGGTAACGCACTGAACTCTATTCTCTCATTTAGAACAACTCCCTCTCTCCCATCTCTCTCTCCACCCCTCTCTCAATATCTATATATCTCATACTCTGTTTCTCTATTTTATAATTATATTTACGAATAAATCTGTTTATACTAAAAGTTAATTTTATAGCTAACAAAATTTGAATTAGTTTTGCAACCACTAGTTATTTAGCATGTAAACATTAGTATCTCTGATATAAGGTATGGATATAACATTATTTATTGAACTTATATCTGGCTGTGGTTTACGATGTAGAACTCTATGTAAATATCATTACAATCTTTAAACATCAGATTTATCAGTAGATAATTATTGAATTATGATTCATAATTTATGATTAAATATATAAAGTCAAATTTAATTTTTAATATAATATGAAATTATAGATTATTGTAATATAATGTTAATTTCAACATTTGTTATTTGTTGATTAATTAATAATTATAAATGTCTAAATCATAATATTTTTGTTATTCAATTATAGATTTTTTTTAGAAGTAATTAAAGAATTTTATTTTTAATAAAGATGCATTATTATGTTAATTTTTTATTATAAATTATTTATAAATACATTTTAATACCTTTTGTGTGTAAAGTATTTTGTAGATTATAATAATTTAAATATTTACACAAACAAATAACAAATTATTACTATTATGTATTGTTCTTTTATCTTAAATTTAATAATTATTTTGCTAATGTACACAATGTGTACTGCACATATATATTCGTACACATATTAATTATATAATATTAATATTAATGTATATTTAACAAATATATATTTAAAATTATCATTTTTTATAATTGATTTAGAAATTTATTTTTTTTATATTCTTAGTATATAATGTTTTTCAAAATATAATATAAAAATCATGCAATGTCAAACATGAAATATAAATATCATCATTCGTATATCGCTGGTATATAATAATAACATAGTATAATATCTGTATAGTTCATAACATAGTCAATAATAATAGAAAGCTTGCATGTGTGAAACTTAACAATAATTAACTTAATAATGTGTTCATGCAGATTAGTACCTCAATAACATAATATATATATGATAAATAGGATTGGATAGTTGGTTTAATGGCATGAATATGGGCGGTTGTTATTTGTATATTGAGTGTGTTCTTATATTTACAGCAATCACTGTGTTAATGGCATATAAAATGCCTCAATAAAAATAACTGCACTCATTTTATTATTTCTAAAGCTATTACATATTTGATTTTAAAGATTAATAATTGCATGAGTCGTATTTAAATTTGTTCTAAAACCGAACTGACTATTAGTTAAAATATTAAAGTGATTTAAAAACGAATAAAAACTAACATAAAATACCTTTTCTAAAATATTTAGGAATTGACTTGTAAGTGAAATTGGACGGTAATTAGTAAATAATTTTGTATCAGCCTTTTTAAATAAAGGAATTATTCTAGACATTTTCAGGTTTTAGTTGGTACAATACCAGTTTCAAGAGATAAATTAATTAAATAAGATAAAGGAATTATTATATTAATAGCAATACATTTTAATAACTTCATTAAAATACCAAAATTTAATATAATTTTTAAAAGCTCAATTTCATTACATGGAGTTATATAGAAACTATTAGGTGATTTTATGAAATATTTGTAATCATCAACATTTCCTCACTAATATTTTCATCTAATTCAATACCAATATCTCTAGAAAATATATTAAATTTATTAGATAATTAAATGGATCTGTGATATCAATTCCACATGAATTAAATGTATCAGTGAGTGAGTCAGACTTTTTTTAATTCATCACATTATATTATTAGCTATTTTTAAGTTTCTCTGAATAATAGGTTCTTTATTATTACGGATTAAAGTAGTTAAAGAATTTTTAAACATATTGTACTTGAGTAAATCATTATCAGTTAATTTATATTTTGTATACAGTTTTTTTTTAATCCTAAATCTGTTTTAAATTTCTTTTGTAATTTCCATGGAATACATTTTTTTTATATTTTCTATTTTCATATATATTCTATCATCATTAATAAAATTATGTTTAGTATTATATTTATTAACAATATTGAATCAACTACTTTTATTTATATCTAAAGATAATATAATTGGAAAATGATCGATATAATAATACCCGAAATTTTTGCACAATAAAGATTAAAATTATCAATTCTAGTTGGCCTATTTATCATAGGATAACATCCTAAGTTAGGTAATATTATTAGTTAATAATTAATATATTAGTTAATTAATATTATTATGTGAATACACATATATGTAACGTGCATATACATAGTATATATTTAATTAGCATGCATATCTGATGACTAGTTTAGAGGAATACTAAAAGAGGTGAATCATCGCTCGGTAATCACTGAATTAAGAGAAACTCATCAATGAAATAATACAATATTACTATTTTCTACTTTATTTGAGCGCAAACAATTCTAACATGTTATGCCATCGAACAAACTGATCCTAAATTTATTATTAATGGGGGAGGCGCACGTTCATCTAAACAATGCTATAAATGTATATATATATATATATATATATTTTATATATAAATGACAAGTAAAATATAATGGTATATAAACAATACTGACATAATAATAATTAGTAATAATATAGAGTACTCAAATATATATTATAATTCAATATACAAATAAATATATGTATAGGAGTTATAAAAATAGAAAAATATAAATTTATAGTAATAGTTTAATAGTATTTAATAGTTATAAAAAATAAGTATTATAAAAAATAAATAATGTATAATATAAATACAAGAATATAACATCTTGACTAGACAGAGATAATTATATAAAGAACGCATTTCTAAATTTTCTATGGAAGTGTCTCCTTTCAACCAATGATATTTTATTATACACATATATTATTTTTTTATTAATTATATAGAATTTATCTATAATCTATGCTTAATATAAATATAGAAATTTATTTAGTAAAATATGTGTATACGATATCGAAATATACAATTAAATGTGACAAGTATTTACAAAAATATTGATATTTCCTGTCAATTTCAAATAATTATTATATCGATTACGCTTAAAAAACACTTTATATTGATATAAATACTCACAAATAATTAGAAGCATTTTACAAATTTATAAGTAAGATATTAAACATGGAAAATATTAATAATATTTTAACTCGCCTACACCCTTAAATTTAATTATATATATGAAACAGAAATATAATTAAAAAAGTTATTTTATGTTTTTTATATATTGCTGTTTTGTGTGTAATTCTAAACGATTATAATCTTTATAAATTAATGTCAAGAAGTATTTGAACTTGATGAATCTATCCGTTATATTAATAGAGCACACACCACCTCCTCTAGATTGAGAAAGCATTACGATTAGCTGCTGCGGCGAAGGAGGCGGGACTTCTCAAGGGCGTCGCCACGCCTGCCTCGCCCAAGGTCACTGGAGACAAGTCCATCAGTCTGATTGATAAGCTGCCCTCGAGAGGAGTCAATGATTCACCTGTCAAGGGAGTGGCGCTTACGCTACTGGAACGCGTTAGTCTCCCCCTAGTGGTTGGTATGTAGTGTTTTATTACAAACTGATGGAGGTTCTTAAGATTTTCGAGTAGTTTATTTAAATCAAATATAGTATCTTTAGAATTTCAAATAGTTAAGATACGATCTATATCAGGCAATGATTTGAAATCATAGCGGAGAAGTCATTCTTTATCGAGAAATTCAATATTCAGCGAGTTTCCTGTAAAACTGTGTACACATTACGATTGTGCTACGAGACATACGATATATGCCGCTGTACTGCTCATTGTACGCTACAATACAACTACATTTAATATGACACGATTGAATACAAATCGTGTGTGAGTAAAATATTTATAAGGCATTTTTATACTAGGATAGGTACTAAACTTCATTGAGTTATCTGTGATATGATATAGTTTGAGAAATTATTTTATGAAGTGATAACTTATCATCGCTTTAAATACTTTTCTACTGGTACTATTACGTACATCCTCATTGACTCCAGGGTTCACTCACACCCCCTCTCTCCACATAGATCCGTCAGAAGGAGTCACTGAAGCTGCAAGAGAAGCTGTGTCAGACTCCTGACCAGGTGAAGAAGAGCGAGGAACTGTCTAGACTGCCAGACATCATCCGTATAGTACGCACGTATCCTTTCACAGCACTATGTAGGGCGGGGTGTAAGTGTGCACCTATGAAGCTTAGGTGTATCTCATACATAACTTGGTTATAGGGTTATTGTATGTTATGTATATATATATATATGTTCAATATACTATATTGTTATTTTATATTAGTGGATTCCTTTCATTTCATCCATGAAATTATTTTTCATTTATAACCATATGACTAAGTCCTTTCTCATGTTAAGCGTACATACAGGTTTTAATGAGAGCCGATCATTATTTCATAAACTATTATTTAAAACCTATTATATTGGTCCGGACAGGATCTGACTGAAACTGACATTAAACTACCTGTTACGCTTTAACCAATGAGTCACACAAGTAATTAATGTAAAATTGATGCGACCAATATACAATTATTAAGTATTATGAATAATGATGCAAACACTGGTACGTAGTAGTTTAGACCTCACTATTAGCCTTCACTATAGGACACTAGATTCTTCATCAATCAGAAGAAGGCTGCTTTACCCGAAGAGGAAGTAATCAACAGTATATCATCTAGCTACAAGACATCGCTGTCTCTCTGTTAGTATGTGTGTGTATTCGTATGATGAACACCAGTGATCTCGTGCGGCGCAATGATAATATACATATTTATGTATATAATTATTATAAATAGATAATACAACTATCCTTCTCATCTTACTCTATATCTATCTGTTCTAGTAGTATCAAACTTTACAATATATTACTGAATGTGATATTATATACACTAGTACTAACAAGGACAGGACAGGATAGGACCGCTCTCTATCTGCGATGGTAACTATTTATAAAACCGAAACAGATACTTTTCAGTGGTATAATTAATTATATTTCAATGATTTTAATCAAAGATATCATAGATATTATTATTTGTAAACAAATTCATTTATAAATATTCTATTAAAATTACGAATTTTTTTATAAATTCAATTTGAATGTTTTCCTATTTTATTTCTATTCTAAATAATATAATGTATATTAAATTATATTAGGATTTTAATATAATCATATCGAAATAATTTATTTAAAAACGAATTTTTGCATTGATTTGTATATAAAATTCAAATATGTACTCCTGGATCTTGATGCAATACAATAAAATTACTCAAGCAATACAAAGTTTACAAATCAGCATTAGTAGACATATTCCTGTACTTGTTGCTAATAAACAGCGATGCCATGATTATGATAAGTGTATCTATTTTATTCACTATGTAACTTAATTTAGTTTTTATCAGGGTTCGGTATTTTTGATCAAAAAAACATGGTTAATTTGCTTTTTTTATACAAAATTATTTTTAACTAATATATTTCATTAGAATTTCAATAATAGTATCATTTAATATTTATATTATTAAAAATAGTATAGATTATGTATATTATATAAAGTATACCATGGTCCATGGTATACTTTATATAATATACATAATCTATACTATTTTTAATATGGTCCATGGATAATATGAAAAATATATCACTCTGGAATGATTAAAGCACAACCATATAATATGTGTTCATCT
The DNA here is from genome assembly GCA_964019155.1 of Osedax fenrisi. Taxonomy (NCBI): domain Eukaryota; kingdom Metazoa; phylum Annelida; class Polychaeta; order Sabellida; family Siboglinidae; genus Osedax; species Osedax fenrisi. The sequence goes on from OZ025244.1 coordinate 33,721,189, forward strand.
GATAAAAAGTTAATACTGCCGCCTGGAGGGAAGCATGAGTTGTTCGGTTTTTTTGAATTAGTTTTTTTATATAAAATTATTGAATATTAATTTCAATACTATGGTATAGATTATGTGTATTATATAAATTTATTCATTTATGAACATGCCTGGCCGAAATAAAAATATAATATGGAAAGAATTTACTGAATCTTTGTAAAAAATTATACTATAATATAATTTTTTTTTACTATAATATACTTTTTAATATAATATACACGAAATATCTAATAATAATCATAGTATTTATCAGAACTATTTATTACAAATAACATTCAATATAACAATTTATTAATATGAATTATTTAATAAATATAAATTCAATATTTTTAACACAAAAAAATCAAATAAACCAATAACCCTGGTTATTATATATTATCATATTTATTTTGTGTTTGTTCTTTTTTTCTTATATTATTATTGTGGTATCCTAGGATAGAAGCTAAATCTAGAAGATTCTCAAAAGTGTTTTGCTATTAAAGGGTTCCTTTTCTACTTATTATATACCTATATTTTATTATATCCATACGTATATTAATTATTTAATTATAGATTATAAATTATAGTATATAAGTAAAATAACTATTATTCATTCATTCATAATGTATACATTGCAGCGGAATCTAGGAAGCACCTAGCCGTGATGGTAGACCTGTTTCCTGAATGGATAACAGAGATCCATGTGTCCAGGGGTAAGTTCATCAAGATGAACAAGAACTACGAACAGTGCAAGATCCTCGCTAAACTCTCAGCCATTCAGAAGGGTGGTGCCAAGACTAAAGTATCACACTAAGGGACATTATATCACACTCATCATTTTATCAACATTTTTATAGATTTTATAACGAATTTTAGCGTTTTTAATAAGCGACGATTAGGCAACGGAATGTACCTATTACTATTTAACATACGTATAGGTAGTATTATTTGTGAATTATTTTAATTGTAATTATTTTAATTGTAAATTATTATTTATTTTAAATATAAATATCTACTTAAAAGGAATAAAAATATTTATATTAATTGTAAACAATTGATTTTATATAAATAAATATAAGTATTATAAATATAAATATTAGTAATTGATGGCTATAAAATAATGTTCATATACATTATAAATAATTATATACAAATAATAATATAAAATAAATAATTATATATACTATTTATTTAAATTCATTCATTTATTTAAAGCTGCATTTTGCATTAAATTCACTCCCCATCCAGCCTGTGAATGATTATAATGTAATTATAATAATTAATTACTACAAATTAAATTATATTTATTATTTATTATATAACACTTTATTATTGATAATATATATATATATAATATATTATCCCAAACAATATTATAAATATCAATACATAAATGTAATTTAATTAAAATAGTGATTTATTTTAAATAACCTTTCTTGCTAAAGCCATTTCCTGTTCAATAAAATCTCGGGCATTGAAAGTTTCACCTTCCTTTTTATATTTGTCTTCTTCAATAACTATTTCTTTTTCCTGATAGAAGTAGTTATAACATTGTAAATTTATATTGAATAACTTAAAATATATATTTTAAAATATTTACATATATATATATTTAGTAAATATTATTTATAATTACTAAATTTGCAGAAATATATTAATCTAACATCTTCAAAATATATTTATAATTGTTTACAAATGATTTTTAAATAATTATAGGTATATGATTTTTCCATATTTCTACAGTTATAAATAATCATAATTATCTCAGCGGTAAATAATAATTCACCTCGGGTGCGACGAAATAAATATATTCTAAATATATAACTACGAGTTTACATCAACTTATCTACGTGCCTTCCGACCAATAAAGAAATCGTGTAACCTTTTTCTTCAGTTTCATTAACTTCCTCTTGCGGAATACAAACAACATCCTCTTGCGGAACTTTCGCAGTTTGTGTTTCTTCATCTTTCTGTGTCGGACTCCAATTAACCAAGGCATGGAATGCTGTGTGTTAGGCAGACTTATAATGGGATCAATAAGGCATCATGTGGTATGTAGGCAAGCTTATAACACATGTGATGAACCAGGTCATAGCATGCTGTGCTATAGGGTGGCTTATAACGCTGGCAGCAAACAATATGATGAACCTAAGGCTATGTGATAGGTAGAAGATAGGTAAGCACGTAATGTGAACAATGTGATATCATTAATAATTAACAAATTATGATTTAACCATAACAAAATAGTAGAATTATTGATGCTTATTTTCGTCAAGTTTCTATTAATATAATAGTATAGAGTAAATAATCATAATATTTCCTCCTGTTTATGTTATTGCACATGAATACAGTGCATGGGAAAATGTATATGTATTAATTAATAACATTCATCAGTAGTTCATTCGAATTAGTATTAAACTAAATATTAAGTATATTTCATTTCTTTACAATTATCAAGTACTAATAACTATATATAATCAAGTTATAAATATTAATCACAATATCTTTCAAGTTTTTAACTACAAATAAACACATTAATATACTATGAGTTACATAATTAATATAAATACAAAGTAATCTCTAATTTGTGAAATCAATTATTAAGAGGATAATCGCACACGAGAAATATTTATTTATTCATATTAATCATTTTTTTAAATATTTTTTATAATATATTTATGTTTATTTGTATATTGAAGCCAATTTTCAAAGAAAAAATGCATTATAAATTCTATAAAACTGGTCTTATTTTATATATATATATTAAAAAATGTATTTAATATTTATGATATATTTTGAAAACTGTTTTTTTCTTAATATTTCATCGATTTTCATTTTTGTTTATAATATATGATACTTATCATACTATATACCTATTATCCAATTAGGGAACTTTCTAAACTACTAATCTATATATATTTTTTTATAATTTACTAAAATTTACTAATATATATAATTTACAAATAACGTTATAACATATATATATATATACTACATATATACTACACACTATATTTATATTATTTCATGTTACTAAAAAATAAATATATATATATATAAACTACATTTATTTGTTATTTCCTGAATTGATATAGAATATTTTATAAAAAATATTGATAAATTTTAGACTCTATTTTCCCAAAATAATTATTTTCATTTACATACCGGAATAGTAAATCTAATTTTTGTTCTCAATAGTTGATATATCTTACTACTTGCTATTTTATTACTAGATATTATATATATCTATAGAAGTTAAGTATAGATTTTTATAGGAATATTTAGTTATTTTAATATATACATTTCGCATTTATTTCTAGTTATTTATAGATTTTAAAAATCTAATTTTATATACTTTTAAAATTTCTATCAATAAATACCTTGATCAAAACATTACTATATATTTTTACTACAAATTTGTTAGTATAAAGAAGATATGACCAATTATGGCAATATTCCAAATATATTAAAGAGTTATATAAATGTATGCACTACTATGTAACTCCTATATCATATATGTAAAAATCATTTTAATTTTTGTATTTTTAATACACAATATGTGATATAAATGCAAGTACATGTCTTGCATACTATTATGTTTAACTATATTCTATATCTATGATAGTGATATATAAATTAAACATTTAATATATATATTCTAAAGTGTGTGTATATTGATGTTCTAGGACATAATATAATATCTTATTTTATAAAATAACAATTAGTCAATTACTATTCATGGTTAAGAGCCTTAATAGCAATAATTCTAACTTTAATGATGGTCGGCTGTTCCTGATTGGTTGGCTCTCTAATCTCAACAGGAAGTCGACCTATCGTCGGCGTCAACTTATCTAGAGGTCGTATCGAAGCGGGAAGGTTAAATCGCGATACAATCGCTGGTTCCAGTATGGATTTAAGTAGGGTTTGAGAAGTGGAGGGCAGCTGTAGACTCGTAGGCTTGGATGGGGCTGGCATACTGACGATAAGATGCTCCGATATGTAGGTCATTGGCACAGGTACTCTGCCCATCTCTGCATCAATGAAAATTAACTTTGATTTCAATGAAATTAATGTTATAAGATATAGCATTGGTGTAATATTCGGTTAATAAAACAAATAATTTATATATTAACTTGATCATATTATCTAATATATATATATATAATATTATGAAAATAAGCGCACTAAACATTCACTTTGTATTAACCGTGGCATTGTGTTGTCAGAGCTCTTGTAATGCTCAGTTTACTCAAACTTTGTAGAAGTTTCCTTGGTAGCATATTGCTGTATGCATTTTATAGTAATTACATATTTATACATTTAATTAGTATTGTATAATATAAAAAATATATAAACTAATAATAATACTAATATATATTTTATATATTAACTACATATTGCATACAATATTATAGTTTTAATTTAATACTCTTAAATATAGTTTATATAATAAAAAAACCCAAAATTATCAGTTACTTTTTCCATGACTATAATATATTAAAATAACTTATTTAAATTATTTATTATTACATAACATTAATAATATACATTTAAGGGTTGGTTTTGCTTGATTTCGATTGAGTTAGATTTTCGCTAGATGATAGAATTTTATGCATTTTTGGTTACATTCATCTAAAATACCTTTAAATATCAAATATATTCATAAATATATCTATAAATCTATAATAGTATATCTATAAATATATCTATAAATAGGTACCTATAAAATATTGTATCCAGCAATTTCTGAAATATTGTTCAGTGTAATATTTCAATATTATATATCATATAGTATATAATATATGAGTGTAAGAAATATATATTTTGTATAAACCTCTTCTATAAGCGCAGTCCATATCGATTTTTTTAAAAACAGATTTATATAATTATGATAATACATCTAATAAGCGTGTTATTTACAAAACTTGACTCGATCTACTAATCATTAATTTTAATCATTCATTTTTAGACATTAATTTAATATATACTCGCATTTATGTTAACATTATATATAACATATGATACGAAATTATTGTTTTACTATTTATATATGTTTTCAAGAACTCTTATTTCATATAGGTAGCAAATGAATAATAGTGCATAGTATCATACTAAGTATGTTATTTATAACTTATACAATAATAAGATTATATATTAGATGATATAAAATAATCTAAAATATTATCAATATATTAATGTAATCAGTAAGTTAATAATAATAACTAATTGTCACACTTATTAATTGTTACAATTATTGTGTAATAATTAAATTATGACAATTAGATAATCCATAATTATCGAACGAATCGTCAATCGAGTTTAATTTGGTAAATAACACACTATTGTTATAATTAAATTATTATACTATATAGTTACTACTAGTAACTTACTAGGTATTAGTATATGCATCAAAATCATTTTGAAAATGTTCAACCTTTATAATAAAGTTTATTAATTAATAAGTTCATGGTAATTAACTAAGTTAACGAGTACAGTTATTGTAACCATATATTATTTATTATATAATTATTTACATAATTATTACATAATATTGTGTTAATTAATAAAATATTCAAATATTATAATATATAACTCTAACTACTAGTATAGTATATAACTCTAACTACTAGTACCAGTGTGTTGCAAAATATATTTTTTAAATATCGTCAAATATAGTTTGATATTTTTAAGACAGATTAATAATATTATTTATATTATCAAAATATTATTTATTAAGTTAATTAATTTTAAATTAATATTATAAATAATTAAATATTTTACAAACCAATTTAATATAGTTTATGTGTCTAATAAAGGTACTCATACAAATCTGACATTCAATTTAAATTCAAATCTTAATATATTTATTTACATATTTGTAGAAAAAAATAGAATATGTCTATTTTATCAAAGATTTTTTAATCAAATATAAAACTCATAGAACATCAAGGATTTTCCATAGTACAAATTTTAAAATCTTTCCCTCGGAAAATATTTGTGAACATATTGAGTTAATCTATAGAACTATATAGGTAATCTATAGTTTCACATATATATATAATCAGTCATTATATATTTATATAATTACATAATTATATATCTGCCTAGTTTAGGTAACATACAAATCTATGATAAAATATCATAGCATTTTTAATTTTACATATATCATTGACATAATTAATCCCTTATAGGAATTAATCCTTTATAAATTTGATTTCATTACAATTGATATCACATATATTTCCAATACCTCCTACACAGGGCCGGCTTAAGCATACTATGGGTCCCGGGCAAAAAAAACGCATGGGCCCCATAATAATTTGATAACATATTAATATGCTCATTCTATCAATAACTAACATATCTAGGTGACTAACATATATAGATGACTATTAAATGTATATAAATAAATGATATATTATTATTATACGTGTAACAAATTATGTAAAAATATTTAAAATCTTTAAATTTGTAGTTTAAAAATGTTGGTTTTTAATATCTATTTACATGTTTCGTGTGAATGTGGTCCCCTTTAATATATGTATACTATACAGAGGGAAGGTAAACTCCTTCACTCCATGGGTGTAAATATATAGATGGGGTATCTCCTTCACTCCATGGATGTAAATAGATGGTTGCAAGTTACACCCTTAAAATCATTGCAATATAATATTTTATAAGTTAATCTAAAAATTAATTAATAAAAAATAAAAATGATATAAGTATAATTAAATATTTATATTACTCTATTATTAGTAGATGTGTATAGTTATACAAAGGGGTTGGGTTATGTTTTTTGTTGGGTTTGGGTTTAGCTGTAAAGTTCGTAGGCCCCGAAGTCGTAGTAGAGGAACATACACCTATGGATACTGGATATCGAAGAAGAGAACCTCGCCTAAGCCTACATATTTTTTATTATTTCTATTATCTCAATTGAAACTAATTGCAACACTTTTCGTATCGACTTTATTCTACAAAGTAATTAGTTTCACGTTTTTCATAAAATTGAAGACTCAAATTCTGGCATTTTATTGAATAAATACGTTGACTCTATTAATGTAATTTACGTTAAGTACATATATAATATAAGATATAACTTATGTAATAATAGAAAATCTACAATATAAAGCATCAGCTTGTCATGACCATCTAATATTCGATAATTCTCTAAATAAAAATGAGTATATGCTTTCTTTAATCTATATGTTAAAATATTATATATTATATTGATTTGGTATGAAAGCAAAAATATTGCTGAAATTGTAGAAGGGAACCTAAATATTTGTTTAATACCAGGACGTAGATAGAGAAAATCAATTATTTTGAGAAAAATAATATCGAAAATATCTAATTAGTCTTAATTACTATTATACATCTATATAAAATATCGTTTTTTTTGTAAATTTATTATCAATATAATTCTTTAAATATGTCAGTAATTATAGTTAAAATATATCTGAATCATATTTAATTTTAATAAAAAAAACTTTTAAAACTTTTATATTTTTTCTTCTTTTTTTCTTAATCTATAGTGGTTAAGATTCTCGTAACTTGTATCTAGTATAAGTTATTGCTTTCTAGTTTATCAATCAATTATTTATCAATTCATTTTATACTATATTATTTGACAATCAGATATATATGTGGTCGTCTATGGGTATCATTATTAGCATTATCTCCAACATCTTTATATACGTGTTGTCACCATATAAGGAATATCTTCGACATATCAAGATATATTTTCGTGTAAATTTCGAAATTTTGTAAAATTCACTTTTTACATCTGCCTAAATGACTCATATTTAATTAATTTATTATATTATTTTTATTTGTTTTATTAGAATTAATAATATATAAGAAAATAGAATGTACAAAAAAAATGAATTTTTGTTATATAAATAGTAAAAAAATGTTTCTTAAATAATTTATGGGCCCCCTAAAATGTTGGGCCCCGGGCAATTGCCCGGTTTGCCCCCCCCCCCTTGAGCCGGCCCTGCTCCTACAACCTCGAGGTTATAGCGTGGAGCTTCCCGGTTGTACGTCGTACAATGTAGGTACTACAAAGTAGGTGATATGTATATATCATCAAAGATCGTCCGAAGGACTTTGTAGTATCTTTGATATCATGCAACTAATATCATAGACATTAGAGTGAGGTACACCTCACTCAATATCTATGACTAAGATATATCATATTTCAAATATGTCAAATTAATATCAAAAATATTTCGAAAATCATTTTGAATATAAAAACTATACATTATATTTTGTAGACTGGATTGTCAATGAACATTTTTCATATATTCGCAAATAGGCATTGGATCGACATTTTTCTTCATGAGCATCATATGGATCCGCATCGATGAGCTATGGATGAGCATGTCTATTGATATTGGAAATAATTTGTTTTCGACAATGAAAATAAAAACCACAGATTTATTTATTTTGGTATCACATTTTTAATAATAATTTAAATTCACTTACATTACTATAATGCTTAATTATAACGTATACGTATACTCTTATACGAGTTATACTATACATAATTATGTGTTTATAATTATAGTTATAACTATATAAAGTTCTCATATACTCATATATGAGTTTATATTATACTAATATTAACAATTAATTGTTAATAACTATATGATACAAGGTGATTTACCATCGATGACTGAATATAGGTCTAAGAATATAAATACCTACTATGTTCAAACAACTAGCTGAATTCAGCGTTATAACGCGGTGGCATCCTGGTCAATTTAGATTAACACCCTTTCTCCACTTATTCTCAATTATCATATAGTGAATGTATTGCGTGATTTTAATGTGAATCTTTCACTACTTAAAACATTATTTGTTCATTTGTTATCATTAATAGACCCACTAAATAAGATTATACTATATTCTTAACGGATGTTATGTTATTATTTTTGATATATATATATATATACCATGGTATAGGTACCATGAAACTGCAGTTCCCCCAAAATACCTCAACATTATCCTTAGGATATCAATATACCTTTACGTTTTAAATTTTTCTTCATTTCCCACATTTAACAATCTTACTGGCATCCATTATATTGAATATTTCCTATTAATCAAATATCTCTTATATTAAAATAAAACCTCAAAGGAGGTATTCCACTACAAGTATTTCCGGCAAGTTGCCGGAAATATTGTAACTTTAAAATCATTTTCTATCAAGTTGTAATTGGATACCCCATTTAAGAGATTTTATTATAATATATATATATATATATATATATATATATATATATATATATATATATATATATATATCTATAATATATCTATATATATAATCTCATATGAGATATTTGATTATAAAAAAATACTTTCCCAAAGCATATTGTTGTGAACCCTATTGACCTTATGGTATTACCTTACCTTATTACATTACCTTATAGATATAATTGAATTATTGATTACAAAAAAACTAATATTATAACATATCAATTTAGTATAAACAGTAGGGGAGAGTGGGGTTGTATGAACAGGTGTCTTGCATGTGCCACTGGAGATAACAATTGTTTGCTACAGCAGAAATTTGATTTAACTGAACTTATATCGTCATCTATAATTAATACAGTTGCGGAAGTATCTTTTTAATAAAAAAATAAAAATAGTAACATTTTAATCACTTTTTAACTAAAGTACGCTCAAAAGTAAAAAATCCAGACAAGGTAATATATGTTATAACTTCTATAATAATTATTTGATTATTTTCATATTATATATATGATTTTAATATATAATTAGCTTAATATTAATATAAAAATATATTTAAAATTTTAAATAAAATATTAAAATGTTATCAATTAATAATAAAATTTGATATGGGGTTGAGTCACAGAGCTAGAGAGAAAGCAGGGGGGTATACCCCAGCAAATTTAAGTCTTCTGTACCCTAAATGTACCCTAATTTATTAACGATGTTGTACCCTAAATTATTATTGATATCTTACACATAAATCTTTTTAGGGTACAATTATTCATTTATAGCATGATGGACCCTAATTAGGGTACGGCTATACGGACATGGCTTTTACCCTAATTTTTACTACTCTTGTACCCTAATTTTTTACAGTGTACCCTCTATAATATAGGGCTTATATAGATACCACCCCGTGTACCATCCCTATAGATCATGTCTAGTATTCCCTTGTGCCCATATATACAGTATATATCATAAACCCATATACGCGAAACCAATACGATTATTACTAGTAACACGTGTGTACATACACAAACACACACACTCACATATATATATATATATATATATATATATATATATATATATATACACACACATGTATATTGTTGTTAGAACAGTGATGACTCATATATGATACATTATATTCAATAATTGGCTATACATTGCTAATTAAATGTAATACGTTTGTATGTTCTACTAGTGTTTCGAGGACAGTGTTGGATTACGTCATGCCATGATCGATGCAATAAATGCATAACAATTAGTTATGTAACTGTATACCTACCTACTTCAATTATTATATTTTAATTGCTTAATATTTCTATATATATAATTTTTGTATATAAGTATTTATAAATACTTACATACAATATCAATATATAAATATGGCCTGGCAGTAATCTCTCTTTTATGTATAAACACTGTCATACGTATTTACATTTCTATAACAGAACAAAGACGGGTCCCATCTAGTATATTTATTATATATATATATATATATATATATATATATATATATATGTGTGTGTGAGTGTGTGTGTGTGTGTGTGACTCTATAGACCTATAGGTGTCGCAATAAACACAAACATATATACGCCGAACTCCTGAGGACTATCATGGATAGGTTCAATTTTTGAAAATTTCTTTCGCAATACAGAAAATAGGGGTACCGAAATTAAATATTAAAATTCTCAATTATCTTATTGATCGTACTATAGTTACTATATATAGATAGGCGGTAAATCTATATCTCGCGGTAAAAAATACTCCAATCGTGATAATTTAAAAAAATGTGTATTAATGCAATTACTTAATTAAATATATATATATATATATATATATATATATATTATTTATATATAATAATATCATATATTGTATATATATATAACTAGGAAATACGGGTCAGTCTATACATTTTATTTCAGTTTAGGATTTTATAATAATTCGAAATAATTTATAAATTTAAATATTGATATTTACACTTTATTAAAGCTTAGGATACAAATTGTTTTAGTGTTAAATATTTAAAATATATTATTAAAATATGCTATTTTAATAATACGGAATACGCAGCTGCTATAGCACCTATAGGTCCCATTATTAATAAGTGTATGTATATATATACACTCTATAGAGTGAATAACAAACCAATAATCAGCAACATCATTGCCCAAACTATATATAAATATATATTGAATTTGATATTATTTTTAAGTTTATTACAATATATGTCCTATATATTATATAATAGGACATATAGGACACCTATAGGACATATATAGGATATTCCATGATCGGAATATAGTGATATACTACATGCCCTTTCAAAGTTCACATAGTTTTTTCCACCAACAATAATATATAAACATATACTATAAATATATATATATATATATATATATATATATATATATATATACGTAAACTAATGATCGAATGTTATGTATTCAAGTCATAAGTATTAGTGATTCTAATTAATACTTACACTGGTAATTGTATAAGTAATATACGATAGTATATATAAATATATATATAAATATATATATATATATATATATATATATATATATATATATATATATATATATATATATATATATATATATATAGAAGAGTAGGAGGTGTGGAGTTACAGAATATGTCGTTTAATGCTCGTTTAAAAAAGTGAGTCATTCATTGATGGATATTATACGTCAGAGTTACAATGGCTAAAGATATACATTTATATATTTTATCTTAAAAGCGTTACGTTTATCTAATATTTA
>OZ025244.1:33738217-33763217 GCA_964019155.1 Osedax fenrisi
CAAATATACTATATATATATATATATAAACTTAAAAATAGTATATTTTATTAATATTAATATCGTTATTAGTACTACATAACTTAATAACATAATTATACTTAGGGTTTATAAAATAGTAGAAGAAATACATACACGCCTTGCACGGATGTTCACTACTAGTAGATTCATATTTTTTAATTTATATAATTTAATAAATTAATTGTGATCATCTATTTGGACATCTATTATTATTAGTTGTTTATTCATTAACAACATTTAATTAAATATAAATACCTTTAATTCGCATACATACATTTTTATAAACTTACATGTAACTTATTATTAAAAACAAGTAACATCTAACTTATATGCGCATATATTTCCTATAGGAAAAATACACTTAAAAGTAATTTGATGATAAATCTTAAAATAATAATCTGTTTAGTAAACCCGTTATTATCTATTGATAATACCTGTATATAATATAATGTACATTTAAATGACCCGAAGGTTTCACCGGACCTTAACGTATAAAATGTAATATATATATATATATATATATATATATAGGCTTAACGATATTATGAGTAATAATATAGTATTACTTATATTTATATTAATATACATCTCGCATTATACGAAATATGAAACTGAACTTCAGTATAAAGTGTAGGTGCTATAGAACCTCTTACCCCATACACCTCTTACTCCGCTTTATACATTCCTTACCTTTATATACATACATCCCTTACTTACTTTCCCCCCTTACTATCTATACCCCTTACCCTATTACCCACTTACAGTACGAAGCTATAGATGACGAACATAAGGGTCTGTTCGTGGGTATATTCGACATGGCCGCTAGCCCTGCAGAACAAAGCAAGGTGGACACACTGGTCAAAGCAGTAGTGGAACACTTCACTAACGAAGAGGTATTACGTGCGTGTTATGATGTAACGCATGTGTACTGTGATGTAATTTATGTATTACATAACTTGTATACTATAGTTGTATATTATATGATGTAACTTATGTATTAATGATGGTACTTAATAGAACGTAATATTTAGTTTAGGTTAAGCATATATTTTACTATAGGTATTATATACCTAGGTATGTATAAAGTATATACAGTGCACAACTATATGTAGGTATACAAACTTGTTATAAATATCGATACTCTCTTATATTAAGGTATACATTATACTATATATACACACACTACAATATACTATACAGTATAACATACTGCAGTATATTATACTATATTATAGGATAAATAATAAGGATTCTAAATTATTTAATAAGTCTAAGGGAGCGTTTTTCTAACATACAACGTGCCTGTATCTATATGCTTATACACAAGCCACTCAGGTGGTATTAGGAGACGTTACTTAACGCACCCTAAGAAATTCGCGTATTTTAAATTTCATAAAATTAATCAAACAAAATATAATTTATATATATATACTTACATATTACTTGATTATCTAATATGTATTGATAAATGTATTATGATTAATATACCAATTTAATTATAATTAAATACAAACAAACTTGTTAAATATAATCTATTGTCACAATTCAAATAATTATAAAGTAGCGAATTTTCTCTTTCAAAATTATATATTAAAATGTTGTGAGTACATGTATTAAAGCTTACTTATTATATTTCTAAGATTACAATTATCTAACTATCCGAATATTTATTATAACATGATAATATATTGCAATTATAAATATGCGTATATAGTTTATCAAAAGTATTTACTAAGGTTCCGTAATAGTGTCGGTATTTGAAGCGACTTACTTATTTACCTCACTATTATAACATACCTCTTACATACCCTTACCTCACTCTTACTTCCCTATATATTACGTTATTTACCCCTCTAACCTCTTACCTATTCCCCTCATCTGACATATTACCACCCTCCTCTGACCTCTGACCCCTTACCCCATCACAACAGGCAATGTTCGACTCTGCTAAGTACGCTGACGCCGAATCCCACAAGAAGATACACGCCGAGTTCGTGCAGAAGATCAAAGCTATCAAAGCTCCCGTTGCCAAGGAAACCGTAGAATTCGCTAAAACTTGGTCAGTTCGCCTACGTATGCGTTAACCTCATGTTATAAACGTGTTCTAGTATATTTGGCGATAAGTTTCATTTAAAATAGACTTCACTGACTAATTACTATCGACTTTATCTGAATATCTTCTGGTTTTTACATAAATACAATATAAGACTCATTAATCACTGATTTAGATACGGATATCTCCATTCATTGTCGTATTCGATTTTTTAAATAATATACTCTTTTACTACATATAAACAACTCAGTGGATCGCATGTAATACTCTTTCATGTGTAATAATATACTACTATAGTATTATTTATTATAATAAAGCAATATAAATACATAGTTATGTATTAGTAATTATATATAATAATAACGTTATTGAGCATATATAGACTAGACTTACCTAATTATTATAAATATAATTATAATTTTTAATTTTATCATAATATTAATATTTTCTATAATTATAGATTATAATCGAATTAAGATATGTTTTGTAATATAACGAGTTAAATCGAACCTAATTAGGTATTAATAACGCAGTCTATTTGATTCGATTACTAAGTATTGCCATGTATTTTATATATGAAACGTACACGCGTTCATACTTTATAAAGTAACGAGCATATATATCATAATAGGATACCTACATTTATATACCCATTACATTATACCCATTAAATTATACCCATTATACCTACATTATGTCCATTACACAATACCTATTACATTATACCCATTACATTATACCCATTACACAATACCTATTAAATTATACCCATTACATACTACCTTTTACATTACACAGGCTTGTAAACCACATCGTTGGCATCGATTTCAAATACAAGGGAAAATTATAAGTGCACGGATTGTTTCGTATACGAATAATATGATTAATATATTAATATCGATATTAAATCCCCTATTGTCAATAGTGCGAACTTCATCAATAAGAAGCTACAATATATAATGAAAATAAAAAATTGAAATACCTAATCGTTCTTTTATATATATATTATAATATATTATTAATACACATTAAGTAATTTAGATGAATAAATAAATATACTTATACTTATTACACTATCTAGATATATATATATATAATATATATATATATTATATATATATATATATATATATATATATATATATATATATATATATATTAATAAGTACAATTGCAATTAATCCGAACATTTGGGCACCACAATACCACGAGCTTCAGGTGAAACTGTATTTTTTATTTAATTAACATTTAATTATATAATATTTAGTCATTTAAAAAATAATAATTTAATTTTAAAGAAAATACATAAATATAACATATTTAAAATATCAATAAAAAAAACTCATTTTTATATATAAAGTTATATGGTATGTTCACTACACATAATTATATATTATTTATACATACATACATTTGTATTTTTTATAACAAAATAAATACCTAGCAAAATAATAGCTATTATTATATAAATTAATAAATACTTTTAGATACATAATATAAATATTTTATAAACATGATTTTATGTATATCTTTAATTAATAATTAGTTACATTCTATATAAACATACAATGAACATTATAAACTTATAAGTTATCACTAATGATCATGTTACATTATCACTTTAAATTATATATTGAAATAATTTGGCATGTGAATTTTTTTATTTAGTAGTTAAACTCTATAATACTAATAATAAACTACTTGGTATATATACATATGTATATATATACCCGAATACCTGAAAAGAAATATGAGTAAATTACTTTTATTGTATTTATATTTATTGAATTATGTAGAAAATATAATATAACGTTTTAATTATTATATAATAACTTTAGTGAATATACATTGTCTACATATATATTTTCTACATGTCTACATATGATATAATGTTCCCAAGTAATCTAAAATAATAAAATAGTTACAAGTTTTTTTAGTTGGTAGAGTAATTTACATAAAAATAAAAATACTGATAAAATCATAATTAAAGTTTAGTCAAATATATAATTAGATAAATTAATTAGTCACATATCATCGACTACAAAATCATCCAACTTATTCTATTCATAATTTAATAAATACGAAATACTCTCCAAAGTTGACTAGGGTAAAGTAGTACCTACTCGAATACTGAAATGTACGACGTACATTAGAGCGGCTTGAAAAATATAAAATTTTCAGATAATGTATCGCTTCAGTGAAATAATATTAGAAAACATGTAATATAATTCAATACAAAAAAAATTAATTTAATTCGTAAAATATTGAATAGTCAATATGACTTTCAATTTTAAAATAGGATTGATAGGAAATCTTATAATGGAGTAGATACAAAATTAATTCAATACATTTTTTAATATACTTCCTATTAATGAATTTTGTCATACGATATATATATACTAGAATGAAATATTATTAACAGAATAGCAGAAACAATTTTTTTTTAAATAATAATTTCTTTATAATTTTATCATTTCTAGGATTGAACTTTTTATGTTTATTATTCGAATATCTTTATACATTCGAATATCTTTTGTTTTTTGTTTTTAATCAAAAATAAAATTCAGATCAAGTTTATTATATTCTTAATAAATGTATAAAATATATTTACTATATATGATTATAAAAAAAAATTTATTTAAATATTTTTCTAGGAATAATTTGAATTTTAATGATTTCTATAGAAAAAATAAATATTTTCAAGGAAAGATGAATACAAAATTTCTAGGACCTAGTCAATTTTATTTTTTTTTACCATAATATAATTTTAATTATCATTGAGATGACCGCAATAATATTTTTTTTATATTATATTTTTTTCTAATTTAAAAAAAATTAAAATATTTGTAACTATAAAAAATTTAAAATCTGAGTTTGTTAGATCCATATTTTGATTTAAATATACTTAAGTCTCTTAAATGCATATTAAATATATAATTAAATTAGAAGACGATATTAATTAATTGGTTGTCAAGGTAAAACTAAAGATAAATAAATGCTACGCATGCGCAGTAAATTTAATAATAAACAAGTATTTTTCCTATAAAATGTTATTAAACATCAAATTGACAACTCAATTGAGTATAACACAATTTGTAGTTGTTACACTACTGTTTATATATATTATATGTTTATAGTTTTTACTGAAGCAACATATTTAATGACTGACGAGCCACCCTAACGTACATTGTACGTAATATCGACACCCTATCTACAATATAACTACAATCAACAAATATTTTAATTTGCGAAATGTTAAGTAATATTTAAAGTAATATATATATTACTTATAAGTATACATTTTTTATAATTTACATATATATATTTTTAATTATAAACACAAAACTGATTTTTTCGTAACGACTCTAAATTTATGAAAATTTGAAGTACAATATTGATTCTCACTTGTTTAAAAATTTAAAAATGTAAAATATTTAAAATAAACCTTATAGATATAATTATATTTTACAATGTCAAACAAATATTTAAAATTCTTCATAATTTATTGAAAAGTTGTTAACGTTTTCCTAAGCAACATACATATTCATAATACCGACACCCTAATTGCACATAATATGGATATACCCGTTAAGGCGGATTTTATAATGCGTTTTTTTAAAGAGTAGAGATACTCATATGAGTATACCAATATTGGTACTGGTTGCATATATGGAAATATAATAATTAGAAAGCAAAATCCGAAAAAATTGAAATTCGTATATCGTGCGACGAGCACAAGTGCACTTTCCTAGAACTGTTATACATAGAAGAAATAACAATTTTAACATGGAGTAGATTAAATGTATATATATATTAACCTATTAACCAGTTCCGTCGATTCATATCCGACCCCTGGCGACAACGATGACAGCAGCTCTCCAACTCCTCCTACATCTTGAGGGTCGAATCATGTTGAAGATAGTTCCATAGAAGTTTTTCTTTATGATATCCAACCATCTTTGCCGTGGTCTCCCTATGCTTCTATAACCCCCCATTCTTACTACCATCACTTCATATTCCATTCCGCCTGCTCTTATAACATGGCCAAAGTAACATAATGATGCCTTGACTATCCTTGACTCAAGCGTCCATTCTGGTTTTATATTATCAATAACCCATACATTTGCCTTTCTGTCGGTCCATGTTATTCTTAGCAGACGCCTCTAACACCACAACTCAAAAGCATCGATCATATTTCTCTCAAGCTTTCTCTTTGTCCAAGATTCTGCTCCTTATATGATTATAGGGAAAACTAAATCTTTTACAAGCCTAATCTTTGTTCTGAGGGTAATTCCTCTATATTTCCAGATTTTCGTTAGTCCCCCATTGCAGATCTACCCAATGCTAAACTTCTGCGTATTTCCTTCTCACATAATCCATTCTTGGTTAATAGAGATCCCAGGAAAATAAAGTGTGATACTACTTTAATATGTTTGCAGTCTACTACCATTTCTCCTTGGTCTTCAGTCATTATTACTTTAGTTTTGCCTACATTTAATAAATACCTGCCTTTTCACTAACCAACTTTACTCTTTCCATAATTGCTATTAGATCGTTTTTAGTTTAATCTATCAGTGTTGTGTCGTCAGCATACCACAGGTTAGTAATCCTTCTACCACCAATAATGATTCCCCCCATCCCAATCTTTTAATGCCTCTCTCATTATGTTTTCTGCATATATGTTAAACAGTAAAGGAGATAAAATACATACTTGTCTTACCCCTTTCCCTGTGTTTATAGTACAGTTTCACCGAATTCTGTTATTATAGTGGCTGCTTATTTCGTATAGAGCATATCAGTAGGACTATTAGGTGAACTGGAATTCCCACTTC
Source organism: Osedax fenrisi (assembly GCA_964019155.1). Lineage (NCBI taxonomy): Eukaryota > Metazoa > Annelida > Polychaeta > Sabellida > Siboglinidae > Osedax > Osedax fenrisi. Next base: position 33,745,123 of record OZ025244.1, read on the forward strand.
TTGGAATATAACCCATAGTCTATAATGATCATTAGATCGATCTACGCAGTCGAAGGCCTTTTTGTCGATAAAACACATATACACATTCCTTGTGTTCTTTGGCTATTTCCATCATCCACCGCAAATTAGCTATATGATCTCTTGTTCCTCTTCCTTTTCTAAAACCTTGTTCAATAGGTAGTTCTGGGATAAGGAAATGTTCTAATATTTTCTGAATAATTCGAAGGAATATCTTGCTAGAATGAGAGATCAGAGCAATAGTTAGATAGTTTGCACATTCTTTCTTATCTCCTTTCTTGTATATCGGGAGATAAATAGGTTTTTCCAATCTCTTGGCCATTCCTTAGTCCTCCATATATTATTGAAAAGAATTAACAGTATTTTTATAGATGCATCTCCACCTGTTTTCAGAAGCTCTATAGGTATACCATCACATCCAGATGATTTCCGATTTGATATATACTTGATAGAGTCCTTTACCTCTGTCTCTAGTATATGAGGTTCATCTTCTTATCTAGTTTCGTGGAAAGTATCAATGAATTTAGGATCTCTCCTGTAAAGCTCTTCGGTGTATAGTTGCCATCTAATTTTTACTTTTCTTTCTTCAGTAGCAGTCTGTCGGAACTTAGATTCATAACTCCGCATCTAGCGGTGTATGGTCCAGTTATATCATTTATTTCCTTGTATAGATCTCTTGTTCTTCATTTTTTATTGTTTTCTTCTATTTTTCTGCATTCCTCTCTTAAATTTATCTCCTTATCATACCTTGATTTTTTTTGAAATTCAGAATCTAGTTTTTTATATTTTTCTATTTCACCTTTTCCTTTTGCATCTCTTCTCTCCTCCGCTATTTTTATTGTTTCTTCGGTTAACCATTGTATAACATTCCTCTTCTAAACTTTTGGTATCCATTTCTAAGTCGTCTCTATAACAGCATCACGTATATCAATCCATAAATATTCAGGATTTTTGCCATCTACTTGTAGTATACTGAATCTATTCTTGACTTCTACAGTATATTTCCTATCAATGTTTTCTAGGTCATATTTTTGAGTAGTCTTATTTCTTTTAGTTTGTTTGAGCTTTATCTTGATAATAGCTATTAACAAATTGTGATATGTGCCACAGTCTTCTCCAGGGATAGTTGTTACTCTTTTTATAAAGCTTTTCTATCGACCTGTACATAATATATAATCAATCTGGTTTCTAGTAATTTTATCCGGTGACTTCCAAGTATATAGTCTAATTGCATGTTGTTTGAACATTGTATTCATAACAACAAGACTATTTCTACTGCATAAATCTACCATGGTATCACCGCTTTCATTTCTAATCCCCAGTCCAAAACTACAAGTTACCCCAGATGTATTTTGTTTACCCACTTTAGCATTCCAATCGCCAATGACATACATGATGTCACATTTTTGAGTTATATCGATTGCTTTTTGTAGGGCATCGTAGAAATAATCCAACTCCTCTTCATCTGCTGTTGAAGAGGGAACGTATATTTGTATGAATGTGAAATGTATAGGTTTACCTTAGATACGAATTGTTATTATTCTGCCACTTATAGGATTGAACCCAAGAACACATTTTTTTATTTTTTCTGTGCATATGAATTATGCCACCCCTTTTATTTCAATTGTATCGTTTCCACTCAAATATACTGAATAGTTATCGGATTTTACTTGTCCTATCCCCTTCTACTTCGTCTCACTTATTCCCATTAAATCTATCACATTCCTTCCCATTTCCCTTGTAATAAGTTCTGTATTTCCATTATTCATTGTTCTGACATTCCATGTCGCTATATTTATATATTTTTTAAATTGTAGGTAGCTATTAATATCTGTGTGTTTCAAGACGATTTTCTCAGAAACAATCCTTCCTTGCAGTTTAATATAGTCTCGTCATCCTTACCGATTGTAGGTTAACTACTTACACGATAGTTTCGCTCATCCCCAGTAACAATTGAAAGGCTGTCCAACCTGGGGGCTCATTTTCTAGCCTTATTGCATTTACTTCTATTTGTGCTGTCATGTTTGTTTTCGTGGGAATTTTACTGTAGTAGTTTCCCGTTGCTTTCTCCATCGCAGTGTTGAAGCCGTGAATGGGGTTGCCAGAACGCCCTCGAGTAGATATGAAGTTGCCGTTGTCCTTACTAGATCATCCGCCTCGTCCACTATTTCTATCGCTACTGCTCGATAGAAAAGACTCTGTTTTATTTCTGTTACTATAATAAATGTTAGACTAGTTATGTTAGAAGCCAGTCATACCCATGCACTTTTTAGCCGGCCAGTCGAGGTCGTTTACCAGAGTTACCCGCCGTGCTTACCCGCCGCAGAGTTAACGACTACTTGAAGGTAATTGCATCAGTTGAGTACTGTGTATAGACAGGTGACCCTGAACAACCCATTTTCAAAGTATATTGTATAGGGTTCGACTGTTCAGAAACCATCCGTACTATAGTACGGATGGTTTCTGAACAGTTGAACCCTATACAATATACTTTGATATACTTATGGTATACCATACACAATACCCCAAATACACCCATGTATGTATTAATAACTCCATATATAAGGGAGGGAAGGGAGTAGTGGCCAATAATTAATATGCCTCAGAAGATTTCTAATATGTCGATAAATACTGAATTTTATGCTCTTCTTTTTTTGAATTAACTAGAAATCATATAGTTCTATAGAACTATATGATTTATATATATAGAATTCTATAGAATACTGTGATTTCACTTTTATATATAAAGTGTTTAACCTAATAATAAAACGTTTGATTAGTCATTAAAAAAAGCACTAAAGTAAGGCAAGGCCGTAGTAGTGGCCGATAGTACCAGAAAATGCGATAGGTGTTACGTAATGTATTCGATTTATATTTTGTTAATTATGTAATATTAAATAATTATATTTATGATGCATATATGTATACACACCTTAATTGATTCAATGATTTAATTATGTATGCGCATACTCTTACACATAAATAAGCATAAATATATATAAATATGCTTTTCTCAAAATTTTACAAAAAATGATTATGTAATAAATTAGAGTAATTAATTAATTATTTAAAAAAAAAGTTGACTATATATTATAGATATTTTGATTATCTAAATATTGTATATAGAACTTTTTATCCTATCAAACACCATTTAAGCGTTAATTAAAACGGCTACTACTACGTCCTCGGCCACTACCCCCTTCCCTCCCCTATATATATATATATATATATATATATATATATATATATATATATATAAATAAATATATGTTTATAAAAATAGGGTATATCTATATGGTATATCTAAATATATATTTATTTATATATATATATATATATATATATATTTAGGTTGTCAGTAATATGCGCAAAGGTGTCCATATACCGCATATATTCGGGGCAGTGCACATAATATGGACACAATTATTAAACAAATTAATTTAATTTAAAAAAAGTTATTATATGTATATTTTAAAATATTTAATTACGAAATAATAAAGTTATGGTGTCAGTATTCGAGTACCATCCCCTACTATTATTCATAAATGCATCTACTATATAGAAGGTATACCTATATAGAAGGTATACCTATATATATATATATATATATATATATATATATATATATATATATATATATATATTACTATGAATATGCATAGTTACTTTTTTACATTCGTAGGTATGTTTTATTTGTGTATATAAAATGTATACATTTTATATATATATATATTATTGCACCTAGCATATTATATTCATTATATTCATAATTTTATATTTGTTTAACATTACATATTTTTGTTTATATTTTCGGATGATATATATATATATATATATATATACTAAAACGAATATTCGACTAAAACCTGAAACTATTATCAGTAGGAGTTGCGACCACTGCCGTAAACAGTAACTGAAACCCAATCATGCAATTACAACCATATAGCACCAGGGTTAAAGCCCCTGCCATAAACAAATTAAACTCAACAATCGGAGGGTCGTTCCAACGACAACATGACTAAATGCCTTTAAATCCATTAGGAAGGGGCATTTCCGAAACCAAAGACAAAAGAGGAAGATTGCTTAGCTGTAAGCAAACACTAAAAATAGCAGTAATGAATGTTCGAACAATTCGACAAAAAGATAAGAGAAATGAACTCGCAGAATTAACAATATATCATAACACTAACATACTCGGAATAATTGATCATAAAATATGTCACGAAGAGGACAAATTTAAATACGAAAAGTTCGGAAAATTAACTCTAATAACCACCTAGGCTTGGCGTAATAAAAAAAACTCATCAGCTGGAGGAATATATTAATAGACTCTACAGCCGAAAATACTCTAGCAGAAATAACAAAGTGGAATAATAGAATAATAATTGTCAATTTTAATGGCAACCCCAAAACAACAATAATCATACACTACTCACCATGTGAAGGTAGTCCTAACGCTGAATAACATTATGAACAACTTTTAATAGGAACCTCAACCATCCCGAAGCACAACGTCCTACTGACAATAGGTGATTTCAACGCCCATATAAGTGAATGTAGCAGAAATCGATATACATTTCATAACACTATCAATATAAATGGAAAACTCGTAACAAACTATGTCGAAGAAGCAAATGTGAAAGTAGTAAATACAAACTTTAGAAAACGACTTGAAAGATATGGACATTCATGTCAGATGTTACCGGGACTAAAACACAGGTAGATTTCATACTCATTCGAAACAAGTGGATTAATAGCGTTAAGAACTGCGAAGCATATAGCTCATTTAGCAGTATCGGATCTGATCACCGAATTATCACAGCTAATATTTGCCTAAGTCTCAGATCTAATGGAAAACATATAAAAAGAATGAATTACGACTGGTCCATGCTAAAGACCATACGATAAGCAACGAATACACCAAGAGAGTTAATCACATACTAACCGATCTCAATAAAACATCTGTCGTCAAAACCCCTACAGACTCATATGATAACTTCATTAAAGCATTAAAACGAAGAAGTAGCAAAATGCTTATTAAACAAGAAAAGAAAACCACGTGATAAAATAGCATCTTAAGATAATAAAATTAAGACATTAAGAAACGATGTGCAAATAACTTACAATGCATATACGGCACAAAATACAATATGATGTCAAGAAAAATTATCTCAAGCCAAAGGCCTATTCCAAGAAGAATACGAGAATATTGAAACAGATATCCTAGAAACAAATATCAAGCATGTAGAAACAACTAACGAATTACAAAACACGCCGAAAGCTGGAAACTGATCAATAAAATTACAGGACGAAAAAACTCAAAGAGAGGAAAAATAAAAGCAAATAGTAAAACAGAACGTATAATCAAATGGTACGAACACTTTAAGCAACTACTAGGTAGCGAACAAGAAGTAGAAACAAACAGAATATAAATTAAGGCCATCCAAGAAAGTCTCTTAAACATAAAAACTACACCCTTCACACAAGAAGAATACAGTAAAGTAAAAGAAAGACTAACAGAATGTAAAGCCGCCGGACCCGATGGCATAACACCTGACATTCTTAAATACTCTAACTTTGACAAAATAATATTGGAACTATCTAACAAAATTCTAACATAGAATGAAATACCTAATAAATGGTTAAAATGCAATATTATGCCTTTTCCAAAATCAGGTAATCTTGAAGAAGTCGGAAATTACAGATGTATAGCACTTTCTACAATAGCATCAAAAATAACTAACAAAATTATACTAAACCAAATACAACCACACATAGACCCCATTTTACGTCCCAACCAAAATGGATTTAGACCTGGAAGATCGACAATATCTCACATTCACGCTCTTAGACGACTAATCGAAGGAGTAAAAAGCCACAACCTAAAAGCAATAATAATATTCGTCAACTTTAAGAAAGCATTCGACAATATCAATATGTCAATAATGTTACAGATCCTAGAAGCTTACGGAATTCCAGACAAAATAATACAAACCATCGCACTAACTTATAAGAACACACACGCAAAGATTATAACACCAGACAGAGAAACAGAAAATTTTGAAATCACTAAAGGAGTTCTACAAGGAGATACACTAGCTCCATACCTATTTGTAATCACTCTTGATTACGCAATTAGACAAGCAATTGAAGATCGTGAAGAAGAACTAGGGTTTGAATTATCAATAAGACGAAGTTCTCGTCATCCGGCGATCCAAAATCGGATTACACATTAACGCAAATAAACCCGAAGTCATGTATGTTAACCAGAATACGCCACCCAACATAAAATCTGAAAATAGTGATCAACTGATCAATAATGTTACAAATTTTAAATATCTGGAGGCGTGGATGAAATCACCTATTATCAGTAGGACGTTGTGCTTCGGGATGGTTGAGGTTACTATTAAAAGTTGTTCATAATATTCTTCAGCGTTAGGACTACCTTCATATTGTGAGTATACTCACCATGTGAAGGTAGTCCTAATGCTGAAGAACTATAGTATATACACTATAGTGTATGATTATTATTGTTTTGGGGTTACCATTAAAATTGACAATTAGTATTCTATTATTCCACTTTGTTATTTCTGCTAGAGTATTTTCGGCTGTAGAGTCTATTAATATGCCTACTCCTTCAGCTGATACGTTGTTTTTATTTCGCCAAGCCGAAGGTGTTGGAGTGCCGAGGTGGTTATTAGAGTTAATTTTCCGAACTTTTCGTATAAAAATTTGTCCTCTTCGTGACATATTTTATGATCAATTATTCCGAGTATGTTAATATTATGATTTATAGTTCTTAATTCTGCGAGTTAATTTCTCTTATCTTTTTGTCGAATTGTTTGAACATTCATTACTGCTATTTTTAGTGTTTGCTTGCAGCTAAGCAATCTTCCTCTTTTGTCTTTGGTTTCAGAAATGCCCCTTCCTAATGGATTTAAAGGCATTTCGTCATGTTGTCGTTGTTGTTGTTGTTTGCGGCGTAGCATCACAAGGACCAAAGTCCATGTGCGAATGCTAGCACAGCCTCAGGTGATTCCACCAAGACTGATAACGGAGGCGCCGCTCCCCCAAATCCGCGAATGCGCTTTCCCACTGTGGCCGGGCATTCCTGAAGCCAATGCTCCAAGGTCTCCGCTTCTCCTTCGCAGAAAGGACACTGAGGTGAGGAATCACTTATAATACTTCTGTAGGCGGCTAATCTTTTGCAGTGGCCGCTGCGGAGTTGCGCCAGAATAACAGCTTCCTTTCTCGGAAGCAGGATTCTATCCCGTCTTCCATCGTACACAGCCTTCGTCCTCTCATGGCTTATAGGGGGATCCGTGATTTCCTGGATGATTCGAGACCTAGCAGCTCGGAATGAGATTCCCTGGTACCCGTCATTCCTTTGGTCCGTTGAGTTGGCCGCTTTCCCCACTTCCTCATCCGCCCAGACATTACCTATGAGTCCGCAGTGACCTGGAACCCATTGCAGAAGGACACTGCATTTAACTCTGGCGAGATTTTTTCTTAACTCGTCCAGGAGCCTTCCGTCCTTCCTACCTGAGCCCTCGATGGCGATTAGCGCCAACTGGCTGTCTGAGCAGATTACGCAGACGGAGGAATCTGCCGCATATCGCAAGATCCACTCATGTTGTCGTTGGAACAACCCTCCGATTGTTGAGTTATATAATATAAAACTAAGTTGAATTATTAATTAACGATTTAATAAATATTCTACAAGGTTACGTTTAAACGTTTAATAATTTACAATTTCTCGTATAGAACTAGGAATAGGATTCCATAGTTTAGGAAGAGCGTACGAAAAAGCACGATTTGTCGTACGACGTATTACGATTTGAACTAGGCGTCCCAAATCTAACACGTACGACGTACGTGTTAGATTTGGGACGCCTAGTTCAAATCGTAATACATCCTCTGTTGATCTCGTAGTTCTAAGAGGTTGTATCAATTGGAGTGAAGATCGCAGATAGTCAGGTTGGAGTGTAGTAAGGGCCTTGTGAGCGATACACAGTACTCTTTTCTCAACACGTTCTGAGGCTGATAGTATCCTAAGTGATTTCATCTTTAAGGTGGCACTTGAGTGATCCTCGCGTGGTTACCGATATATCGTTCTCACAGCTGATATGATAATACGATTAATAGGTAATATCGTTGATTGAGAGTCCATTTAAAATAGAGTTACACTAATCAATTTACGAAAAAACTAATGAATTAATTAAAATATAAGTTAGATTATTATTGATATATTTACGTATATGCCGAATGTTATATAGGTTGTGGTTAGCTTTACTACATATACTTTGGATATGGTGATTCAGCGACATATCGCGGTCAATAATTATTCCTAGATATTTCAATTTGGAACTAGGATTAATGATTATATTATTAATTTATATAATTGGAAAGTCATCGTAAGAGCTAGGAATATTAATTAATTCAGATGTATTAGTGTTAATACTCAACTTATTATTGGTTAGCAATATCTATATATTATTTGCACAGTTGGATAACTTATTACGATGAGCAAGACTGTGTTGAGATATAGTACTATATAGAAGTATATCGTCAGCATAAAGATGATATGTTATATGCTTATATTGTATAATGATGCTAGATATAGGTATAATATAGATTAGAAACAAAATAGGTCCAAATACAGAACCTTGAGGTACACCTGTTTTTAAATTATTTGGTTGAAAATAGTGGTTTTGAGTTTTTATAGAGAATGTACGATTCGAGATGAATGACATCATACAATCTAAATATTTTTCAGTTAGACCGATATAAATTAATATTTGCTTTAAAATAAGGTGATATATAGTATCAAACGCAGTAGATAAGTCACGAAGGAGTAATTGTATATTAGAATGAATATAAATAGATTTAATAATATTATCAATAACATATAGTACAGAAGTTTCTGTACTGTGATGTAAACGATATTACTACTACTACTACTACTACTACTACTACTACTACTACTACTACTACTACTACTACTACTACTACTACTACTACTACTACTACTACTACTATCAATTAATAAATCAATCAATACGATTTATTTATACACTCAAAGTTAGCATGAAAATGCTCTGGCAAGTGTTAAACGAGAGAAACGAAAAAATATAAACATTATAAACAAAAACAATTTAAATTAATCAGCGCATGGCTAGAATATATTTTTTAACATTACGTTTAAAAGCATCATGATTAGAAATCATACGGATACTTAGAGGAAGTTGATTCCAGTTTAACGGATCAGAATATACAAAAGCTCCATTTAGAGTACGCGATAGTCGACATCGGTCAGAGGATAGCAAATATCTATCATCGGTAGAACGGGGGTTCGAGTCGATATTTTAGGTTTTAACATCTCATTGATGTATAGTGGTTGAGCGGTTAGTAACGACTTATGTACTATATAAAGTAGTCGGTATAATGTTCTTTGTTTCATAGATAGAATTTTGATAGACTTCATCTTCAACGTTATACTAGAGTGATCGGTACGTGGTTGTTTAAAAATCAAACGTACAGATGCTCGAATGATTCGTGTGAGAGGACGAATTCGGCACTCGGGTAAACCTTGAAGGATAGAGCAGCGGTAATCAATGGGTGACATTTATAATGAATTAACAAGTATACGGCAGAGGTCATTGTTGATATATTTACGAATATTACGTATCATATGTAGCTGGTAATTCTAACGTTGACATATGTTGTTGATGTGCTTCTTAAAGGTTAAGTCATCATCTATTGTAAAACCAAGATATCGTATTACTACTTGGTTCTACTATAATACCATTCACAGATATCACCGGGAAATCGTAGTATGTTTCCGGAATGTTGATTAGCTCAGATTTAGAGGCGTTAAGCAGCAGCATATTATTCAATAGCCATGCACGTATTTCGGTAGCACATAGTGAGAGATCGTTTCTGTTGGAAGTAGAATGTGTAAAAAATAAAAGTATATCATCGGCGTAAATATGATAATGAATTGATGGGTAGGATTTTATTATATTAGTGAGAGGCGCAATATAAATTAAGAATAGAAGTGGGCCTAGAACTGAGCCTTGGGGAACACCCGTAGATATAAGATTAGTTATAGAGATGGAAGAGCCGGTTTTCACAACAAAGGTACGATATTTAAAGAATGATATTAGCCAAGAAAGTGTTATTCCATCAACACCTATGTCACGTAATCTATTAGTTAGAATGTCATGGTCAAGGGTATCAAACGCTGCTGATATATCTAATAACAAAAGTTGAATAGGAGATCCAGTGTCAAGTGAGTTAAGTATATTGCTGATGACATGATTTAAACACGTTTCAGTGCTATGGTTAGGTCTATAGGCACTTTGAAAAGGGTCAATGATATTATTAATTTCAAGATAGTGTATTAATTGCTTAAAAACTACCTTTTCTAGAATTTTAGATATAGTAGAGAGTTGAGAAATTGGACGGTAGTTAGATAGAGAGTTTTTATCAAGATTATTTTTCTTGAGAATAGGTGATATTAGTGCATGTTTAAAGTCAATTGGGACAGTGCCATAACTTAAAGAATTTTTAAATAAAGTAGTAAGATATATAGAAAGTGCGGGTGCAATTTTTTTCATAAGAGATAATGGAATGGAGTCAAGGGGAGAGGAAGATTTAAATGATAGAATGAGTAATTCAATATAGTCAGTAGATGGTGGAGTAAAGGAAGATAATAAAAGGAAATAGATGGTGGTGTATAAGGTAAAGTTGGTAGTGCAATACAAATAAGATTGTAAATAGTCTGTCTAATTATTTCAATCTTATTTGTGAAAAAAGAAGAACATTTATTGCATAGATCAGAAGAAATAATATCTGGAAGAATTTTCTCTTTAGTTTTTCCCATAAGGCTGTCGCTCACATTATAAAGTAACTTAGATATATTTCCACAGTTTACTATTTTATTGTGATAATATTATATTTTGGTCATTTTAATAGATTCTTTGAATGTAGTTGAGGCTTCAATTAGTGCAATTTTATTGTTTTCCGTTTGGTTTTTGGAAAAACATCTTTCTGCTTTACGCAAGTGTATTTTGGCTCTTATGTTTTCGGAATTAAACCAATGGTTATTATTAGTTTCAATAATATGTTTAGTAATAATACTACTAATCTGTACATGTTATGTTATATAATATCAAAATTATCAGACCTCCAATATCCACAGAAATTGCAAAACCTCTTTTAACATCCCTTATTTTACTTCAATTAGATTATTAATGGAAAACCGGGTTATTTACTACAAAACTACAACTTTAAAAAAATGTAGCTGTTCGACTCATATACAATATAACTAAACTCTCTATAACTCATATATCAACTTACATGAAAATATTACACCGGCTTCCAATTAAATACAGAATAATCTATAACATATGTATGCTAACCCACCATGCCACTCATCACAGCCAACCTGATTATATACATACTCTACTTATTCCCTATACACCATACCGCCCAATACGACTTTGCATTAAGTAACCTATACTCTAATTGTATCAGATGTGTGTACATTATCTTTTAAACAAAAGAGAGCCTTCTCAATCTCTGCACATAGAACCTGGAATAAACTTCCTGATACCATTCGTTCAATTTCATCAACTGTGTTATTCAAAAAAAGTTTAAGCTATATCTTTTTTGTCTTTGGCTTACCCTAATACCAACTAGTCAATATTTAATGCACGCCGAAAATGTCAGATGAAGTTGATGGCAGTTTCTAAAACATTAGGTTACAGGTTATATTATTACTACTACTAAACATTCGATACCCTTACGATGTTAATGTAGGCAGAGATGGGCAAATTTCCAAAAGAATCTATATTAGATACTGATAAAATATTTTGGATAATTTATATAATAGATACGGCTACTGATATTTTTAGGAACTTTATAATAGATACTGATACCGATACAGGTATTTAGATACTTTTTTATAAAATAAATTATAAATACATTTATATTTATATATATATATCAATTATAGACATTTTAAATTTATTTTATTATAAAATCATTATAGTAAATTATACTAAATTCATTTAGATCAAATATTTAAGCATAGCAAAGTATAACTATATAGGATAAACCTACAATATAAACGAAATAATAATAATATAATGAATATAAAATAATAATCATAATATAATACAAATTAAAATAAATGAGAATTGGATTTTAATATTACCAGATTGCTAAAATTTAAATTTGACAAACGACCTCTTTTCGGGTTATTGATTTTCCCAGCATATGAAAAAAGCCTCTCTACATGTGCAGAAGAAGGCAATGGTGTATTACATTTAATAAATATTTGTTTAATTAAATCATTACTATGAATTTGTTCTATGCTGTTATTATCCGATTTTAGAAATAAATCAAGTGGATTTTCTTTATAAATATTTTCATTTTTTTCAAATTGAAAAAAATTGTTCTCGTCATCAATATCTTCATTGATATCTTTATTGACTGCATGTTTATCTATAGAAAGTAATGCTTTATTTAGCAAACCTTTAACTTTTAAATGAATGTGTTCGTTATTAAATTATTTTTTAATTGTTATCCACAGGTAAACTCCAAATATGTTTTTGATTATTCAAAACAAAGCACCAATGAATCATCAACATTAAATATAAAAAAATATTTTATATGTAAACAATTATAGTTGAATATTAATAGTACATCAAATACTATTGTATATAATTATTATATTGGTTTTTAATTATTTTATTTAAATAAAGTACCAATGAATTCACCAATTCAATGATGCGCGTATATTTAATACATATAATTATAGTATATAGGATATTCATTATATTCACATATTCATTATATTCAATAGAACAAAGAATAATTTATAATAATATACAATAATATAATAATTTACAATACTTATTATTAGAGATTGTTTGATATATATATATATATATATAATATGTATTACTATGTTTTTAATCAATATGTATTTACCTCTATATATAATAATAATTCGTATTAATTAATCCAATACATTTTATATATATATATAAAATAGAATCTTGTATCATCATAATAGCTATTATTTAAAATACATTTAATGTAATACTCTATTATAATAGATACCTATATTAGATAAAATTTTAGCTTTAATAGATACAGATATCGATACTTTAATAATTTCTATAATAGATAGTGATTAGATAATAAAGTATCGGCGATACTGCCCATCTCTGATTGTAAGTACATTGTACTCAGTGCCGGATTTAGACGGGGGCAAAGTGGGCAAATGCCCTGGGCCCCACATTTCTAGGGGCCCATGCATTTGATAAAAATAATAATGTTATAGTTAATGTTATAAGTTTTTTCTGAATAATAACCAACTATTAAAGAAATTATCATTTGACAATAATTACTTGGGGCCCTTTTTTAATAATGTTATGTAAAATCAACTATAATAAAAGAAATAAGAATGCCAAATATGTCAGTATATCAGTTGACTCCACGCCTGATATTTCCCATGTTGAACAATTGACAATAATAGTTAGATATTTAAAATATGATATCATAGTAGAAAGATTCATTACATTTGTAGAAATACATTCCCATATTGGTTTATACTTGACTAATGTATTATTGAAATTCTTCAAGAAAAATGTAATTAATATAAAGAATTGTTGTGGACAAAGCTATGATAACGCCAGTAACCTTTCTGGAAGATATAATGGGATACAAGCCCATATAAAAAAATCATAATCCATTAGCAATGTGGATACCATGTGCTGCCCATTCTTTAAATTTAGTTGGTCAATATGCAGTGGAGTCATCAACAACTGTAGCATCATATTTTTCATTTATATAAAGACTTTACACTTTCTTCAGTACACCTAAAAGATGGAATTTATTAAATTCAAGATTAAAGGAAGCTGGCCATGTTGTGATAAAGAGATTGTGCGGTACACGATGGTCTTCACATACTGATGCAGTAAGCTCACTTTCCGATGGATATTCAATCGTTTTAGATGTAATAATCAAGATGAAAAAAGATAATCTTAATGCGTTATCACTAATTGAGCTGAATTATCTATATAAGAGAATGAATTAATTTGAAACTGTTTTTCTATGCAAAATTTTGAAGGCTCTGCTATGTAGAATAAATGCAGTAAGCAAAATATGACAGTCTAATTCAATTGAGTTGATGGTAGCCGTCAATAATTTAGTAGCTCTATCAAATTACATAGATGAAAAAAGAAACAATTATGAGGAATTTATATGTATGGCTGAACATGTATGTAAGGCAGAATTTAATGAATCTAAAAAACGAATATAAATTGCAAAGAAATACTTCGATTATGAACCATTGAATAATAATGAGAGTATTAAACCAAAAGAAAGATTTAAACGTGAATGTTTTATACCTATATTTGACAATTTAATTGGTAATTATATATATATATATATTAATAATGATTATTTTAGATAACATATATTTATGATAATTATAATTAATATTTAATATATAGTTGTATTAAAGCAGAAGATTGATTCATATGATGAAGTGGCTACACTATTCGGGTTTATAGGAAATCTGAGGACCATTAGCGCATCAGAAATAACAAATAATTGTAAAGTTCTCATAAAGAAATATTCTACGGATATCAATGATGAATTAATAAACGAGACAATACATTTCTCTAAATATTTAATCGAATATGATAGATATAATACAATTACCAAAAAAACAGTAGGATTACCTACTATCGGATTATAAATATGTTCGAGAAATTATTGATGTTTATCCTAATATTGAAATTGTATATAGGATATATCTATCTCTAATGGTGTCAAATAGTACAGGTGAAAGAAGTTTTTCTAAACTTAAATTAGTAAAAAATTATTTAAGAAATTCGCTCACACAGGAAAAATTATCAGGATTAGCATTATTATCATTGGAGTCAAGTTTATTAAAAGACATTGATCAAGAAAGAATAATTAATATTTGTTCAAAAAATAAAACACGCAAAATAAATATTAAATTAAGAAACTCTTTTTATTCAAACTAATTATAATATAAACTATAGTTTATAAATATATACCTTTATAAAATATAAAAGTTATACATGTATGCGTACCAGGTACGTCGTACCTATACCATAAAGATGTTAGTTACCCACAATTCACTATGTATATTTATATTGTAGATACATCTAATATGTTTTTTAAATTATAATAATTAGGGGGCCCATACATTAAGTTTGCCCTGGGCCCACACTTTGCTTAATCCGGCACTGATTGTACTTACACAAGATTAAGAAGACATTTACAATCTTGTAATAAAACTAGAAAAAGAATTGTTAATATCACAAGATAAACGTTGCAAAAACTAAACTACTGATAAATAATAAATGCTAAAGGAAGGATAGCATGCTAGTTTTATACACAAAATGTGACTTATGAAAGCACGTGTTATCACTATCCTATCTATATTTACAAGTGTGAATCCTTGACAGTGACTATAGAAGTCTACTATAGTGGAGTATCTATAGATACTAACCGTTTAGCTACAACGAATATTATATATTTTGAAATTAACTGTATCAGAAAATACTAGGTAGGTATCGCATACAACTACATAATCGATAAGAATAATATTAGTATGATGATCATAGAATATCCTGGTGAGAATAGAGATAATCTATTACAAATTGTAAAACGTAAGAAACTACAATTATTTATACAATATTACACGGATTCCCAACACTTATATTACAAGGAAATGTCGAAGGTAAATTGTTTAGAGAGGATTAGAAATTGATCAATACTATCGAAGTAGGATTGATAGGATTTTCTTTTGGAAAATCTCAACTGGTATGACATTATAAGAAGTTATGAAGTTATATGTGAAAACATCACATGTGTTGGCAATCAGGATGCTCTCCAAGACCTGAAAGGTAGATAAGGGGCCAAAGTACACATTGATACAGTATGCATTCTTTAATTATATCTTTATATATCTTATTACAGACAATATTTTATAAATGCAGGATATTAAATTTTGATGATTTTTTGTGTAACAAATAAATTATGATAACATTAATTAAATATGTTGGAATATATATATAAATAATATGGGTTATATATCCTATATTATATATATATATATATATATATATATTTATATATATAATATATAGAATCCTATATACATAGAAAAACTATCATCAATAACATTGACTTAAATAGAAAACAATCGGGTATATACGTACAATATATAAATATGTATAAAATGTGTACATATACGTTTCATATACGTCTCAATGTTCACTTAATAATGTTTAGTATACTCAGCACTATAGTGCTAAATAAAAAACACATCTGTAATAATAAGTGCGCTATAGGACTGGAATATGTTAACAAAGAAAGTATCGGTCGTTATCAAACGTGGAAGTACGCGAAATGTGCGTAAGTGCATAAGTTGTAAGTTTATGTATAATATGATAATGATTTACGCTTGGGTTAATATTATCGATGTATACATAGTGATTCTATAGAATCACTAATTGATTATATATCCATAGTAATGTTTATATATTTAAATTGAATATATTCTATAGAAGTAAACTCAGAAATGTATTAAATAACTATATTTATATATGTAGTGGTGCAAGGGTATAGGCACCAATCAACATCCAGCTCTTTTGCATTGGTTTATCGTGCCGCACCCTTGAAACTTCACTAATATGAGGGCTAAAATACAAAAGGGGTCTGAGAGAGGATATAGGCACCGCTCAGAATGGCATACCTAGGCATACCTACTGATAGATTATGAATACAATACACAACAACATCAACATGCCGGATTGGTCGCCGTCCCGATTAAAAACGACATTTTGAACATGGGTCGTAAGAACACTAAGGAAGAACGGTAAGCTAGAATAATTATCGCATGAATTGGAAAAATACAAATGTAACGTGATTGGTTTATCAGAAATTAGGTGAAAAGGAACAGGTGAAGTGACAACTAATAAACGATACAAGTTTAAATATAGCGGAAACAGAAACAAATATACTCAGGGTGTAGCCTTTATAGTAAAAAATTAACTATGCAATCCGATACTAAACTATAATGCAGTCTCAATCTGAGTAATATCAATACGAATAAAATATTCTACTTTTAACTGCACTCTGATACAAATATATGCGCCGACAGCAGAATACTCAGACGATGAAGTAGAAAAATGTTACGAACAGATTGAGAATACGATCCAAACAGATAACTAAGAAAGACTTTCTTGTATACCAATGGGCGACTGGAATTCAAAAGCAGGAAACGTTTGTCACTAGGCATGACCAAATACAATAGGAAGTTAAATAATCAATGAATCAATTATTAGAATAGCAATATGATAGCAGCATAATATACTTTTAAAATTAATAGTAGCATAATAATAGAATAATAGACTTTAAATAGCAACATAACAGCAGCATAATAGCATGACAAATTAATATCAGAATAATATACATCTAATGGCAACATAATAGTAGCATAATAGCACAATGTAAACTTGTGAGGCTATTAAACATGCTGGTATGTTGCTATTATAAGGCTATTATGTTTGCTGGGATATTACTCTATGGACGCGAAACTTGAACAATTTCTGACAATATGGAGACAAAAATTCAAGCCTTCGAATATAAAGCACACATATGACTATTTGATGTAAATTACAGAGAGCACAAAACAAATATCTACATTAAAGAGAAAATTAACTCATATGTTGGGAAGTTTACCCCACTAGTGTTTACACCACAACAGCTGTTGTCAATTATCTAAAAAAAGAAAGTTGTGTTGGTTTGGACACGTATCACGTAATAAT
Source organism: Osedax fenrisi (assembly GCA_964019155.1). Lineage (NCBI taxonomy): Eukaryota > Metazoa > Annelida > Polychaeta > Sabellida > Siboglinidae > Osedax > Osedax fenrisi. The sequence goes on from OZ025244.1 coordinate 33,763,023, forward strand.
ACTCTCACTATTCAACAAGGAATCATCGAAGGTGCAGAACCTCGTGGCCACCCAAGTATGGAATAGATGGACAACATTTTAAAATGGACATCCAAAGATCTCGGTGACCTACTGATGATGACAAAAGATCGAAATAAATGGCGACATTGCTGTGTGAAATATTCATATTCATCCTATATGATCATCCAATCGTAT
>OZ025244.1:33765717-33960717 GCA_964019155.1 Osedax fenrisi
GATTATGCTTGGCTGTCTTTTTAAATTCAATTCTCGGTAAATTGGCGTAAAAATTTTAAAATAATATTTTTATAATGAATTATAACATTTTATCATTACCTATGAATATGTAGTTTTTTGCAAATAATGTATATTATCCTAACAACAAGGTCATTCTTGTAGGTTAATTTGAATATTAGTTATAAGCCTTTGTTGATTTTATGCCGATAACTGATCATCGTTTATAATGACAATAACATATTCATACTTTATTAATAATGATTGTTTTATAATAATTATCTAGTGTGATATATCTATGAACGGACATTTTTATACTATATCGTAATATGTATTTTAAACCAATTAATTTTCATTAACTATTTGTGAATAACGATAATTCTAAATAATAATTAAATAGTTAACCTATTTTGAATATGCGCATGCGCTAATATCAAATATTAATTTCAATTTTTATTTATAAAAGTGCATTTATGTATAGATTTTTGATTTATATATATGTATTTATGATATTTTATGATTATCTAAATATTCTAATATACTACTATTTAATCATTAATGTTAATCAGTATTTCTAAATGACAAATTTTTAAATTTGAAATATACATTTTCAAATAATTTTTATATTTGCATGTGTTTTTTATGTTTATACTTATTTTATACTTACTATATTGTATATTATTCAATTTTTAAATAGTATTTAACAAACATTTAATTATTTTATGATATAAAGTTATATAAAGTCATAAATTAGTAAATAATTTATAATATATCTGTGAATAATTTTCTAAATTTTTAAAAATAAATATTAATTTTATTAAATATATAATATATCATATATAATATATATATATATATAAAAAATATATATTTTAATATATATATATATATATAACAAAGATGTTGCAAAGCAAAGATATAACACTCCCTATGCATGCAACGTAATTTAGTAATATCCCCAGCCGCTACTAGCAGCAGTATCGAAATCACTGAAATAGATTTAGGTTCGGCTCTGTTTACATACAACAATGTTTTCATTGCTCTATTAAATTACATGCAATATAAATTAACTTTTACTTACTAAATATATACTTTTAGCATTTAAAACATAAATATCATATTTGTTTGTTATATATTAGTAATGAACACTTAGTTTTCATCATATAAATATTAATTTAAAGCATATTATTTAACATTTTAAAAGTGTATAGTTAAATACGAATTTACATTATAAACAACGCATAGTTCCTAAAAGTAACCGCTATAGGTGGCACCAGGGTATTTTGTATACAAATTCGAATTACACGATTTCGCGTAAGTGTTATATCTTTCCTTCGGAAAATCTTTGTATATAATATGTAAATAAATTGATAGCATATCAATTTAAATGCTAAATCATTTAAACAATATTATAATTATTATATAGTGAAATTTAATATATATTAAATGAGTTTAATATATATTAAATGAGTTTAATTTACTAAATATGATTAAATAAATTATGTATTTGTAACAATTATTCTCAGTTTTTAATAATTTAGATTTATATGCTGAATACTGAAATCGGCCCACAAAAAAGTATTGTGTCTAACCGAGAGTTAAAGTAAACATTTCGAAGAAGGCGTTATATTTCACAATAAATTATTCACTTAGTAGTGAAGTCGTGTTTTATATATACATACATATCATAATACCGTATGGTTATATATTAATATAATATTATATAAGCCCTACGCATTGTTTACGAGAACTCTCGGTTTGACACGTGACATGTTGGAGACTGATGTCAGACCAAGTAATTTATATAATTATATTTTTTTAATTTACGAGTTTACTTATATTAATTTTATTGTTATTAAAATATATATAATTCCTGTTATCAATACATATATATATATATATATGTGTGTGTGCATTAATATAAGAATTATTATTATAAACATTTTAATAATATATCAAATGTGCATACCCTATAGTGATTTATTTGATCAAAAGAACGATAATGATCCTTATAAATTAAAATATATATTAATCGTAATAATTACGATATAAATAAGTTAGAGAATATAATAATTTAGTATAAAATGAGTTCATAAAAATAATAACAATATAATTAAATATTTACGTTAATTAAAATATAATGTTATTATTTTATTTAATGAGATGACGATCAAATTAATCTAGGACGACTTGATGAGTAATTTTGGATTATTATATGTAATAATTAACTAACATTATTTATATTAATAATATTATTAAAAATGTGTACCAGTGTTAAAATCGGTACCTGGTCAAAAGCTTCGCGATTGATGCGCTATTTGAACGCCCGCAACATTTCTTTATTTGAATTATTGAATTTACAATAGCGTATGTTTGTTTGTACAAACATTAATATATTTAGTTTTGATATTGCCAGATTTTATTAGCTGAATTACATCCTGAGTGAGCCTATATATATATATGTTAATGATAAACAGTTACATGTAATGATAGTCTATAAATAGACATACACTAATTATAATGACCAATCATACGATATTGTAAAATCACTAATTCGAATAAACAAGTTTGCTGACGCTCAAATCGTTATCAATCGTGAAGATTTTGACCATAATCCTTAATATCTTTATATATTTCATGTAATATATTTATATTATGTGTATTTAATAATATCAGAGATATATGAAATATATTATAAACATAACATATACTCAAATATTATAAATGTATATTATAGGGTTCTCCAATTTATACCGTTTTTGATTTGCCAACCACCAAATATGAAATTATCAAATATATAGTATATATTATATACACTTCATACCAATAACATCAATTTGTTTATATCGATTTGAACTCCGAAATAGATAATTTTCAGTAGTATATATAATTTGTCAATGATTTCAATAAATTACAATCCTAAACACAAACCGATAGAATATTATTCATATGATCTTATGTCTAACTGTATTAAATCTATACATACTTGGCTTTCAAATAACTCTCTATCACTGAATCCCAATAAAACAGAAACTATATTTCTTCACCCTTCTCCCAGACGCCCATTAACAGTCCCACCATTTATCATGGTTAACAATCATAATATCTTATATTCTGATAATGTTAAATATTTTGGTGTTTATTTCGACAGTTCTTTATCTTTTCATCGCCACATCTCAAATCTTCTTCGCTCTAAACTTTCATCTTCACTCTTTCCGTATAATCCGTAAACTCTATATCCCTAAGTGTTTTTATAACTCTCGCCTCATCTTTCATATTACCGCTTTTTTATTACTGCAATATTCTCCTTTTCTCCTTACCTGGCTATCAAATTAAAAAATTACAAATATTGCAGAATGCGTTAGTACGATCAATTTTTAAAATTGATCGCTTTTCTTAAATATATATTTCTCCATATTTACATAGATTGCATTGGCTACCAATAAAATTTAGAATAATATTTAAAGCTCTTCTATTAACTCATAACTCTCTTCACCACAACCAACATGAATATCTATTTCTTTAATCTCTATTCCTACTCATAATATCTCTGTATGTAGTTCTACTACTTCTTACCTTCTACATCTATCCTCTAAGCTTAATCTACATACCACTAATATTCGTGCATGGCACATATCGGCCCCTTATCTATGGAATAAACTACCACATAATCTACGCTCCACTCAATCTACCAACTCTTTTAAATCTCTATTAAAAACATATCTATTTACTATTGCATTTCCCTGATCATTTTTTTATAATATGTTGAATACTTTCTGTATTCTTATTTTTATTATTATTAGTTATATTATTTTTGTTTATGTTCCGTTATATTTTTTTTTGTTTTTACTTTAGACGCTTGATTGCTATGTCACAAAGAGTATTTAAAATAAATTGAATTGAATTGAATGATAAAATATAATTATTATTGTTCAAATATTCCTTCATATTTATTATTATTATTACTATTATTTATTTGAGTATATACACTTTTTAAATGATAATTAACAAAAGTGTTTATAATAACATGGTAATATAAGATAAATATAAAATGGTAATATATGATCGTGATATATTAAATAACAAACAAAATAATGATACTCACCTATCATGCCACTTATCTAGTATTTTAAAATATTTTATTATATGTTTCTGTATATCCCAACTCCTTTTAAAATATATATATAAACTTAAAAATTTCACTTTCATATATACCCAAATTATTTACAAATAATATTAGACAATTATTTTAAAGATGAATTATTTAATATTATTTTAATATGTTTACTTACAAATGAATAGAAACACTAGATAACTTAGTCTAAAGCGGTGTTCACACCAAAAATACTTGACTATATTGTCGACTAGTATAGTCGGCAATATAGTCGGTATTTTATTTAGAGAATTTGTTTGTTTTGATTAAATATTGTTGGAAGAGGTTTATTTCAAATCAGATCGTCGAATCGTTAAATATAAGTGGTTAATATTTCTATATTATCAATTAATGATTTAAAATTAAAGTATGATTTAAAATATACATATAATATATAATACAATGGCTATAGAACCTATATGGAGGACTTGTGTTGATATTTAATGTTTAAATTTAATATTCGAGTAAGCTCGTTCAGTATATTAATTTTCCGTAAATAGCAAGATAATTAATATCGAAATTATAATGATTATTATCTTATTTATTTCAATACTGCTGTTTTCGGTACGATCCTTAAAAGATAGGTGTTATATTATTATAGATCATCTATTAGATGTTATAGTATTATATATATATAAAAGAGTTTACTCGAATATTAAATTTAAACATTAAATATATATATAGTATCCCTCTTTATACACTTTTGAGAAATCATTTATGATTTATGTAAGTGTCAAAATAAACATTCAATCAATATATATTTATATTATAATATTATAATTATATTATATTATATTATAATATATATATATATATATAATTATAATATTATAATTATATTATATTATATTATAATATATATATATATATATAAGTCCTCCATATAGCCATTGTATTATATATTATATGTAGGTGTATATTTTAAATCATACTTTAATCTTAAATCATTAATTGATAATATAGAAATATTAACCACTTAACCTATTAAACGATTCAGCGATCTGATTCCATGCCATTGTTCTTATTACGCTATTTCTATACACCTTATCAATTGGATTCCATAAACATGTATTGTTATGGATAGCATTGATAAGTGATAGTTTCTCCTCATTCTTTATAGATTTATCAGACATATTAATATTAAAATAATATAAAATAAAATAATAACAAAATAATAATAACAAAATAATAATAACAAAATCCAAGGAACAACATTATAACCAGTGACCTAGTTTATAACCAATCAGTGGGATTGTTTACCAAATACTTGTCGACTATATAAACAAAAAATAGGAATATTTCTATAATATTTTTCGACAATATATTCGACTATATTGTCTTACAAATTGTCGCTGTCAAACCAAAATGCGAGTATACTCGACTATATTGTCAACTATATTGTCGACTATTTTCTTGGTGTGAACACCGCTTAAGAGATATATTAAGTGTACAAAAAATACATCAAATTTACATAAAGTTCACATTTCAGAAAATAGATATTTATTGTATATTAATTATGTATACATTTTTTAATAGTATAATAAGTAGATGTCCTTTCTTTGATATGATTAATTAAATTACTCAATATTGTATGTTCTATTTGGATATTGTTAAATTAATGAATTATTTAAAATATCAACAGATTGCTTAAATGCTTCGGCTGACTGTGATTATGAAGGTAATTTGTGTGTTGTCATTCTCTACTACTATTTTATGTCAATAGTATTGTGTATCCTTATTGGCATCTTAGTTAGAAGGCATTATCATAATAATAACTTATATTCGAATCTTCATTAAAATTATTTAAAAATAATGTTTTTTTTAAATAAATGATATAAACTAGTAATTGTATATTTATTTAATTATACATTAATTTTTAGTTTATTAGAATTTATTATTCTGATTTAATTCTAATAGCATATAACATATTAATCTGCTGTTATTATAATTAAAAAATCCATATTTATATAAAATAATTAATTATATTTAATAATATTAATTAATAATCTATGAAAATTTATATTTTATTAGATTAATATTTACTAATATTTGTTGTAATCTGTTTTTATCGTAACAAAATTAATAATAATTAGTACAATTATACTAATATGATAAAATATTTAATAATATTATTTATGATATTATAAATTATATATTATTAATATTTATTCATTCTAATTAATTATCCATATTTAAATATAGAGTAAAATATAGGCATTAGTACAACAATATTTGTGATTAAAATTGTTATATTAAATTTAACAATCTCTTTATTATCTTCCTTAGTTATATTCAATATTTTCATTAATTTTATATTTTAAAAAGTTAAGACAACAAATTAAACAATGAAAATTTCAATTAAAAAATAAAATACTCATCACAATAGTTATCTATAACTTTATAAAAAATAACAAAAAAAAGTGTTAATAATTGTTAACATATGATAGAATATTATTAATATGACAATGTGCCTAAAGGTGGTTTAGGTTCCCCTTCATCTAAGAAGAACAAGAAGAGAAGGCGAGCTAATGATGGAGCACAGAAAAAATCTAAGAAATCGAAAAAAAGTAAAGCATCTAAAAAAACGGATGACATTAGTCAAGTTCGTTCGCTTTCCTCATGTATTAAATATTTCAAATATTATATTTATATACGATATATTGTAGTTATATTAATATTTATTACCTAAATAGTTAGAGATACCTGCTGATGATGCAGCAGCTCTAGCCTTGGCTACAGCAGGAGATGCCGAGTTTGAAAATGAACTAAAAGATGAGGAAGACAATGATGATATCTCAGGTACTACAAAGTCATATATATATATACATCACATGAGTTTTTCATGTTTGTTATTATAACTAAATTTATGTATATGTGTATGAAAAATTTCAAAAAATTATATAGAATTTCAATATTTTATATATAGAAATATTGAATATGTATACAATTTGTAAAAATAAAATAAAAAATCTAAATTTATTATAAATATTCGTTATTTTTAAAATATGTAATTTGTATGATATTAATTTTGTATAAATTATTATTTAATACATATTAAATGTAGAAATTAGTATACTTATTTGTTACAATATTTAATATTGATTATAATATAATTTTTAATATATTGAATACATTATTGATATTGTTATAGATAAATCTAAAGCCTCATCACTATTGGCTATGAGAAAAAGACGATCTAAGGGTTCCGTTAGTTTACATTCATATCATACACCTTACACAGACGTACACATATTAAAGTTATAATACACTGATCTAGATGCCAACCAAGACTGCTGATGAAGTGTGTGAAGAATTAGGTCTAAATAACGTAGAACTAGAATATATGCCTGAAGACTTTGAAACTCTCACCTCTCATAAAGCTTTTAGGTTAGTGTAGGGTGTCTTTGTATCATAGACTATATATACAAATAAACTATCAAATATCAAACATAAATACGAATACAAAATAAAATAAGTTCTTAAAATTAATTTTGGTAATTAAATTAATAATTTAAATAATAATATTTATAAACATGTATAGATTTATCAAATCATAAAACACTTAATTTTATTTGTGTTAGTGAAAATTAAATATTATTGAAATTTATCTTAATGTTATAAAATTATTAAAAAAATATTTTTATTCTGGTGATCTTTTTTATTTTTGAAAAATATTTACAATAATAACATATTACATAAATTATATTATATTAAACTTTTAAAAATATATAGTCTATTTGAAGAGCATCCTAGTGTATGATTTTTGTAGCAGGACAGATGATCAGATGGGCAGTCAAATAGTTTTTCTAATATGGACAGTACACTTAAGTATATATGTTCATACATATTTAAATTTTATATTACAATTTTTGACCGTATTTTATAATGTATTGTGTATATATGACGTTTATTTTTATATTTAATCGCAATAATGATGTACATGGTATATGTGCGATATTATTCAGTGTAATTGGCTTAGTACTAGGTGGAGAGTATGTTGATATATAACGTTGAACTATTCATCAGATGGTGTTACTACAAAAATCACACTCATAATATTTATTTTCAAAAGTTGGTTCATTATCAATTTTAAATATTGTGTACTCTAGTATATAAATAGTATATAAATACTCTATAGTATATTTTATATTGTAAGTAGGTATAAGTGTATTTCAACAATTTAGTTTATTCTTTGATAATTAGTAAATACAATTAATTCAAAAGCAAAAGATAAAAACTTAAATATATTAAATAATTTTAAATTATAAATTATAAATATAGATTATAACTATATCAATATTTGTTCTCAATTATTCTATATATGTTCAGGAAATAAAAAATATATATATATAAATGTTTAAAGTAATATACTTTGTAAATATATATATATTATTAACTTATATAATAAATAAATATAGATTTGTTGTATGGAAAGGTTTCTAATTGATTATATCTCACATGATATTAGTAGTATGAAAGGTTTATGCATCCGTATTTTATTTATGGTAAAATAGTATTTACAGTGTGAATATCGATGAATTATTCAGAAAAAAACAGATTTCAAAATATATATCATAAATATTTTAATGTATAAATATAATATTGCATATTGTTTATATATAACCACTCTTTTATATATAACCACTCTTTTATAATATAATGAATATTTTCATTGAAAATTTGCTAAAACGTAAGTAACATAGATATATGTTATAACAAATTTAAATATGAATAAATAATTTATATTTCTCAAGTACCCTTAATTATGTTAATATAATTTTATTATTATGCAGTGCACACATTCGACCTCTACTTGCTGAAGATAATCCTAATGTGCCACCTTCAAAACTTATGCCATTAGTTTCGGCAAAATGGAGGGAATTCACTTCTTTGAATCCTGATAAAGCTGTAAAAGCAGTAAGAAAAGGTTTCATTATTATTAATTAAGACTATTTTATTTTATATAATATTTCTATTATAATAGTAAACCATAATAGGTTATATATACATAATATAAGAATAGGTAATAATGTATTCAAATATTTTAATATAGTTATATATGAAATAATATTAATTTATTTATTATACACTATTAATATTAATTTATAATTAATTTATAATTAATTTAGATTATTATAATAATATAATTTATACTTCCATATGTTTTATACAATTTTCTTTATAACAAATAATTAGATGATGAGGGTTTTGATGATTCAAATTCTGGCCTAACTCCTGGTGATAATGCAATTATTAATGAACATGAGAGTGCTGAAAGTAGAATTGCAACCAGAAAGGTATTCACATATCTATTCACACTTCTAATAACTTCTAATAACAGTGTTATTATTGGGTGTATTAGGCGAGAATTGCTGCTGCTATTGCATCTGGTCTAGCTCCGGTTGAGAAAGTTAACAAAAGAGCTGTGGCTCCCCTTAAAATTAAATTAGGACGACGTAAGAAGAAAAAGAATAGTTCAGTTGGTCCTTTTTTTTTATTTAATATGAATATATTCTATAATAATGTTTAATAATAGGATGAAGAAAATAATGGATTTAATACCAGTGATGAAGAATTTGAAAGACAATTAGCAGAAGCTGCATCTATTCAAGCAGAAGACAAATTAATTAGAGATAAAAGACCTAAGGTAATTAATTAAATAATTTAATATAAATTTGTAATTGATATTTTAATATATTTAATAAATATTATTTATATATATATATATATATATAGATGAAAAAAGGTCGAGGTAAAAATTCTAAGAAAGGTTTTAAGACTTTAGCAAGCAGTGTGATGGCGCACGAATTAAAGAAAACATCTTCATTTCCTGTAGGCCTGGATTCAGAAGGCTATGAGGTAACAGTAGCTCTATAACCTAGTAGTTAACAGTCACCACAATTACCATTTGTTATAGCAAACTGACCATCAAGACTATTGTGAAGTGTGCCAACAAGGTGGAGAGATTATCTTATGTGATAGTTGTCCGAGGGCCTATCATCTGGTATGCTTGGAACCGGAACTAGAATCTGCTCCTGAAGGTAAATGGGCATGTCCTCATTGTGAGGAGAATGGCCCACCGAATGTAGAAGTTGTGGAAGTTGAAGAGGTCGTCGATGAAGAAGTCGTTGATGAAGATGATCAACATGCCGAGTTTTGTCACACTTGCAAGGAAGGAGGGGATTTGTTATGTTGTGAAACATGCCCTTCTTCCTATCACATAAAATGTTTGTTACCAGCCCCTAAAGAAACACCCCAAGCTGGATGGAGATGTCCCAGATGTTCAGTACGTATCTATACTATTGTTGTGTATTATAATAGGTGATTTGTCTTACCTACCTTACCTACATGTTATAGTGTGAAGCATTAACTGGCAGAGTTCACAAGATACTTACCTGGCGATGGAAGGAACCTCCCCCTATTGAAGATGAACTAGATCATGTAACCCCTCATTCTCCTGAGAAGAAGAAACCACTCTCAATGGATAGAAAACAGCGTGAATTCTTTGTGAAGTGGCACGAGATGTCCTACTGGCATAGCGAGTGGATAACTGAAATACAAGTAAGTTACTAATACATCCCACTAATCACAGTGATGAACATGTTTACGCCTCCTACAGTTGGATGTGCATCATCCAGCAATGTTTCGCAACTTCATACGTAAGTTTGACATGGACGAACCACCTCCTTTAGAAGATGGAAGTTCTTATGGTGGCAGACGAGAACAAAAGAAGGTTCTAGAGTTTTTATTGTTATCTATTGTTTTCATTAACTTAAATACTAATTCTATAGGAGGAAGATCCACATAATCTTGAAGAAAGATTTTACAGATATGGAGTGAGACCTGAATGGCTTCAAGTATTAAGACTGATTAATCATAGGTTATTTATACATATTTCACTGCATGATGAATTACTATAAAAAAATATACATAATCAGACATGTAAGAGATGGAACAACTTGGTATCTTTGCAAGTGGAGAGATCTAGGATATGACCAGGCTACTTGGGAAAGTGATGATACAGATATTGTTGATATGGATAATATGATAGATCAATATCATATACACAGGTTATCATCTAATTTCATAGTTGTTATGTATTAATTATATATTATTGAATATCACATAGACAAATGGTGACTGGTTCCAGTGATAGAAAAAAAGTTAAGGGAGCACAATCTAAATCTAAGAAAAAGATCAAAAAAGTGAAGAGAAAGAAAGCTAGCTCTGACACAGAAGAAGATGGAGATGAGGCTGATACAATTGAAGGTTTACACATCTTCACACAAACATATATTGTTTATATATATTATATAATCTATGATGAATCCGTAAAAGGTTTGAAATTTATTTCAATACATATGATATAAGCAATTCATAAACAATATCAAATGCCCATTGGTTTATATATAAAACATCTTAGCTAAGATTTGCTAATGATGTTTATGTATAAAGCCTACAGTAAAGAGTAATAACTGTTGATACCATTCCTTGCATTAGATGTTGCATTATAGATGCACACAGTTATTATACATGATCAAAATGGTAGATGATATCTGTCTATGAATTAACTTGTATGTATTGTTTTATTATACATGATGCCAAATTATTATCTGAGATTATGAATTGATTATTATATTATTAAATTGTATATATCATTTTCAAACATAATATAAGTTCTATAGTCTATGTATCACATATATCATATATTATATTACTATCTATACATATTATTAATAATAACATAGAAGAGGAGTCTGAAGAAGACAGAGTATCTAATATCATTAAAAAATTAACACCACCAACGGATCCAGTTGAGAAACTGTATGATAAATACACAGAACAACCTGAGTATATTAATGCTACAGGTGGTACTCTACACGAATACCAGTTGGAGGGTTTGTAATAGACTAATTGTATTCAGTATTCATTGTATCTATTTGTATAGGTATCAACTGGTTGAGATATTCTTGGTATAATCACACCGATACAATACTCGCTGATGAAATGGGGCTAGGTAAAACTATTCAAACTATTACATTCCTTTATTCACTATTTAAAGAGGTAAGTAACAATCTCATACAGGCTATGTTTGTCACTTTGCTATACTTCTATTTCTAACTTAGGGATTCTGTGAAGGTCCCTTCCTCGTTGGTGCTCCATTGTCAACAATTATTAATTGGGAGAGAGAATTTGAACTGTGGGCTCCTGAGATGTATGTGATAACTTACACTGGAGATAAAGATGGAAGAGCTGTAATAAGGTATCAACAACTATAACTTCTTCAAATACTTCAATATCTATATTCATACAGGGAACACGAGTTCTCATTTGAAGAAGGAGCCACTAGAGGTGGTACCAAAGCTTCCAAGTTTAGGAAGGATGCAAAGGTACACTGCTCAAACAACCACCCTAATTATTATTATCTTATCATCTCATTTTTGTACAGCTTAAATTCCACGTGTTGTTGACTTCATATGAACTTATAAGTATTGATACCTCATGTCTTGGTTCTATTGATTGGAAAGTTCTTGTTATTGATGAAGCCCATCGCCTGAAGAATAATCAATCTAAAGTATTTATAACTATTATTAATATTAATATTATTTAAGTAATTAATATTTTACAGTTTTTCCGTATTATGCAAGCTTATAAAATTGATTATAAATTACTTTTAACTGGAACACCATTACAAAATAATCTGGAAGAATTATTTCATTTATTAAACTTTATGTCTCGAGATGAATTTGGGTTATAATTTTAATATTTTATAATTTAATTATAATCATTAACATTTTATTTGAATTACAGAAATCTTCAAGAATTTTTAGAAAATTTTGCTGATATTTCCAAAGAAAATCAAATTCTAAGATTACACGAAATGCTGGGTCCTCATTTACTGAGACGTCTAAAAGCAGATGTTTTAAAGAAAATGCCTTCAAAACGTGAATTCATTGTTCGAGTAGAACTTTCTCCTATGCAAAAGTAATTACTACTATATTATTAATATATATTTATAACCACCAATATATTCATGTACATTAGGAAATATTATAAATATATATTAACTCGTAACTTTGATGCTTTGAATGGTCGAGGAATGAGTCAAGTTTCACTGTTGAATATCATGATGGACTTAAAGAAATGTTGCAATCATCCTTATCTGTTTCCCACTGCTGTAGAGGTATGTAACCAGTAGTACTATCACAGTATTCACTGTACTACTGTTGCAATGTATGTAATGATTTGTGTATAATAGGGGTAATTGTCTCAATAAGCTACACTGCTTCTATATTACCCTGGCATTGCCTAAATTATGATAATAATAATAATTAGGAAGCAGCTAAATTACCAAATGGTTTATTTGAAGGAAATGGTTTAATTGCAGCCTCTGGTAAATTAGAATTAATGACTCAGATGCTTCACAAGTTAAAGAAGCAAGGTCATCGTGTATTGATATTCTCCCAGGTTAGTCTTGAGACCACCACTATGCTACCACCACCACTACAGCCTACCATAACCACCATAGCCTACCACAACCACAATAGCCTACCACAACCACCATATCCTACCACAACCACCACAGACTACCACAACCACCATCCTACCACAACCACCACATCCTACCACAACCACCACAGACTACCACAACCAACATAGCCTACCATAACCACCACATCCTACCACAACCACCACAGACTACCACAACCACCACATCCTACCACAACCACCACAGACTACCACAACTACCACCACCACCACATCCTACCACTATCCCTCTGCTAACACTCCTCGCCGTACAGATGACAAAGATGCTGGACATTATGGAAGATTACATGGACTCTCAAGGATTTCGCTACGAGCGTATAGATGGAAGTGTAACTGGTGCGTTGAGACAAGACGCTATAGATAGGTTTAATGTGAATGGTTCTCCTGCATTTGCCTTCCTCCTCTCTACACGTGCTGGGGGTCTTGGTATTAATCTAGCCACTGCTGACACTGTGATTATTTATGATTCTGATTGGAATCCTCATAATGATATTCAGGTTTATTATAATAGGTATTTAATCATTATTATTACTATTTATTATTAATAACTTGCTGATTATTATTTTATCTATCTTTTGTATATCATTAATTTACAAAAATATATTTTATTTCAATTGGTTATTAATTATAAATATTTCATTAATTAATATAAATACTCAATCTCTCGTTGGATAACGCGAGGATAACGTATTGGGTTGGGTTTGGGTTTAGCTATACAGTTCGTATACCCGACGTTGTTAGCCACACCAAATATATTTATAATCTATATTTATTAATATAACTAATAACTTAATTCATAACTTATTTTATATATATATTATTATTAACCTTTTATTTTAGAAAAATAAAAATGTATATATGAAACAAATAATATTTATTCAAAATTATAACTAAAAACTAGAATCGATAATGTAACATTTATATTTACGTAGTTATATTATCTCTAGGCATTTAGTCGAGCACACAGAATTGGTCAGAAGACAAAAGTTATGATTTATCGATTTGTTACTAGAAATTCTGTAGAAGAGAGAATTACTCAGGTTTATATCCTAATTTCTAATAGATATTATGTAATCATATGATGATGTAATCTAGGTAGCAAAACGTAAAATGATGCTGACACATTTAGTTGTGAGGCCAGGTATGGGAGGAAAACAGGGGTCTTCTATGACTAAACAAGAACTAGATGATATTCTGAAATTTGGAACTGAAGAACTTTTCAAGGTTTATATTCTGTATAAATACATGTAATACAACTTATTTACAATACATATACTACTTATTCACAATACATATTATGTTTATATTTTGTATAAATACATGTAGTATATACTTTGTAGTCTGAAGGAAATGACATTGAGAACAATGACAATATTATTGTTTATGATGATAAAGCTATTGAACATTTATTAGATAGAGAACAAGAGGTTAGTTTTCTTATATCAATGTATCATTATTAGTATAGTCACTATTAGTAATATGGCATTAGGCTCATGTTCGCTGTATAAAAGATGAGGGGGGAATTTAGGGGAATTTATGTGAACTAGAATACTGATAACTTTTGAAATTGTTTAAACAATTATTTTGTATTATTTTTATTAATAGATATCATTCATATCTAATACTATTTTGTTTTTTGATTCTAGTATATCAAGTATAAGAATATAAAAAGTAGATCTAATAAATGTTAACAGAAAAATAATAAAACATATTTTGTTTGCCTTTTTTCAAACATAATTGTACCTAAAAATAGATTTACATTATCTAATAGAACATTATTGTATTAGCTATATATTATGTATATACGCTGAAAATGTTATAAACATTCATAAAAGGAAACAAAGTTATTGGCTTTTAGTATAAAAAAAACATAATATAAAAAAGTCACAAGATATTATTTATATTTTATAGTATTATTTATATTTTATGTATTAAAATGTATTCAATTATAAAAAATGAGTATTCTAAAAAGTAGATAACTGAGTGTTTCACAATATTTATTTTACTATGTAGATAACATCTATTACTATCTTTGAATTTTGTGTAAGCTCTAATAGTAAGTATAAGGTAATACAAAGCATATTTAGTATATTACCAAATATTTCACATAATTTTATTTACAGGCATATGTTTATAATGCATATTTGCATATTTTGAGTGTCATTTTACATACTTTTTTTGATAAATAATATATTAGTATATTTTAGTAAAATAATGTTGATAAAAAATAAAAACAAACAACAGCGGTATATCATTAAGTATTGTTATTATTATATTTATTTAATAAACGATTATTCGTATTATTATTTATATTTAATATTATTGTTATTATTATTAGTTGTAATTATTGATTATAATAGATTAATAATTATCATTTATATATGTTTTATATGACTGTAGATTATTGAAGACCGAGACATGGAGATGAATGAATACTTGAGTTCCTTCAAAGTGGCAACATATTCAGTGAAGGAAGACCAGAAGGAAGATGAGGGTGAAGTAGAGATTCTCAAACAGGAAGCGGAGCAAGCTGATCCTACCTATTGGGAGAAACTTTTACGTCATCATTACGAACAACAACAGGAGGATCTTGGTAGATCTCTCGGTAAAGGAAAGAGAGTCAGAAGACAGGTATGCTAAAATAACGTATCATATGTATTGTATTGCTATGCTACAGAATTCTAATATAGTCTCATCCTAAGTCGTTTATTATAATTCCAGTATCATTTATAGAAATGTATACATATAAAATAATTTATAATACAAATTATATAAATAATTATAATTATATATCTTATAAATGATGATATGATAATAAATAATGTGAATAGGTGAATTATAATGACGCGTCGATGGGAAATGATGAAGAACACTTTGGAAACCTGTCAGATTTTGATTCTGATTTCTCTCAACAACGTTTCTCACTATTCTACATGCAGTATCTATTACCTCACTAATGTTATGTTTTATTTCAGCAGCAGAAGATGATGATTTTGATGAAAGCAAGCCTCAGTCCAAGTCTAGGAAAGGAAAAGGTCGAGATGTTAACAATGAAGATAAGCCTCTACCTCCACTTCTTGCTAGAATTAACGGACAAATTGAAGTTTTAGGATTAAATACTAGACAACGTAAAGTTTTCCTCAATGCCATGATGAGGTATGGAATGCCACCTCAAGATGCCTTCCACTCGCAATGGTTATTTTATATATTATATTCCTTACACCATTATGTTATTATACATATATTATTAAAATTAATATACCTACCTTGTGTATTATAAACTTATATATATATAACGTATTATATATTTTATTAATCTTAATAGGTTGGTTCGAGATTTAAGAGGTAAATCTGAAAAAGAATTTCGAGCTTACGTGTCTCTGTTCATGAGACATTTATGTGAGCCTGGGGCAGATACCACAGAAACCTTCGCTGATGGGGTTCCAAGAGAGGGTCTTAGTAGACAACATGTCTTGACACGAATTGGAATTATGTCTTTGGTTAAAAAAAAGGTTTTAACATTATCTTTGATATAGAAATTTATTATAATTCAGTAATATTTTCAAAATGTATTCATATAATCCAATAACTAGATACAAGAATTTGAGATGATTAATGGACCTAAAAGTATGCCAGATCTAATTGAACTCAAATCTGAAAATAAAGACATTCAATCAAAATTACCAACTACAGAAGATTTGAAAAAGAATACTGAGAAGGATTCTGTCATTAAACATAATGAGAGTGATGCAAGTACAAGTAATGGAGTTAAGGTTATATATATAATAAAGAGTAACAAATCTGTTTCTTTAGTTTTCATTAATTTATTAGAAAAATATTACATCAATCGGTTAATGTTTAAATATTTATTTAATTTGTATATATTTATAATATAATTATAGAAATTGATGATATTAGTTAAAAGAATATAACATGATATTTTTACTAATACATTTTTTAATTTTACTAAAAATTTACTAATGGTATTTACTAATTATCTTCAAACTTTTAATAATTATAATTTAAAATCATTATATACCTTTTAAATTAAGTTTTATTATTTGTTAGTAACATTTTCTAAATTTTATTGTAATAACTATTTATAATTCTTATAATTTAGTAACCAATTCTTTATGAATTTTAAAATATCAATTATAACGTAATTATTATTTTAATTATAAATAAGACAATATACTTACTAAATTCTCAAATTTCATAATAAATAATAATTTTAAATTTACTAATGTACATTATTATTAGCACCTTTTACCATTTATATTTCTGGTCTAGTATCAACTTTTCATTATTTATAAGATATAAATTATATTTCTTATTTATAAAATCTTCGTTTCTGATATTCTTATATTTATAATAATAGTACAATGATAAGTTTAGATTTTATTTAATAAATACTAATATGAATCCTATCATATTTATTTAAAAATCTTGTATATTAAATAATAGTTTTTTTAATAAAATATATATAAGAATAATATAGACTATAAAATCATTTACATCTATTTAATTTTTACAGAATCTATTTTATTTCATATATTATTTGAATCAAAATCAAAATATCTGAATGTTATCAAATAAATCAGATTTTGATGCAATTCTGATTCATATTATAAACTTATTTACTTTAAAAGGTTACTGCTACAAAGAGATCAGAATCAGAACCAATGGATACTTCGGAGACATCAATTACTAAAATAGAAACTGACAACACACCAAAAGAAACATCACTGATAGAAGATAGCTCTAAAGATAGTACAAAAGATAATACAAAAGAAATAAAAGATATACTACAGGATAACAAAGATGAAGTTAAAATAGAACCAATAATAGATGTAGTCACGACTTTCAAGGAAGAAATTAAATATACAAGTTTTTATGAAATAATTGATATCACTATATAATAGTGCATATATATATATAAATATATATATATATATATATATATATATATATATATATATATATATTATACCATATTAAATAATTAGATGAATGTTTTGAATTATTCATTTGTGAATATTTTTTTGAATACATTTTTTTAAAATAGAAATTAATATTTAATCATTTTAAATTATCTATATTTCTAGGTTCATTAAAAATATATTTCAAATTTCATATTATATGAAGATATAAAAAAAACACTACAAATTTTAAAATTAAATTTATTATATTTCTTTTTCTACATAATATTATTTTATAACAATATTATAATGAAAAATTAAATACCATATTAATTTACAACTATATTTATAGAAGCGGATATATTAAGTCAGAAATTCATGTTTAATATCGCTGATGGTGGCTTCACGGAACTCCATACACTGTGGCAAAATGAAGAGAAGGCATTAAAAGGAGACACGATCATAGCAGCCGAGGTTGTTATCACATGTTCACGAGACGTGTGTTTTATGTTCATCAACACATAGGTCTGGCATAGAAGACATGACTACTGGTTATTGGCTGGCATAGTTAAGCATGGATACGGCAGATGGCAAGATGTCCAGAATGATGAATTCTTCTCTTTAATTAACGAACCATTCAAATCTGAACAGAATAAAGGTTTATATTAAATATATAGAATATTATCGTTAATACTTATTCATTATATAAATTAATCTAAAGATCAATATCAAAATACCACATATATTTGTTCATTATTTTATAACTCAATTTTTTAGTTGGAAATTTCTTGGAAATGAAAAATAAATTTTTAGCTCGTAGATTTAAACTATTGGAGCAGGCATTAGTCATTGAAGAACAATTAAGAAGAGCCGCTTATTTAAATCTTACTCAAGATCCCTCTCATCCTGCAATGGCACTAAATGCTAGGTATTCATTATAGTGTATTAATACTATTAATACATTACATTGTATTTATATTAAATTATTAAAATAGATTTGCTGAATTGGAGTGTTTAGCTGAAAGTCATCAACATTTATCTAAAGAATCATTAGCAGGAAATAAACCAGCAAATGCTGTTTTACACAAAGGTATGTAGTTTAATTCTAATAGTAATTTTATCTATATTTCCTCAAAAGATTCTTAAGTTTTAATTTATTTTCACAATTTGTATTAAAAATATTTCTTTATAAAATTTACAATTCATTTACTTAAATGACTACATTTTATAATCAAATCAATGATTATTTAAAAGTGTTGAATCAACTTGAGGAACTTTTGAGCGACATGAAACAAGATGTGAGCCGTTTACCTTCTACTCTAGCACGGGTTGCTCCGGTAACACAGCGACTGTCTATGTCTGAGCGTTCTATACTTGGTCGACTAGTGAATCCTGCTGCTTTATCCGCTCAGAAGTCTAGTTCCGATGCAACAAAGGCCTCTATAACAACTCCTCAAATGGCAAATCATCCTTTTAATGCTGCATCTAAAAGTAAAGGTAGCCTAATTAAGATTTACTTTTATAAATGTATTATTAATGTGATATCGCATTTAGCATAAATTAAGAATGTTTATATAATGTGATACAGTTTAACCATAAATATAAATTACATCAATAATTGGAATATTTACGATATATTTAAACTATTTAAAATAGACATATAGAGTAATACACTTAAGAGGTTTTGTTATATATTAATTATGTGTAGTGAAAAAAATAAATATATGTTTTTATAGAATTATGATTATATAATCACTATTTTATATATGACTAAATATAAAAAGAAGTCTTGGAATTATAGATATATCTTTGTATTATATCAAAATAAAATATTATATTATATTATATTATAAATTGAGATTTCTGTGACATTTTGAATGTAAGTAATTAAGAAAGTAAATATCATGCGGCATTCATAATTCATTTACATGTAAAATATACAAAAAATAACTACTTTTAAAAAATGAATACACTAATTAATATTTATTAAAATTATTTAATTTTTTTTAATTTTTATAATAATTAATGTAACTGTATGTTATTTTCCATATGGTATATATATATTTAGTCGACCACAAAAATATTATTTAAAAATTAATTAAAATTCTTTTTCAATATAAAAAATTGTACAATATAAGGATAGTAATAATATGTTATGAATATATTGTAAAAAAAAAAAAATAATGCAATATTACTAAAGTAGATTGAGTTATTGTTAAGGAGAGTACGTCCTTCAGAATTATTATTTTTTGAAGAAAAAAAATTTTAATTATTATGTTATAAAATAGCTTAAGCAAATATTTATCTATCATTTGAGCTATAAAGTTTACTTCAAATCGTCATATAAATACATCAAAATAGTACTTTATTGGAAGTACAAAATGAAATTAATTTTAAATTACCAGTAATAATTACTAAATAATCGGTTAATGTTAGATCACAAGAAATGACAAGCGTGGGTTATCGATTTCTTTTCAAATACCATTTACATAAAATATATCATTGAATAATCGAAATAATGAATTGAAATTTTCAATATAAGTAGACAATACGATATTGACAAGATTAAAATGAAACTATTTTTTATTTAATAAAAAATATAATTTTAATTTTTCTTTGTTTATTAATTTGTTTTTGTGTAATTGAATTTATTGTGAGGCATAAATGCCTATCTATTTACATTGCGTGCGCGAAGGACGTACCTCCCCTTAACTTGGTAAATATAATTATTTTGTATAAATCCAGTTTAAATTTTTTAAATACATTTTATTGATATATTTCAAATAAATGACCAATATATATATATATAAATGAATGCATACGAGTATATATTTTATGCATATTTAATGAGTATAAATTGTATACATATATATAATTATAGTTATAGAATAGATATATATTATTTTTAGAATTAATATAATTAAAATGCTTCTTTTTATGAGTTTTATTTTATATAAAAACACCATTTATGTATCATTTTAAAGATAATATTTCAAATTTTATAATTAAAATGCTTCTTTTTATGAGGTTTATTTTATATAAAACACCATTTATGTATCATTTTAAAGATAATATTTCAAATTTTATAAATAAATCATAATTAAAAAATGCCAGAATTATTTTTGTTTATTATTTTTATGAGTATAAATTCAGCTTTAATATGCCCTTAACCCTTTTTGATGCAATCTTTTATTACTGACTTGGCTATAGAGATCACGTAATTTCGCGCGTTTTTTACTTATTCAGGCGACCTATTAATTTACTTCTAACTCTTAAACTATTAATAATAAGAATATAAAAGTAAATATCATATTAAATATAATTAAATACTGCATATACTGATTATATTTATAATTTTTAAAATTCAACTTATATATAAGTTATGTATATTTAAATATTGATATATTTTTTTTTACTATAATTTTAAACATATTTTTATTTTATTAACTGAAATATCAATTTAAACCATATATATATATATATATCATGAAAGTTGTAGATAATAACAAGAGTTCTAGATTGGTTTTTAAATTTAAATAAAATAATAAATAGATCAAAAGTTATAATAAATAAACCAGAATGTATATTATAGTTTTTTCTTATATAATTTTGAAAAATATATTTGTTTAAATAGGGTAAATATAACTGTATATAACTTGTGACCTATTTATTTATATTAACTAATACTTATACATGTTATGGATAACTATTTGTTAAAGATTATATCATATTTTATATTACAAAAAAAAATTAGTATGAAGGTGAATATTTAGTCAAATATAAAAAATAAATTATAATTTAAAATTATAAATTTAATTAAATTTATTATTAATCTATACAAATAAATATTCATAATTGAAATATGTATATCTACTATAATATTTAGATAAATAAATTATCTCTAGAATGAACTTTAATTTATTAATTTATATTCAATATATCAAAAGTTATAAACACAAATCAAAATCGGCCATCATCAAATACTCCACACATAAAACACTAACAATTCAAATTACTGGGACTACTTACTGTGTATTAATTTATGAGTGATTTAACCTATTTGAATAATATGTCACAATTATAATATTAGTTTTAGAAGGTTATCTTTTTTTTTCAATTATTATAGTTTAAATTTATTATGAAATATTTTCAACATATTTTTAATAATAAATAATAATTAAATTGTACATAAAACTATACTTTTAATGAATTTTTCAGTATTTACCCTAGCGATCATTAAGTGTATAACGTCCATTGATATTTATGTAAACAAATGTCAATTTTATAATTTAAAAATACGATATAAAATCGCTAAAACAGCTTTATTTGTATATTATATCTAATAAAATTAAAACTATTTTATTAATTATTATTTTATAAATATAATGTAATATATCTCATTAAATAAACATATAACAGTATTGTTATTTTGATATAATATAATATATTAGAATATTTTGAAATTAATGCATATTTAATTGTGTATGTATATTTAATAAATTGCATATTATAAGACATTTAATTAAACACATTTTATATATAATTAGCGAGACGTGGCGAGACGCTGCTTCTTTAGTAGCTATATATCGCCGCGACTCCGTTTTAAAAAGGGTTAATAGAAATAATAGAAAATAATTATTCTTAGATAAAAGAATCTGAAAAAATAGCATATAATATATATATATATTTGTATGCAGGTATATATATATATATATATATATATCTGGATGGGATGAAAGGACTCCACCAAATAAAAATAACAATAACAATAACATATATATATATATATATATATATATATATATATATATATATATATATATATATATATATGTTATAACATATAAATTATACTAAACATATAGTTATAAAATAAACGGTTATTCAATATAATATTAATTATTTCCTATTACATACTTCTTTTAAAATACTAATATAGTACTAGTAAACCATATTTACTTTTTAATATTCACATAAGTTGGTGTAGTAATTGATTCAAATATGAATTAGAAACTACACACTAATATAGTTAAATCTAAACTTTATTATGGATTATCAATTCTAAGAAAATTAAACAATATTTTACCCATCCATATTTCAAAGCTAATATATTAATATGTATTTAATTGCCATCTTATTTATGGTACTCTTATCTGGTGGAATAATTATGATTCAAAATCAAAACATATAAGTATAGCTCAAAACAAGCTATAAGAATATTATATCGTCAACAAAAATAGAACTAATGTAGATAATATTTACAGAGAGCAACAAATTTTAACTTTTAAAGAATTTATATTATATAACGCCTGTAAAATTATGTTTATGATATGTCACCAATAATTATAAATTTATTTAAATTACAAGACTCAACTTATAATATGCATAAATATATGATAATAATTAATTCAAAATACCTTTAGTAAATACCAACGCAGAGAAATTTAATATAACCTATTATGGACATATTTGCTGGAATAATCTACCAATACATATAAAATCATATAATAGTCTAGTCACACTTAACCAAATTTGTTCAAAAATAAATATTTAATATCATGTAATCTCTGTTAAAAATTCATCTCTTATATTTTTATGTACATAAGTATTATTATTATGCACACTACTACTATTATTTTTTTTATTATTATTATTATTATTAATGTGTATATTTGATATTAATATTCTTGTACCATTAATACACCATTATTATTTTTATATTTTATTATTTCATTATTATTATATTATAAATATTTGATATTTTTGTTATAAGGATATTATTAATATAAGCTATGTATAGCTTCTAAATATCCTTATGTAGATTAATTCTATTAAATATTCAGGAAATATATAATTTAAATCAATTTATAAATAAAATTAAATTTTAAAATAAAAAAAATCAATTTTTGATAATTACAATATCCCCTTTATTAATTATATAATTATTTATAATATTCATGTTTATATTCATAATATTTATTTTAGGATCAAACGGAAGCCAAGTCAAAGGTATGTTTAAATGTAATTCTTTATATTAAAATATCGATAATTGTTTATATATTTTTATATATATAAATAAACAATGATGTATAAAACACTATTCACATGTGAAATTATGGCAGAATTATTAGATGAGAATAAAATTATATGATAAATTTTAGAATGTTCATATGAAATTATCAAGGAAAAATTACATAAATAGTTTATATTAATGAATAATTATCTGAACTTGTGATATTTAATGTATTATAACTTATAATATATATTAACTTTTATAATATATATAATATTATTATAATATATATAATATTTTATAATACATATAATATTTTATAATACACTTTACTTAATTTTAGTAATTGATTCAATCGTGAATAAGCATTTAATAATATTTTTGAATTTTTTTTTATACTAATTTTTATATTTTACTGTATATATTCAGTGTTTTATATTTACAAGAGTATGTTTATTTTGTAAGGGCCGGCGTCATATGATTTTTGAAATAAATATATTTTTTATTAAAAATTATATTATATAAAAATCAGTAAATTTAATTTATTATCTTTAAAATGTTATAGGGTTTGATGCATAAAGTAAATATAAGTGTCATAAATAAGCATTTATAAATAAAACCCTATACAAAATATACATTAAATGATATAACATATTTAACAAAAAACTGATATTACTGCTCTTATTTTTAATTTTAATTCTTTAAACATCCATAACTTGTCATCTACTTTAAGTTACAATAATTAGATAAATGTATATGAATATTTCAGAACTTACTTATAAATAACTATTTATATATTTTAAGAATGAGCTACAATTTTACATTAGTTACTTGAAATTTTGTTATTTTAAAAGTATTTTAAAATTAGTGCTTTGTAGGTATTCTCATTCTCATCGTTATATACTTAATATGTAAATAATTTATAAATATATATATATATATATTTAAATATAATTATTAATTAATAAGACTTAAAAAAATGTAATTCTCTTATTTATTTCAGAATTTATCGTAATTTTATTTTAAAAATCTCCTATCTACGCAATGTATATATTCATATGTTTCGCCGGCCATTAACATATTAAGCGAATACAAACACTAATTAGAGAAGGGAATATTTATATTTTAAATTATATGATTTTAAATTTATTGACACATCAAGATGGTACGCAAATTTGTAATTATACTTAAGCATGCATTTTCTATGATTATATTTATGCATGCATTTTCTATGATTATTATATTTAATTATCGCATAAAATAGAAAAGATTCTAATTAGAATATTTTCAAATTTTAGCCGAAAAAATTTAATTGTATGATTACGTTTTATGTTAAATTTTATGCATTATCCACAATTATTTCACCAAATTGAATAGCATAATTTTACATGTGAATAGCGCTTTAAATATATGTGATAGTTATTGTATATGTGCACCGATAGTTTACTCTCATTCACCATGTTCACCCCCCTCTTGTGCATAGTCATTAAGCCCCGTCAGACTACTACCGCTACTCCTCCTCCGAATCATCTCGGTTCAGCATCTCAGATCTGTTTTGTATCCGGATGCACGAGTGAAATTAGAGATAAAGAAAGGAAAGAGAATCCTACGAAACCATTTCACTTCCATCGTATTCCTAAAGATGAAGCATCTCGTGCTCTTTGGGTCAAGGTCATTGGAGATGCTACCAGTCAAAATGTTGAAGCAAAGGTTTTATTATAATCATTAATAAGTATACATATATATATAAATAATAATTACATTAGGTATCTTCAAACTCGAGAGTATGTTCATTACACTTTCGAGAAGCTGACTACTCATGGACATCCGAAAGACATCGCCTTAGAGTGGATGTCATGCCAAGTTTACATCTGAATATGAGCCAATATGTATTGGATGATAAAGATAAAGCTGATAGTAAATCAGTGACAGCGGCTACTACTACGAATACTACGAATACTACGAATACTACTACTACGAATACTACTACTACCTCCAGTACAACTGATCAAGTGAACACTACTCAAACTAATATCACTGCAACAACCACTACTGATACAACAACTATTACCACATCTGCTAATTCTGATACATTAAATAATTCTGATCCTGCTAATAAAAATATTAAAGAATTAGATCTTAGTCAAAAGCTTAAAGATATTTCTGAGAAAAATGATTCAACTTCTACAGAAACACCTACAGAACCTCAGATTTCTATAAAAACTGAGTTAGTAATATTTATTCATATATATAACTTATTTATAAATTTATCTAGGAAATATATAATACAATATAATGGAATTTATTTATATTTACATTATTCAGAGTTTTTGGTTTTTTTGGTTATTTTAATAAAACCGGATTATTTAATTTTTTTGCGGTTTATTTGGTTTTTGTGGTTTATTTGTGAGTATATTGGTTTTTTATTTATTAAATAATTTGTATTAATAAATTATTATATTGAATGTTATTTATAATAAATACTTCTATGATTATGATTAAATATTTCATGTATATTGTATTAAAAAGTATTATAGTATAATTTTTACAAAGATTTATTAGTTATTTCAATAAATTCTTTCCAAATTATATTTGTCTTTCGGCCAGGCATATATATACTATTATTAATAATACTGATAATAATATTATATGATACTATAGTATTGAAATTAATTCAATAATTTTATTCAAAAACCAAATAAACCAAAACAAAAATTCAAAAAAACCGAACAACCCTGTAACTCACACTTCCCATATGGCAGTAATATTTTTTGTTAGATGGACATTAGGGGACCCATTTTTGAAAGATTTTCTCTCAGTTACAGAAGGTCATAATAAATATATTTGGAAAGTTTCATCACAAAATATGTAATATTGGTAAAGCGAAGTGTACTTTAATGAAGAATTTTTTATTTAATTTAATGAAGAAATATTTTATTTATTTTACAATGTAAATTTCTATAAATAGAATTTTTTATTAGTTATTGTCCTGTCCTTTATATTACATAATTGGTAGATATAATACCGGTATTTTGTATACATAACATTAATTTATACATTGAAATTAGCATACTATATTCTTATTATTATGTTGATTTCATATAATATTAATACATTATGTTTAGAAACTACTTGTATATTTATTGTATTTATATCACAACACATCTATATATATAATGATGTGTATACTATTCTGTATACCAGTATATATCTAGATGATTTATTAAATATTCCTGTATTCAATAATGTAAATTTACTAACTTGAGTTAGTTAATTGAACTCAATTGAACTTATGTATATATATATATATATATAGTCTATAGACTTATATAATAATAAGTAATTATAATAATATATATTTTTTTTTTAAATAACCTAAACACTTTATTATTAAATAAGGATTTGGGTCCCTATCCCGATCTCGAAAAAGTATCGATGTCCATCTCTAAATATATTGATATTCATTATTATTATCTTAACTTTTAATATTGATCTACTTATTTTGTAGATCAATATATATATATATATATATATATATATATATAAGATCAGATTTTTAAGATAATGTCTATATATTATTTATTTATATCTACAAATAATTTAATACTAATATATTGTCTTTACTTTCAGTACTCCAGTAGAAATAGAAGAAAAGAATAAGAAAGATTAAAACTACATATTTATTAGAAAATTAGCAAGCTTTTTAATTGTTATTTTGTATGTAATATTAACTTGGTTATATGATGATAAAATTGTTTATTATTTATATTTTCAATAATATATGTTTATAATAAATTCATTTATAAATAATACAATATTTATTTATTTAATATATAATTTCATTATTCCAAACATTATCAATATATAAATGTTAAGTATTAGACTATTGTATGTTGCACTAGTTGTCCTGCACTTGTTAATGTAACTTCCTGTTTAAATTTTCTTTCCAATAGCATATGTTTAATAATCAATTAATATTATTTCAGATTAACTAAATACAAATTGAATGAGATGAATTAACTGTAATAGGTAACTTTTTAGTTATGCAATATTATTTTTATGATTTAATTTTTGAATAAACAACTTATATTTTTTTATTCTAATTATCTATTATTATTTTTATATTTAGTAATATAACATCATTAATTAATATAAAAAATATGTTTACACTATAGTATCGATATTCAATATGTTATTTATATACAGGAAGTTAAAGATAATAAAATACTAAAATTAATGTAGCTCGTATTATAAATTGTATCTATACATATATTATTTATATTCATAAATAATAATCCTATAATATAATAATAATATTTAATTATGCTATCATTAATAAGTTATTTTCCATGAATTACTCATGATTATTTTTTTTAATACACATCCGTAAGTTTAAAATTGAAATAGTTGCTTATAATAACGTTATTTAAATAAACGAATAAATATTACGAAATTAAAATATAACATTTAAATTATTTTACTGTTAACTTAATAATTAACAAAAATACATATCGAATGTATTGTGAATATCATAAAATACATTGTTTGGTAAATGAGAGGATATATATAATAAGAAACCTCATTTAAATAAATTAAATACAAATTTGTAGCTTTTAATAATATTACATTATTATTTTTATATTTAAATGATAAATTTATATAATTATTTAAAACAAATATTAAAAATTATAATCAAATACTTAATAATATAATATATCAACGATTCTAAGGAAATATATATCACTTGTATCTAATTATGTGAAATAAAATATTCATATTAATGTGAAATATATGATAATATTATTTTTTAAAGATCTTGGTTTCTTTTCATATTAATATTAATTACATTCAATGTAACAATTTACTGGATTAAATTGTTTACCAAATATATTTGTATATTTTTTACCATCACTTTTTTTATTACAAATTTAAAAAACAAAATTTGACTTGTATTATAGAATTTAATAATCTGTCCAATGATACTTATTATATTTAAAGTATCATATTTATAGTATCAATATAAAATATATCATTTTAATATTATATAATGTATAAGTATGCTACTATTATTCTAGTATAGAATAAATAAGTAATTATATAAATATATTTAATTAGTATTTAAACATTATAATTATCAACTATTAGTATATTCAGTAATACATAATTTAATCTTAATAATTACATTATTATCGTAATAATTATAATAATGCACGAAAATAATTTTTTTTAATTCTGTATAATATAATGCATATTTATAAAAGTGTTAATTTATTAAATATAAATAATTTCAAAACGAATTGCCCAAGTTGTCTAAACATGTTACATATAAATTAATATAATTATTATGTATAGGGGAGAGTGCTGTAATATCGACACCCTAGAGATCTCCTAAAATATAATTCCAATCGAAAAATAATTTATGTTAATCAATTAATTTAAATAAGTATAATTTTTTTTTTAATTATAAACAAAACTGTTTTTTTTTTGTTACACCTAAACAACTAAATAATTAAAGTACAATATCGATTATTATTTCATTTGAAAATAAGGTATTTTAAATATTTAATTATATTTTATGTGCCGAAAATATTTTGTATTTTTCATATTGTGTTACAAAGTTATAAACTTTTAGCTATAGCTATAGCTTATAAGCAACATAAATTTTCACTATAATTGCACATAATATCAACACCCATGTTATCACATAGTGACAAAAGTAACCTAATAAGGATACTAACAATAAATTATCTTAACATTTTATAACTACAAAATATTAATAGTGGAGGGAAGGGAGTAGTGGCCGATAATTAATATGGCTCAGAAGATTTCTAATATATCAATAAATACTGAATTTAGGCTCTTATTTTATTTGACTTAACTAGAAATAATATAGTTCTAGAATACTGTGATTTCACTTTTATATATAAAGTGTTTAACCTAATAATATAAACGTTTCATTAGGCATTAAAAAAAGCACTCAAATAAGGCAAGGCTGTAGTAGTGGCCGCTAGTACCAGAAAATGCTATAGGTGTCTCGTAATGAATTCAATTTATATTTTTTTAATTATTTAATATTAAATAATTATATGTATGATGCATACGCACCTTATTTGATTCAATAATTTAATTATATATACACATACTCTTACACATAAATATATATAATCATGTTTTTTGTCAAAATTTGACAATAAATTAGAGTAATTAATTTATTATTTAAAAAAAAAATGTACTATATATTATAGATATTTTGATTATCTAAATATTGTATATATAACTTGTTATCGTTAAGCGTTAATTAAAACGGCCACTACTCCGTCCTCGGCCACTACTCCCTCCCCTATATGATTATTGATATAATTGTGATTTTAAAATTGTATGTAATCTTAATTCCATAGATAACGGGGGTGTCCGTATTCGGTACCCGTGTCCGAATACGGACACCCTGTATAGGGGAAAGTAACCTAATACGGACACTTTAACAATAAATGGTCTTAACTTTTTATGACTCATTATTTTTATTCAAAAATTACAACATATTAATATTATATGATTATAGATATTACTGTGATTTTAAAATTTTAATTCCATAGATAACGGGGGTGTCCGTATTCGGCACCAATTTCCGAATACGGACACCCTGTGTTATAATACGGACACCCTATATACCTCTAGATAAACTATATATTATTGATGAATCAATCAGACAAATTACAATTACGTTATTTAAAATTAATTTTATAAAAAATATATTATAATTTAATATTTAATAATTTATTTATTTTTATAATATTTTAATTAATAATACAATTTAAGTATCTAAATAATAATGTTGTTAGAATTAGCTTTATTGGTGGTATTAATATTATAACGCACGCAATTTTTATGAAAATCAGAATGTTCATACGCTGCGTGCTGATTGGTTATAGGGTGTCCGTATTAAGACATTTAGAGTGTCCGTATTAGGAACTTATATGACCTCTAGATATATGTATATAACTTAATGATTATTTGATAAGAAATTAAAAATACAATTTTTAGAATGATTTTATATCGATACATTTGTATAATCTTGAGAAGTTTTAAGTTGACATTTTTTTTCATAAATTTAAAAACGTAATAAAAAAATCAGTTTAATGGATATATCAGCAATATTTTGAATAATTAAAAAATAAAAAATACTTATTTAGACTATTTATATAATTATGAATATTTTATTCATTAACATTTTTTTGTATGATTTATGGTTTCTGAGATACAGAGAGTGTCCGTATTCCTGCACTTCTTGTATTCGATTAATTTCCCCTATAACAAAGCAGCGCGCAGCGTATGAATTATTCATAAAAATCGCGTGCGTTATAATATTAATACCACCAATTAAGCTAAATTTAAAAATGTTATTATTTATAGATACTTAACTTGTATTATTAATTAATAAAATAATAAAAATTAATAAATTAATTTCTAATTAAATTAGAATAAATTATTCATGTAATTAATTATAATTAGGTAGGGGAGGGAAGGGTATTGTGGCCGATGCGGGTATTGTGGCCGATAACGATATTTCAAGAACTATTATAGTTATCAAAAAATGATATATAAGAAAAATGTAGATAATTGAATTCTAAGAATGATAGTGTACATCATTTTTTATTTATATCAATATTAATTATTGATTTTTGATTAGAGAAAAAAATCAAATAATCGTAATTTTTATCGAAAAAAAACGTAAGGTTTACCTTATTTTATAGGAAAGTTATTTAATAAATTTATATATTTTTAATATATTCAGTTAAGGTAATAAATAATATATCAGATTACATTTATAACAATATTCAATAATAACATAATGACAGAGTAATCTGTTATTTAAACCAACGAGTGCTAGGCGGTTATTGTGGCCGATGCGTGGTGGGTATTGTGGCCGATTAATAACCAATCAGCATCGAGATAATTTTAATGCGTAAGCGTATCATAAAAATAGTATATTTAGATATATTCTTTATAAAATCACTGAAATACATTTATTATACATTTGCATTAATAATGTGAGACATATTAAACTAATTAATTAAAAAATAAATTTGTAGCTGAATATAAGTAAAACTAAATGGGATAACGATTAATTATTTTAATATAAAAGTGCTTGATATCTGATACAATGTATTTTATTTTCTAATTATAAAAATAGTACGTATTTGAATACATGACGCGATCCTAGTGGCTATTTCGGAACTATCGGCCATAATACCCGCACTAGTGTATTTTATCTTTATTTATACGGAAAATTTGCTTTTTAATAAAAATCAAATGACTTGAATACAAATAATTAAATGAGTAAATGTTGATAGCCATTATTTAGAACATCATATTGTAATTGTATATACAACTTATTGGATCATAATATCCAATATTAGTATGATATATTTTGTTTCTTGTAATGTAATACAAAAATCGGCCATAATACCCTTCCCTCCCCTAATTGTAATTTATTAGATTAGTTCATCCATAATATATAGTTTATCTAGTGGTATATGGGTGTCCGTATTATAACACAGAGGGTCCGTATTCGGAGATGGGTACCGAATACGGACACCCCTGTTATCTATGGAATTAAAAGATTAAATACAATTTTAAAATCACAATAATATCTATAATCATATAATATTAATTCATGATATTGTAATTTTTGAATAAAAATAATGAGTCATAAAATGTTAAAACGATTTATTGTTAAAGTGTCCGTATTATATTTCTTTCCCCTAAACCTAAACCTGGTACTATAGTATACCTACTAGTACTATAGTACTAAGTATACTTACTGGTACTACCTATAGGTATACTGCTACTACATACTGTTGCTACTGGTACTATCTTAAGGTACTACCTAATAACAATTAATTTATCACTTATCCATATAAATATTTATTTAGTAAAATGAAATGTAGATATTGACTGTAGAAACATAAAGATGAATTCAATCATATGAATTTAAAGAATACACACGAATACCGGTATATTACATATAACCGCATATATAAATGAATAGAACCAATACCTGATGCAAAGATGTGTTATGACCAGGCCGTACTAAATACGTGCAAATTGCACGTATGCACGTATTTGCACGTATTGAAAATTTTAAAATGCACGTATAAGTGCACATATACGTGCACTTAAGATTTAACTATTATATACAAATATAACCTCAAAACAATGAAAATATAGTTTGATATATTCTAAATAATAAAATTGATTTATTTTTCTGCTATATATATATATTTTTAATATTGCTTCTATTTTAATCCTGGATATTAGTTATTTCTATTATTATTGGATACAAATTTATAAAAATTAATTTTGTAAACATATTTTTTATTTAATAATTAATATGGCAACAAAGAGAGATTACAGATTTAATATAAAACATTTAATTACATATGGTTTAGTGATTAGCCAGAGATGTAGTAAAACGGAAAATGTAATTGGTGTAGCCTGTAATTTCTATATATTTTTTGAAAAACAACAAAATGAAGACGGCGAAATTGTTAGAAAAAGGAGCAAAACTAATAAATATTTCACACACCCATTTAGGACAGACAACTATCTTCAACATTTAAAGTTAATACACAAAAACAAATGGTTAGAATATCAAAGTCTATGTACATTATCTAAACAATCCTATTTTACTGAGAAACAGAAAAATCAAATTTCTAATTATTTTATTGAACCTGATAATACAGTAAAAATATTTATTTCAAAAGATATAATTGAATTAATATTCAAGCATTATTTAAGTGAAGAAGAATATGAGCAAGATATTACAAATTTAAAAAAATATTGACCATGTAAAATAGAAAATGATATACTTTATATACATATTACAAATAAATTACAATTTCAATTAATTATAAATCATATCAGCATTGGTAGTTCTTTTAGAAATACAGTAAGAGCGTTAACTTTTACCAAATAATTAACTGGTATGGTATCAATCGGATGTACCCATAGTGATATGGTTAGAAAATATACAAGAAGTGTATGTCTAATCAATTTGGAAAGAATAAAAGAAATTGTATCTAAAGTATGGTGTTTCTCAATTGCCTTAGATATGGCAACATGCCAAAATTCATCTTACCTTGATTTAAGAATACGTTTGTTTTATAATGAAATGGTCAATTTACATATTTTAGCAGTTCCAATGCCTGACCATCATACTGCGGATGCAATATATAAGGTTTATAATCAAAGTATACGTTATATATATATTATATATATATATATATATATATAATTATGTTTGTATTACTATAATAATAATTATTATTAGGCATTTACTAACGTCATGGATGTATTATTACCTAATTGGAAAAATAAAATGTTGGGAGTTAGCACAGACGGAGAAAGAAAAATGACTGGTAAAATTAAAGGTAGGTTTAATATAATACATTTATAAAGATGCTTGATTAAACTATAAAATATATTTATAGGCGTCGCTACATTATTTGAAAAAGATGCATTGGATGGTTTTTTTAGAGTTTGGTGTGGTGCTCACCAGTTGGATTTAGTTATGCAAAGATATTTTAAATCTTTGACAGATAACTTTTATTTGATATTGACCAAATTAATAAGTTTCTTGAGAAGACAGTATAATCTAATTTC
Source organism: Osedax fenrisi (assembly GCA_964019155.1). NCBI lineage: Eukaryota > Metazoa > Annelida > Polychaeta > Sabellida > Siboglinidae > Osedax > Osedax fenrisi. The sequence continues at coordinate 33,801,011 of OZ025244.1, forward strand.
TCAAATGAAAACTAAAGCTCCAATGGTTTGAAAACATGTATAGACAATTTGTATTACAATAAATTGATACCTAAATATTTCAATAGTAATTTATCATTATTATTAACAATATATTTATAATAAAGGATTAAATATATGAATCTAATAGGAATACTATTTGTAGTTATCTTCAACACGATGGTTGTCAATGGGAAATGTAACCAAATGGTTCAAAGAACATAGAGTTCAGATAAGAGAATATTTAATGGAAAAAAATGTAAACGATATGGCCCCAAACTCGTGGTGGATTCAACTAATGATAGTTGAAAATATATCATTTGAATCTTCAGAATCGAGTAAATTATTACAAAGCAGGGACATAATAATATGTGAACAAGAAAACATTTTAAATGAATTAGTGAACACTTACTTAGAATTTATACAAGTTGAAAAATATGATTTAGAAACCATTGGCAATGAGGTTAGTTTCTTCGATATATTTATCAAACTGAATAATATTTGTATTATAAATAGGAAAATGTATTAAGTTTATGTAGAAAATTCAGTGCAAAGAGTATTCATATAAAAGCATATATTATGGTATGTATATTACTAAGCGAATATGAATATGAATATGAATTATATAAATAATTTTTTTAGGATCGAGGTTCTTTTATAACAAATTTATATAATAATTTGACAATTGAAGAAAAAGATGATTTACTAAAGTTTACTGGTATAAATATGTTGAACTTAATTTCAAATTTATCGAAAATTAAATCCCTTCGAGACTCTTCAAATGAAGCATCCATAGTTGAATTCCCAACAATACTACCATGTGAATTGGTAAATTTACCAATTAACGAGTTTACTAAGATTATACATAGACAACAGAGAAGATTGTTAAATACATTCACTCTATCAGATATTGATATAATAGAGCAAGAATTTTTAAATTTAAAACGTGAATTTAAAAAAAATATTAATTTATTTGATGAAAATACTATGACATTTAATACTTGGAATGGTTTAAATTATCCATTATTAAAAATGTACTGTGGTGGGTTGTCGACAGTTTTCCCGGGAACAGCCAACGTTGAAAGTGACTTCAGTATAGTGAATTTTGAAAAGTCAGATTATCGAACAAGTCTGTCAGATTTTTCATTGGAAGGAATACTACATTGTAAACAGTATGATCAGTTGAATACGTATTGGAATAATATAATTAAAGAGGTTTGAATTTGATATTACATTAATTAATTATTAACAGCATTTTATTTAATAGGACGGTACTGAGATGCTGATCTTGTAGCAATGTTTTATGGAATAATATATTATTATATTAAAAATTATATCCTGTTTTATATTATTTCAATAAAATTATGTCATCAATTCCTTTAATTTTAATGACTATTCTTTAATATTATGCTAATAATATAATATAATATATTGTCTATTAATAATTGTTTAAATATCATTAAACAATAATGTAATTATAAGTTAGTATATCAGTAAAATTAAATTGTATCATTAATGCACGTATTTGCACGTATTGAAATCTCAAAAGTGCACGTATTTAAGCTAAATACGTGCAAATCGGGTTTGCACATATTTAGGAAGGTCTGGTTATGACTCATAACTTATGAGGTATTTATATTAAATAGTGTAAATTAATATATACGAAATGAATATAGAATGAAGACAAATAAATTCAGAAGATGTATTCGTTATCTACCTATATATGCGGTATATTAACAGTGTAACTTATAGTAAATAAACTACTATTTAATTCCCGATAATAATGTTTATCTTATACTGTTATATTATTTATTTACAAAATTAAATATTTAAAGATTGCATTTCAACAGAAATTACTAACCGAATTAGAATAGGTAATATATAAATAATAAAATAATATCATATACATTTATGTAAATATATTATCTATATAAAAGTATTTTAAATACACACATATATCAATACACATAAGAAGAATTGCTACAATGTCGGCACTGAGTGGCCGCCGTATCTACTTAACGGTCCCATACAGGGCCCCGAATGCATCTACGATCAGCGCCCGTGTAGAAGACATGATGATGATCTGTAAGGTGTACTATGACCCAGTTAAATCGTACGTCAACCTAACCACGAACTCCCCGGAAGTTATGCGCCGCAACACAATACTCGCCTTCTTGGTTGCCATAGCCGTGGTGGGGGTAATGTTCGTCGTATTTTTGTGTGCCACTTACAAGGCGACTGTAACTAGGACTGATTCGCTACTTGAGATATTCATGGCGGTTAAAAGAGAGGAAGAAGTAGAGAAAATCTTAACTAGGCTGGGCAGTCCGGCTGCATCCAATCATGATCATACAGACGTCGATAAGATATTATCTCAGTAAGTACATATATAACATTATAGTATATATATACAAACATTTGATTACTACTACTACTACTACTACTACTACTACTACTACTACTACTACTACTACTACTACTACTACTACTACTACTACTACTACTACTACTACTACTAGTACTACTACTACTACTACTACTACTACTACTACTACTATTACTACTACTACTACTACTACTACTACTACTACTACTACTACTACTACTACTACTACTACTACTACTACTCAGGGCCGGCTTAAGCATACTATGGGCCCCGGGCAAAAAAAAACGTATGGGCCCCATACGAATTTCATAACATATTAAATGGGTCATTCTAGAAATAACAAATATCTATAATACTACAATTTATTTATATATATATATATATATATATATAAATGATGAAGGTCTTATTATTATTCTATCAAATTATGTAAAAATAATATTTTTAATATTTATAATCTTTAAAAAATTTTGTTTTTCATATATATTTACATGTATCGTGTGAAGGAGACCCACTTTAAGATGCATCTAATATATATATATAGAGGGGATCTCCTTCACGCTATGGGTCTAAATAGATATTACGGTACCAACTTAAAATCATTGCAATGTAATATTTTATAATTTACAAATTTAATTTTAAGTTTAGAGAAGCTTAAGCTTAAGTTAGAGAATTCTCCATCAAGTTTAATTATTTACCATTACATATATTAGGATGAAAATGTCTACAATTGGATATATCTAGCCCATAATATATATATATATATATATTAATATTTGTATAGTCAATTCCTTTGAGGTGTATATCAATATGATATAATATATGTTTAATATTAAATTATCTTATCTAAATTACCTATATACTAATCATCTTAATTGAATAAATACCTTGACTCTAGTAATGTAATTTACGTAATATGTTAACATATTATTTAACATATATAATATCAGATATAAATTATGTAATTTTGGGAAATCCACAAGATACTGCTCTAATAAAAGCTGTTTGTGATGACCATATTATATTCGATAATGCTTTTAATAAAACATATTATATTCTTCTTTAATAATATTTAATTATATTCTTCTTTTTTAAATATAGATGTTAATATATTCTTTATTTAGTTTGGATAAATAAATTATATTTATTTGGGATGAAAGCAAACAATATTGCTACAATTGTCGAAGATTCAACGGCATTTTTCCCAACCAGATTTAAGGAATGTACAGCGCAGATATGGGGATCCATATTGACAATGGACTATGGTATATAATGATATCTTTCATTTTCAGAAATCATAGTTAAAATATATCTTAATATATATCTCATATTTAATTTTAATATAAAGAAGTATACTTTATTTTCGTAAACTAATTATAGAAATATAAATTGTTAAGATTGAATTATGGTTAATATTCCCTTAAATTGGGTAAAAAAGGTTAATAAGTTTATCATGTATCATTTTCTAGTTTAACAAACAATTATTTATCAATCCGTTTCATACTATTTTATCTGACAAACAGAGATGTGTGATATGATCTATGGTTATCACTATTAGCATATGCTCCAAAATCTTCATGTAGCTGCAGGTGCACATACAAACATGTTTCCACCATAGCTTCGTGTAAATTTAGAATTTTTTGTAAAATTCACTTTTCAAATCGATCTAAATGACTCATATTTAATTTATTTATTATATTATTTTTATTTATTTAATTAGAATTAATAATATATAAGAAAAATACAGTTAAGACAATTTTTTTTAGATAAATAGTAAAAAAAATGTTCTCAAATAATTCATGGGCCCCCCAAAATGTGGGCCCCGGGCAATTGCCCGATTTGCCCCCCCCTTAAGCCGGCCCTGCTACTACTACTACTACTACTACTACTACTACTACTACTACTACTACTACTACTACTACTACTACTACTACTACTACTACTACTACTACTACTAAGGGAAAGTAACCTAATACGGAAAATTTAACAATAAAAGGTATTAACATTATATGACTCAATATTTGTATTCAAAAATTACAATTTATTAATATTTTAAGATTATAGATATTATTGATTTTAAAATTTTATTTAATTTGTTATCCAAAAGATAACGGAGGTTTCCGTATTCGGTACCCATGTCAAAATACGTACAGTGTACGACGTACACTGTACGTCGTACACACTATGTTATAATACGGACACTATATATATACAACTAGATAAACTATATATTGTTAATGAACTAATGAACTAATGAATAATAAATTACAATTACATTTATAATTAATTTTATGAATAATTTAATATAATTTAATTAGTATTTATTTTATTAATTTTTATTATTTAATTTATTAATAATACAAATATAGTATAAATAATAACATTTTTAGATTTAGATTCATTGGTGTTATTAATATTATAACGCCAGCGACTTTTTATGAAAATCCGAATAGTTCACACGCTGCGCGCTGATTGATTATATATAACTATATAGTTATATATACCCTATAGGGTGTCCGTATTAGGAACGTATATGACCTCTAGATATATGCTTATAAATTAATTCATATATGATAACAAATATAGAAATTATGTATATAATGTTTAGAATTATTAATTTTTAATAATATAGTTTATATTGATACTTTTTTATATTCTTGAGAAGGTTTTAAGTTGAATTTTTTTTTCATAAATTTAAAAACGTAATAAAAAAATCAGTTTATTGGATATATCAGCAATATTTTGAATAATTAAAAAATTAAAAAAACTTTTTTAGACTATTTATATAATTATATAATTATGAATTTGTATTCATTAAATATTTTTTTTGTAGGATTTATGGTTTCTGAGATACCGATAGTATCCGTATCCGTATTACTTTCTCCTATATCTTATAAACTATATTATATAGTGAATTAATATATAATGTATTTATATAAATGCATTGAATTGGATACAAATAGATACTCATGAGTAAGACGTATCTGTATATACTCAATGTACGATTGTAAATTGTACAATTGTACGACGTACGGTTTACTTATATGATTAGATGGTTTACCAATTGATTAGATTATATTATGGACAAAATAACAATTTTTATTTAAATACCACGTGTTATTGTAATTTCTTGGAAAACATTGCAAAATAATAATCAATGAAATATCATATCAATGTAATAATAAACCTATATAATTCTTTGATATATCTTATAGTTACTGAGATACGAGAAGGATCGGTATTATGAGGGGGTCGGTAATCGGAGACTCTCCCCTACGTCTATTATGTATTTTTTTATATGAATAATACATTTATATATAATTAATAAATAGCAATTATCATTAGGATACAATATATCGTTAAAATGCAATAATATAGACTTTAATAACGGGTTTATTTTACTACTTTAACTTATTTATAATATGCTGAGTGGGCAATAATGTATTTCTCTATGATAATTATAATTATCTCTAATCAATTATAATTGATAGAATTAGACTTATTATTTTTAAAAGTTACTTTATCTGATTTATTCAAATATAATATTTAAAAATATTAACATTATTTTGTACCTATAGTAAAATATTACTATATATTATAAAAGTTGATTTTTGTTTACTAATCATTGACCATCGCAGCACTATTTGAAATAGTGTCGGGGCTTTAGATTGTAGGATGTATTTATCTAGGGGCATGTATCATATTTACAAATTTGAGAGGTTATCACCATGGCTAAATTCGTTAAAATTGTAAAAAATTTATTATGTAATATTGATTAATGAAATGTTATTTAGTAACTGCGAAAAAATTATATATGAAATCAGTTTAGAAATAGCATAACAAGCATATTTTATAGCATGCGTTTTTTAAATAAACAATTTATTTTGAAATCTACATTAAAAACTAATATAAATTGTTATGTAATATTATATACCTTTATAATCGAAATTTAACATTTTTTTAAACTGGATTTTTTATGTTTATTTGATTTATAAAATAAATAATTTATTTTCAAATCTAGGTATAATGTTTTATATATAATATATAAATTCTACAAATATAACTTTTATATATAGATAAAAAAACATATCTATTATTCTATAATATTGATTTTATATTAGCTGAAATAATTTTATAACACTGATATAATAAAAAAATAACATTTATATACTAAAATTATTTTATAAAATACAATTTATATAAATTTTATAAATATAACATTTATATATTGATAAGAAAAATAAAACTATTACTTTATAATATTGATTTTATATTAGCTGAATGTATAATTTTATTACTTTATAATTTATTTTAATTTTATTGAATTTATTTATTGTTGACTTTTGAAATGCGTTTTACTCAGAATACATTTTGTTGCTATGTTTGTATAAATAAATGAGTGTTTATATAAAAGTACTGAAGTGATCGACCTAATTTCTTTTGCTATATATAAATAACATATGTATGCACAATTTGAGAGAGAAAATATTAAAATATATATGGAGGTTATAGGAGGTATTGGTTATACTAAGACGTTCTATAACCTCATGGTTATAGAAGGTCTTGGTTATACAGTGCATACTATCAATAGGTAGTTAGATACATATTAATATGCAATAACTTATATAGTATATACTATCTACCTATATATATATATATGCTATTTTGGATTACAAAAGCAACAGGTTGGTAGATGGTATCTAGTAGATACTATCTACTATAGTAGTATCTGAGATACTATTACCTATTAATCTTGTAATTTATGTTTACTATATAGGATTTTTTTCTGATTATAAATCCATTTTTAATATAAAAAATAAATATATTTGAATTTCATAAGTTAAAATTCATCTGCTAAAACTTAAATTAATAGATTGGAGATCTACATAAAAATGTTTTAATTCTGATGATATAATAATTTATATCGGAAACAAATTTATAAATATCACTATGATTAGGAATAGACTAAATCTGATAATAATCAGTGACTAATTAAGATTAAGATAAGGAATTAACAATTACTTTGTTATCTGTATTATATTAAATTATAGTTTGCTCAAATCAAATACTGATCTTATTGATTTTATAACTCAGGTAAATATTTGTACAACTTCTCTTTACTAATTATTTCTACTTACTACAGAATATTCTGATTTTGCAAACAATTCACATTTTCCTACTTATTTTATATTTATATATATGTCATAATTTATTTAAATGTATTATTATTACTCTAGATATTAATATTATAATATATATATATATATATATATATACATAGACATACAGAACAAAGAAATAGAGAGGAAACTTGGCTATAAATCTGTATTAATAAATTTTTCCTAGCGATAAAAAGAATTAAATTTTTAACTTTATAAATAAATTAAATCACAAATATATATAATAATTGATGTTATTCCAATTCAATGATTTTTCAATATTGTTAATAATTTAAATATATAACATAATTATTTTATATAAATCATCTTATTATTTAGATCATCTAGGATAAATATAATTTTATTATATACTTTTATTATTAATTATAACTATAAATTAAAATTTTATTTTTAGTAATATATATATATATATATATATATATATTGATATAAAAAACCTAGAAAAATCAAACCAAATAAAATATCGAAGAATAACGTGTGATGCATATATATGTGAGGCAATACTAGATAAGCGTCACACTTACAATAATAGTCCTACATGTGAATACATCTCTAGCATGTATATATAAATAAATATTGTATATATCCATGTACGACATTGTATATCGAAAAGCAAGTCGATGTCATATAATAAAACCACTCTTTCGAATATAATATCACCCAAATATCATAGGAAAAAAAATCGATGATATTTTACTAAATGCACATTGATTTAAATTTGTAACATATATAACTAAATAAATATAAATTGTGGTAAAATTCAACTAAAATTATGCATTAGAAGAAAGTAATACACAAATATATAAATAGAAGTTAATGGAATTATTTTTAATAATAGGATAATAATACTAAATAAATAAATAGATGAATATTTTATAATTCGTTGAGTTGTAAATATTTATATAATAAAATATGTATTAATATTCTATTTTCATTTAAAAATAATTAAATTAATAATGTAAATAGCATTTTAAAATTAATTTAAAATTGTATACAATATAAACTTGATGAATAATAAAAACTGACAAAACAAGTCTATAGATAATATCCAAATTGATAGTTTTAATGTTAACTTTTAATAATCAAATTTATAATAAATATATTTAAAGTAATTTCAAACTTTAAATAAACTGAAAATTAATTATTGAGATATACCGGGAATTTCTTCATTTAATATAATTTACTAGAATATATATATATATAAAACGAAACTGATACTAGTTTCTGTATATTAATAAAAATATTTCATCTAGGCTAACAGACAACACGATATCAATACTTCTGTAGATGACAATGTTATATTAAAAGTGTAAATTTGAATGGTAGAATAGTTAGTATCCATAATGTATTCGCAATATAGTTTGTAACCAGTATTGGTCAATATTAAATCTAATCTATGATTGTATTATATATCGGTGAATATATATTATACTAATTTTAATTATAAATTACAATTAAATTATTAATATGCTTTCATTTTGTAGTCATTGAATCAAGAAATAGTAATATTAATGAAAAAATAAAGAATTCTGTCTGTAATTAAAGTTAAAATAAATTATTTATCAAAATGAAACAATAAACTTATAATATTTTTATAAATAAATAATTAATAATCTAGACATTATTTTCATATTGATACGAAATTAAAATTATAATTTATTAAAAAAATAATATATTATTCTATTTTACATATATCGTAAGATTAGAATATTATTCTGTTAACATTATTGAACTGTAGAATATTTCTTATCTTATGATTTCTGTATATTAGATTTGCATTAAAAGATGATGCCCTATTAAACTATATATGAATAGGTAAATTTATAAATAAGTTATTTTCTTAATATATATATATATATATATATATTACATAGGGTAATGTATAATGTGTTGTTATATGTTATAATATTATATTAGTTATGTTTTCGAAAAAAAATAAATAAGATTTTAATATATTAAAATTAATTAAATATAATTTTATTAAAAATTCCGTTTTTTCATAATTGACTTGAGATAATATGGTTTAAAAATAATAAGTAATAAAATGATGACGTTTTCTCTTCTCAAGTCTTTGGGGTTTATTTGTTTCGGTAATAATTGTTATAGTTGAAATAGGCCGGCTTTGTTTCAAAATAAGATGTAACCCTGTATGTAAGAGGGATGTTTATACAATGCAGAAATATGTACATGCACATATATACACACACACATATATATATAAATATATAAACAAATATATAACACATAATGCCCCCATTAGTAACCAATTTCTTGAAATACTACATTTGAAAATATCTGTTGATAAGCAATGGAAGTCTATATATATCTATTTTATCACTTAACCTGATACATATATATATATATATATATATATATATACATTAGGGTAGTTTATTGCAATATATGAATCATATTATATCTCAATTGATAAAAGTATCTAGGTTATATTAATTATACTTTGATACTAGGTAGCACTGTTATAAATACTAAAATAAGCAAAACTTCTCAATACTTATTGATATTATGTTTATTTATTAATTTCACCTTAATATGAATGTAACTAAAAATTAGATGCAACCCATCGATACATAGATATATCAGACGGTTGATATCAGATTATTATATTTGATGTGTCCCCCCCCATTCTATTCAGATGAACTACACAAATTTACTTTGTAATACAAATTTGTATATATTTCATTAGGCTGTTATTTATTACATAATAAATGTATTGTATTTACTGCTAATTACATAATGTGATGTATTATCTTATAAGGTGTGTAGTACACACTGTATACATAGCTGTACTCTACATATAGCATCCTCAACAGCAGCATATTATTGTTGTTGCTGATAATATAGCAAAGCTGTGTGGTTCCCTTAATAACATTCTATCCCTAATGATATTCCCACTGTATTCCCACTGATTATCGCTTCGTGTTATTGGCTAACGAATGTAAACGTAAAATAGAAAACTTCTTGGTAAATAAATCTATTTCCTAATTTCATACCGATAATAATTTGTATCCACCGATTAATTTCCTATTTAATCAAGTGCGTGTTTACACTGAGGTAAATATCTAAGACGATAAATCATCACGTACATTTCATCGTACTCCTACGACGCAATGAAAAGGTTGTCGTAGATTCTAATCTGCAACGATAGCATCGTTACGGAATCTCGACTGTCATGATTTTATTTACCATATAAACACGCCCCAAGTATATATATATATAGATATATTTATAAATATAACATTACACTTTATACCAGTTCTTATAGACTACTAGCCAAACAGTGTCAAGTGGGTGTTACATCGGTGTGGAGAGCTTCAGTGCGAAGAGAGCGTCGCACTTAACAACACATACAAACAACATAATGATTACCTGAACGCCTGACCTATCTTCAGGGGGGGACACCGATGCTGATGTTAGTCACACAACGATCACACACACAGACTAGACACTTATACGCTTACCTGATAGGAAAGGGGGTGTGTTCGAGGAAGTCTCGTAGGTGGGGTCCGTCTCTACCGCACGGGTCGTCCGGGGGCATGAATAGGTCTCCGACGAACGAGAACTTTAACAATCTGCAATTGTCGCATACGCATATATTAGTCGCACGATAGATTTTATAGTATGGTAGTGGTATTTATTAAAATTCGATATCAATATTGTTATTTATTTTGACGGAGTCTTTCGCATCCAGAAACTTAGATGAAGTTTTCATTTATAACCAAATAGCTCAAATGACCCTTCAAAACCGCTTTCATATTATCCATGGTTTTAACGAGAGCCGATCAGTATGTTATACACAATTATATAAGATCACTTCTAAATATTATCTAAAGATCCTATTTTATTATTACAGACGGAATATGAACCCTCGTTATACTACCTGTGTGTCTGATGCCTTAGTTAACGTAGCCATACATGCACTTTTAAATAAAATATATATATGTAAAAATGAGTGGTCGAAATAAATATAAAGACACCACTCAAAATGATAGATGGATTTGTGGTATTGATTTGGTTATTACATTTTTATTAAATACAAGATAAAAAACCATACAATAATTCTCCATGTGTCAAGGTATAAGCATGGAGAAAATATTATTAAATCTAATATAATTCATATTATAATATTGCTACGCGATGGTTCAATGATCTAAACTTATCTATGGAACAAAAAATTCTATAAATATATAATAATAATATTTAATAAAAACACAAAAATCAAGATATATATATATGAAAACACACATGTATACTTTATAATTATTATATAATACACAACCAAAAAACAACTAATTAAAAATATATAATACATAATTAAAAATAACTAATTGTAAATACAAATAAATGTTATTCTACTATATATATATATATATATATATATACAATATAAATGGAGATTTTGCGTAGTGTTTAGAAATATACATAACTGTATGGGGGACCATACAAATATAACATATTTACATAATATTTTTATGAATATATGAATATTTGAAAATATATATGTATATATATATTATATGTTTTATAAATCTGTGATTTTATTTCAAAAAATAAATAGTAATAAGTAGGGTTGTAAAAATTGGAGTCCACATCACGATTCCTAGTAATGAAATATTAAGTGGAGTTTATTTAAAAATTGATGAATGCCTACATTTAATGTACATTTGAATATTCAAAATAGTCACATCATCATTGATGATAAATGTTAACTTAAAGCTTTGCATTAACAATATTTTCTATAATTTTAAGTTATTTTTTTATAAAAGTGATTTTAATTTGAAGCATTCGAAGTCGAAGATTTCGTTTTTTTTATAATTTTGATAGATATGAGATCATTTTTTCTAAGAATCTAAGTCCTGCAAGTATTTGAAAATTTACAACTATAGTAATTATAGTATATATATATATATACTAATTTTTAATTAAATAAATATTATCTCTTATATATAAAATTATTATTATTCATCTACACATATGTATGCAAGCTTCAATATAAGACACATATATATATATATATATATATATATTTATTCCTTTGTATAACATAATTCATAACATAATTCATAACATAATTCATAAACATAGTAATATATTTATTATACATTTGTAATTAATAAAGATGAATTGTTAACAAAATTAAATAGTAAATGTAATTTTGTTTACCTTATGTACATTTTCTATTAGTTGTCAACCTTAAACATATATTTAATACATAGACATACAGACAGACAGAGTCATGATCTGTACATAAAATACATAGGCCACATGAGTGTGTGTGTGTGTATGTATGTGTGACTTACCTATTGTCAATGATATCCTGCCATTCAGTATTTGAATAGAATAAGTCTCTAAACTTGTCATTGCTCACAACTATTCCATTTGTGATCTGTGCTAATTTCAAATGAAATCTAGGAAGAGTTAGTATAAGAGAGTTAATATTCGGGCTATTCTAAAGGGTAACCAATTAACATTAAATATATATATATATATAAAAATAAATATATATACATAATAAAAAGTTATCATAACATCAAATATTAGTTTGAGAATGGAAAACTTACAAAATTAGATATTAGATGTGGTGTAACCAGTAGATAGGGATTACGATGTAGGAGAGTAAGAAAGAGATGTTCCCAGATAACAATTATAAATACGAGATTATAAAGATTATATAGGAAAATGAAATGAAAATCTAAATTAGACATGGGGTAGATAGGTATACAATACAATTTGAAATTAATAATATAAAATGACGTGATAATAATTATAGAGATATTCATTACATATTTTATTACTAAAAAAAAGTATTTATATATTCAATAATTTTGTTCTGGAAATTACAATTAAATTTATATAATAGAAAAGTAGTAATTAAAATATAAGTTTTCAAAATATTTTTTAATGGGAAATGCGACATTCGCGAGTTTACATGTATAAGATTTTACTTTTTTTTATAGATATTATAATATATAAATATAACAACACCACAACAATTTGTGTTAGTAACCTATCATCGTAACAAGTGTAGGTTTTACCAGAGGAGTAGAGTTTCTTAGCAGGCGTCAACACAAGATAATTCTGATTCTAAAGGAGGGCGACGATTACTATTACGTTATAGTTATTGAAGAGAAATAACAGGCATAACGCAGTATAAGGCATTTAGTTGTATATCCCGAATGCATAGATCTGCATGTAGTCATGTACTATGAAGTCACATAGAAGTAAAATGAGTTGCATTGGTTTTATTTTTATTAATATCTAAAATATTAAAATTTTGTAAACAAAAAACTGCCAATAAATGATTAATATATATCCTATATTTGATATGTATTAATACTCAATATATAATATTTTAGCTTCATGCATTTAATATAACTTAAATAAAATATATAATAAGCATACGCTAGCCGCACACGCCTCGCTGTACCCCTATGGGGTTAACACTACTTTACCTTGAGTTCTTGAAGGATGTTGCGTTCCTGTATGGGGTAGTTAGTGGTGTTAGTGGCCCCTTCAAGCCTCCATTCTGGCACGAAGGCTGTGATCTCGCGGTGTCCCATAGAGATGAAGTAGTCGACCACGATACGGATTCCTCGGCAGCTGAACACTTTGTTGTTGCCGTGTCTGGGGAGTGGCGGGTTATCAAGTAATACACACATAATCACACCGGAACCGTACTGCCAGGTACATTGACTGCTTCAAAGGTTTACAATTCGCTTCGAATCGCTTGCCTGATAATTAGTAAAACGTTCACAAATTAATAATATGAAGCAGACGATATCTGGTTATACTTATCGGGGGGAGGGTGCTGTATTGGTTAGGGTGAACGTGTATTTAGACAGGCTATGAATAAGTTTTATATGAGTTTAAAACAAATTATATTTTATAAGTTAAATACTAGTTTTACAAAAATCGTACTCTTACTTACATCATAATTTGTACAGGAGTTTCTTTAATTATTATTATTAGTAAACCTATAGTCAATATAATAAACTAAAATACAGGCTACTATTTTACTAAAATAGAATTAGTTTTGTGGCTTTTTACCATCGTCATAGATATTAAAAATTTGATGTATCTTTATTAGAAGAATGTGGTTTATATTTGAAAAAGGAAAAGTTCATGATATAACTCACCCTTAAAATGTGAACATTGAAATGAATCATCTATAAATGCTAATACAATAATTATAATATCTATAATCTGTTATAATAACAAATATTTTCTAAAGCAAGATATTGCCATTGCCTATCTCTTAATGGACAAAGGTTAATGTTTAGGCCTAATGTCGTATGGTGTTACTAGTCATCATTAGAATTTAATTATAATATAATTATCTAGCTTATATTAATTTAATACGTATACTTACTAACTTTACTTCAGTTGAGTTCTCACTCATACTATAATTTGTATTATTCACATTTAATATTTGTTAAATAAATTAATTTATATATTTATATATTTAATATAATATAATAATTAAAATATGTGTATACTATATATATAAATATCAAAGTAATTTTATAAATTGTATGTATAATTTTAATATCATGATAATTATGCCAAACTACAATAATTAATATTACATAATACTGAAATTACGGTAACTTTCAAATCGTATATTGAATATAATATTCAATACTAGAATTATTATATATATATATATATATATATATATAATATATATGTATATATTATTATAATAATTATATTATTAAAAGATCAAAATTATTTATAATAAAATATTGTATTGAATGTTATATATATTATATATTCAGTTGGACAATTGATATATTATTTTTTTGTTATTAACTAATTATATTTATAAACATATTTTACAAGTCTTATATAAGTGTATTGGGTTTACAAAAAAATATTATATACAACCACTACAACTTGAATATCAGATTTTAAAGTCAATATACTTAATATATTAAAATATGTACATTTCTCATATGTGTTATAAAGTAGCTAGGTCATAAGTTATAAAGGCAGAGTTCGTCGCTAGTATGCTACTTTGTTGTTATTTATTATTACATCGTCTACACACTTCAAGGTATCTCTTATACATTGAAGTGTTCAAATAAACTATTACAATTACTACGGGTGAGCTTACTAACGCCATGGCTACATTACTGCCATCGATGACGATATATTTCTTTCCGTTAGTTCTGCTGCCGTAGCTGTTAACGCCATGACAATCACTACGAGGAGCGCCACCTGTGGGCATGTTAGGGACGAACGAATACTGAGGTCGTTGTTGTTGTTGCTGTTGTTGTTGTTGGTTGTAGGCATTCGGTGGTTGTTGTTGCTGATAGTAGTAGTTAGACTTGAAGGCATTCTGATTAGCGTTGGACACCTGCTGCTGCACGTGTTGGTAGTTGTAGGAGGACTTCATGCGCTGAATCACGTCACTATGGGGAGCCGGCAGCTTGTTTTGCTTGATAGCACCCGCCTCTAAACGTATTTTCTCCGCCTGCTGTTTCGCTGCTGTATCGCCCCCCGCATCGCCCTTCTTCCTGCGGTTACGTTTGCCCTTCGGACTCGAGTCAACGGCATCGATGACAATCGGCTTGATTTTCTCTGATAATAAGCGATATAAATATACGGTAGTAATAGTAGTACTATAAATAGTTTAATAGTATAACCACTATTAATGGTGTGGTTGTTGTTGAAAAATTAGCGGGTTTTAGTGGGTCGATATACTAGAATATATTCGTCACACATTGATTTCAAAGACATAATTTATTTTTTAACTTGGACCAATGAAACATCATCTATAACAAATTGTTATTAACAATAATTGCGGGTAATATTCTACCATTAATAAACATTAAACATTAAATTTGATATAAAGCCAGCTACACCAAAAAAGTTATTATCTGGCAGATATTTCGTTACGGATATACACGAGAATTATTTTAGGCAGATTTATTTATTTATAAGAGAAGACAGATTTTTTAATATCACTTGATAATATTATTTATATACTAGAAAATAGTATTATTAACCTCTAAAAATTATAACAAAAATTGTGTTTAACATTTTTTTATACAATAAAATAATTATTCAAATATTAAATATTATCTTTAAATTGATATATAAATCATGTGTTTCTATAAAATATAACTATAAAATAAACACCTTTAAAAATATATCATTTAAATAAGTAATAATAATTAAAAAAAATTAATTTAATTTAATAATCATTTTAATTTAATGAATATTATAAGATCATTTTTAAAATTCAAAAGCTAAAATAAAGAATATATACATTTAAATAATTAATATTCATAGATGGCTATTTATTTATAATAATATAATGATATAAGTTATCATTTGTATATATATTTCATACATTATTCATAATTATATTGTAAATCTTTAGAATGAATTTACAAAGAATATTTATTATTACTAATTTTATTCATTCACTATCAACTTCTTAAATAATGCATTAAGGGGTGACGTTTGTTTTTTTTTTAATTTATAAATCAATTTTTATTTTATTGAATTAATATTATATAATTAATTATCTTTCATTTACAAAAAAAATAGAAATATATTTATATATATATATATATTAAAAACATTAAAATTAAATTTATAAATTTATAAAAATAAAATATATATGACATTATTTAGAATATCTAATAATTTATAATTATATATGATATATATATATTATTATAAATGTATACACTACTTGCAAAGATTTTGCGAAGCAAAGATATAACACTCCCTATGCATGCAACGTAATTTAGTAATAGCCCCAACCGCTGCTAGCAGTAGTATCGAAATCACTGAAATAGATTTAGGTTCGGCTCTGTTTGCATACAAAAATGTTTTCATTGCTCTATTAAATTACATGCAATATAAATTAGCTTTTACTTACTAAATATATACTTATAGCATTTAAAACATACATATCATATTTGTTTGTTATATATTAGTAATGAACACTTAGTTTTCATCATATAAATATTAATTTAAAGCATATTATTTAACATTTTAAAAGTGTATAGTTAAATACGAATTTACATTATAAACAACGCATAGTTCCTAAAAGTAACCCGCTATAGGTGGCACCAGGGTATTTTGTATACAAATTCGAATTACACGATTTCGCGTAAGTGTTATATCTTTCCTTCGGAAAATCTTTGCTACTTGTATATATTTATATAGAATTTTGTTTTATTGCATATAAAGCCATATTTATTAGCTATATATAGAAAGAAAAAGAATATATATAACTACATAATATTTGCATTTTTTAAAATTTAATAACTAGTAAATTTTAAAATATTCAAAAAATATTTATTAATTCTAAAATATTTAAATTAATTAAAATTAAATGTGCCTTTTGAAATTGAATCCAAAAAAGCATAGTTTTCATATTATATAATTAATTAGTTTTTTTAGACATATAACTTTTAAATCAATTCAAATTGTAAAATCTGCAAAACCAAATCATATTAAATAATGTTTATTAAATTAAAACCAAGATTTGGTTTTAAAAATATTTATTAATTCTAAAATATTTAAATTAATTAAAATTAAATATGCCTTTTGAAATTGAATCCAAAAAAGCATAGTTTTCATATTATATAATTAATTAGTTTTTTTAGACATATATATTTTAAATCAATTCAAATTGTAAAATCTGCAAAACCAAATCATATTAAATAATGTTTATTAAATTAAAACCAAGATTTGGTTGCTTATATAAAGATGGGCCTATTTTTAATTGCAATGTATTATATAGGAAAAAATGGGTCTACTAAAAAGACTACTTCAATATTTAATATTTTTTTTAAATTAAAAATAATAGTATTAAAATATATTAGATCTACAATCAACCTAACTAAAAATGTTTATATAATCAAAAAAAAAAGGAGATATTAGAATATTTAAAAAATAAATGTACAATTTTGTTTTTAATGTTTAATTTTGCTATAGAAATATATAAATATTTAAATTAAAAATTGAAGTTAGAATAGGTATATACTCTTTAGTAATACATTTAAAATATAGTGACAACAAAATTTAGTTTAAATATTTAAAAATAAAACAAATGTAGTACTTTAAATATTTAGAATTTGAAAAAAACATGAAACTGAGAAATAATGGTTTAAAGGATAAATGATGATAAATTATATATTTATATAATATTATATATAAGCTAAATATTATTTTTCTATAATTTCAATATCATATGAGAAATGGGTTACGATCAAAAAGGACATTTTATAAAAGGTTAAATTATAAACAAAGGTTAAATTATAAATGCGAAATAAATTTGTAGAGGCTCACTTTGGGATGTGATGCAGCTAAAAAAAATCAAACAGGACAAAACTAAACCAATTAAACAAAATAACTCGCAAATATCTAAACAAAATATAGGATATATACTATTAACTCGTATTTCAAATGTAACCTTTAACCCTCAACTCGTCCTTTTTGATCGTCTCCCGATGAAATTAATCTAGAATATTTAATTATAAACACATTTTAAAATATATATACATGTTTTAGTAGTTATGTATGATCAAATATTTATTTAATTTATTTATTAATATTTATAATTAACAATAGATCTATTATTTCTCGAGTCTATTAAATTATATTAAATAAAATTACAAGTTTAATTGCATTTAATTTTATTATACACTCATTAAACTATTAATATCCATGATGGTATTCAGAATTCCATTTCCATTTCATAGTTTTTTTATACTAAATTTATATAGTATTATAAATTTATATATATATATATATTATTTCAATTATGTTATATAAAATATAATGATATATTAATATATGTATATCTAAATTATAATAATATAGTACAAAATATTATTAATTTTATTTGGAAAATAAAATTTTATAAAATAATTTAAAAAATAATAATTATAATATATAGTATAATAATAAAGTAAAGTAGTATACTATAGTATTATAAATATTACAAACTCAAACCACATTTTTATATTTTTCTATATTTTATGTATAATAAAATATATTGTAAATTCCATATTGAGATAGATTTATATAAATCATAACAAATTAATACTTATTTATATAATAAGGTATATACGCATATATACATGAATTATCGAAGAGTAAATTTGAAATTTTATAATAATTTTTAAATTATTCAATAATATAAAATATCAAATTTTATTTGATATTTAAATTTTGAAATATTTAGTAATTATTATTTTTGTAATAATGGTGATTTTTGACATTATGTGCTTTTTTTAAACATTTGTATTTTAATATTGATATTAATAGATCGTTTTATATTCCAATTTTTTGACATATTTAACTTACAAAATTTATAGTAATATTAAAATTAAAAAAAAAATGTAATATAAAAAATATAGGCCCTTAATTAAATGAATTAAATTGTTCATTAAAAAATCCGTCAAACTTCCAGATAATTTAGATCAAGTTCTAAATAAATCAGGCTGATATTATTTATCTAGAAAATATTTGTCTCCACACCAAAATAATATAAATTACAGCTAAAATAATAATTGTGGATATCCGTGATAAAATATCTACCAGATAATCAAGCTACTTTTTTTATTTGAAGGCAGCTTAATGTATAAGTAAACTGATTTACAATAAAACATTAATAATATTATAATAGTAAACTCACTAGATATTTCATAGGCAGTGATTTTTGGAACATTTTCTGCGAGTCTAATTTTCTTCTCCTCCATGAGTTGATCGTAAGTTTCGTTGATTTTCTGTGATTACAACGGCATGTAGATTACAATGAGAATGGGGGCGTGGCTAGTGTAACGCATGTTGAATGCAGTTATCGTGGTATATGATGGGGGTTATGCACAGATTGTATTTTATTAATTCAACGATTGAAATTCTTATCTAATTTTTAGATTTGTATTCAAATATATTTATACCTAACTAAATAAATATATCAAACTTTAAATTATAAAAGAATCATTTCGTATTAAGATGTTTATTATGTAATATTGGTTTTACATAAAAAAGTTGTACAGTTACACAGTCTAGTTAGCAAATATAAATTATTTACATTACCATTAATTAAAACTACACATATTATTATTTATTTTAAATATTAATGATTTATTTGATGTCTACCGTATCGACTATATATGATATGGGTTTTTAAGTTGTTGCCATTGTGTTACGGGTTAGCTAATTTGTATACCTTATTATTGGAGGTCTTCGTACACGCGTGAATTAGGGGCCCCCGGTTCTTGAGCAATTCGGCGGGGGGTAACGGTATGTCAATCAACGCGATACGAGAGATATTCTTCATCTTGTTCTGTTTATTCTTCTTCTTCAGTGATGACTTGCTCCGGTCTCCTTGCTTGTTGGCTATCGACGTGTTCAGTATGCTATGCAGTTGTTCATCTATAGATACGTGGCTCGATGATCTGTTGCCCTACGTCAATAAGTTACTGTCATTAATAATAACATTATATCTTATGGGGTTATATTATACAGCATTATTTTCTTATATTCTTATATTATACAGCACTGTAATATATTATATATATCTTGTGGAGTCAAGTAAATATGTAAACCACTAAATAGTAATATAAGATAATAATAACAATAATAAAGTAACTGCAATATGTTTACGCTTGTGCTCAACATTCTCAGATATCATACATACATATGCACATACACGTACACAAAAACTCACATATACCTCCCCACATGCACAGTTTCCTAGTTACCTTTGCTCGTTGAGATTTATTGTAGGCGACTATGGTGACATCATTGTCACTGTCCGTGTCATCTTCGTTATCTATTTCAATAACTGTTACATCGTTGTTGTCATCATCCGATAAACTAATAGTAGACGAGGTAGTCATGATGTAGCTTATTAAGTCAAATAGAGCAGCGATTAGCTAACATAGCAGTCGATGCAAAGTCATAATAAATATTAACATTAACTTATTTGTGACATTACTAATATTTTTGGTCGATTAATTTACCAAAAGATGTTTTTGTGGATTAGGCAATATCATATTTATGAGAAATATCTACATCGTAAACGTCTCGCTGACATATAAATAACTTTCAGAAACATAAATATGGGGTTCACAGGTTAACATAGAGATAAGCCAGCAGAAGTGGGGTAGGGTACTTACAATATCACAGTAGAATTAGAGTCCACAACATCTACTACGTTAAGGCATTTCTTCTTAACGAGCTGTTTAGCTAGCTGTGGCATAGGGGTTGAGCACATCTTAGGGGAGTTCAGGTGATCTACAAGTAGGCAGTACATTAGGGTAGACTGTTTTTGAAAGTTTTGCTAGCTTGCTCACAGTAGGTCATAAATATCATAATAAACTGTTTAAAGTTTCATCAACAAATATTTAATATTGTTAAAACAAAAGCACTTTAATGAAGAAATGATATAATGTGAATTTCTATAAATAGAAAATTGTACTTATGTATTTTATGTATTTGTGCAAGTGCGCGTTGTCTTAAAAATAAAATTTCAAATAACGTAATATTTCAAATTAATTTAAATTTTTTTATTTTTTAATGACTATAATTTATTCAATTATTTCTTTGATAAATTATTTTAATAAAGCATAACACTGTGTTGTGAGCCTATAATGGATATTTACGAGGTATATTAATAATAATACAAAATTATTTTTCTAACAAAAAAAATGTTACACCTGTTTATCGAAAAATTGATATTTTGTTAAAATGCTCAATAAAAGTAATTTGTTGAATAATTATAAGCTATTTTTATATTATTACTTATAATTTTATATTCACATAATGATGATAGACATATATAATATAACATTTTTTTAAATATTATTCCATTGATAATTTTTTTATTCGATTTAGAACAAATTAAAAAATTAAATTAAAATTTCCTTAGATCGATTTAATTATTTAAAAAAAATATTTTTAAATATATTTTAAGGATGTTTTATATACTAATATACTAAAAGGCAATTTTTACTTGTTAACATTTTTTCCTTTCATATATCTTTAATTTAAATTTTTTCGTTAATTTTCAATGTAAATTTTATCTTTTTTAAATATTGTTTTGCTTTATGAATTTTTATCTATTTACAATTTTTTTTTATTATATTTGGAATGAATAAGAGGAGTTATTCAGAGATAGCTGGCACTTTTCTATTAAGGGAACTAAAAAAGTTACTAAAACGGGCTACCCTACTATACATTATAGTGGTGGTAACTATGACAGAGGAGGAATAATTTTTAATGTAAAGTGTATAGTGTAGTCGAAATAGAAACTAAACATTAAAGATATTCATTTTTAAAGTTTTCTAAAATCTAAATTTAAAACAAACATTAGTTTATAAGAATACTAATGGATAATATACACTACTGCTATATTAGGTGCCACCTTTATTTAGTACTACTAACCTATTGTTATGTCTAGTTTACTGAAGTTAAGCGGATTGAGTGAATACTTAGATATAATCGGATCTCTGGAAGGAGTTTCTGTGTGAATAAGATGAGTGCATTATTCTGCAGTGGAATGCAACATCGTAAGTATTAGTATCAGTGAGACAAGAGTTAGAGTGACAGGGAGGTCGGATTGGGTAGCGCGGCATCAGTGATCATATAATTAGTATTAGGTCTAGTATTGATTGATAATTAAAATTTATTTAAGCATATATATAGTCAAAATATATAATAAAAAGTATAAAGTTGAAATATTTGCTAACGATAACATACGTTATTGAAATCAACAAAGAATAATACGAAATTAAAAAATTAAAACGTTTTGCAATTACGGTATAAATTACCGTAATAAATAAACGAAATATAATTGAAAATAGAAGTATATTGTAAAAATAAATGAATAATGATAGAATATAAATAAGATACGTAGGTGTTGTAGTGCGATGATGATTAACTTACCAGTAGCAGCAGTTTCCTTGCGCCGGAGAATCTTAGAACTAGGAGACTGGGTCAGCGAGACCAGTGAAGCAGACGAAGGACTAGAATCTATGACCTTACCGTCCACTACAGGGAACTGGACGGAGGCTATGGCAGCGGCATCTGCTAGGGTAGAACATCTGCGAGGGGTTTTCTACAACGGGAGCAGGGCGATGTTATCGGGGGCAATTGGAGATATTCGATAATATCGTATACGTTGCGTTCAAAATGAATTCAAGAATATTGGATATATTCTTTTATGATAGTGACATTTAATTTTTACATACAGTTATGTAATTTTACATTTAAATTGTTTTACAGTTCTCGAGGTAATAATATTGTGGAATATTTTTATAAAAAATTATTTTTACGGAAACAAATTCTTAATATATCATATTTCAAATATTAATACATATAGTGAATGTGTAAAATATCAGTATTAAATGCATCAGTTGACATATACCAATATTACATAATGTGACATGTTCCAGTATTACATCAGGTGACATGTGCCAGTATTACATTAGGTGACATGTGCCAGTAGTACATGCTTCAGTTGACATTACCAATATTACATCAACTGACATGTACCAGTATTACATCAGTTGAGATGTGCCAGAATATTGAATGAATATAAACTAACGATTCTCTTGCGTTTCTTATTAATCGGAGTAACCTGTTGATCACAGTGAAATAAATAAGTAGTAGTAGTGGGGAGGGAGTAGAGCACATGGGAGGATATGCAGGGAGATGAAATAAGTAGGATATGCAGGGAGGGCTGAACCAGATGAAAGTAGTAAGGGTGTAAGGATGAAGCGCAATAAATCAGTGTTAAATATGGAGGTAGATTAAGCATAAGAAAAGATGATACGGAGAGGTGGCGATAGAAGAGTTTAGAAGGAATGAGATATGGGAAGACATATTTGAAGGAAGGAGATATTGATAGGATACAATAGAAGATAAAATGTGGAGACATGCATAGAATATAGGAGACCATGGGTACGTATAGAATAATATTCAACATAGCAGGGGTATTAAAAGTAAGGATGAAGACAATAACCTCCTGTTTGTAAGAGGAGGTTGAAGACACCGAGATATTGGACAAGGAGGTCTCGAGTTCAAGGGTCACGCTATCATTGTCCTCGACACAGATTACAGTGTTGTTCTCTATCATATTGTCATCCGAGTCTATTGACACCACTGTGCCATCCTGAACGATGAAACAACTAGGGGATAGGGGGAGATGAGCAGATGTAGGTGGCACTTCTAAGATAGGGCATCATAAGATTGTTATTGTATTATAAACTATCAATAATTTGAATCTATTATATAATGTACATAACAGTTTTAAAGGGGGATCTGCAAAGTACCAACAAACGATTATAAAATATGATTTGTGAGGCGGTGTTACATTTCAATGTACATGATAACTTATATTTTATCAATACAAATTAATTCACATGCACAATAGCCTATACGTATATTACCATTATTCTATGCTATTATGTAACATAAATTATGTTACATAATAAACTTAAAGATAACATTAATTGAAAATAATAGTATATAGGTAAATATTTTGCATAAGTCAGTATTATATATATATATATATATATATATATATGTATATCAGTTTATTTTAGTTTGATTAAGTTTGTATTGGTTTGGTTTGGTTTATTTTTAATATTTATAGGTTTTTTTATCTGCATTACATCCCGAGTGAGCCTATAAAAGCATATATACATATATATAGGAAATATAGTAATCATTTAAACTTCTTTTTATTTTATTCATAAATATAATATAATTCATCCCTAATGTTACATATAAATTATTATATATAGCACACTACCTCGGATACACTATTACAATTATACATTCAATTAATGTTATCTTTTACTACTGTTATGGTGTAATGTTGTGAATATGAATTCATTCGTATTAAAACATATAAGTTCTTGCATGTATTGAAATGTAATAGTCGCTGAGATGAGCTTTCACAAATCATATTTTAAACTTCTTTTTCAACTTTGCACACAAACCGTTTAAAATTGTATAGATATATATATATTTATATAAAGAAAGTATTTATAACGATAATCTTATTTATTACCCAGAAAATACATGTGAAAATTTAAAAGATTTCAGAACTTTATTTTCCATTTAAAAAAAAACTCTTAGTTTAACTCTTTGATGCATATTTATAATATTTTCAGAGTATATACCAATCAGGGATGTAGTCAACTACATTTTCCAGAAACAAATACAAATAATGTTTATCATAAACAATACAAATACAGATATTTATGTAGTATTATTCAAATATAAATAAAATTACTAATACAAAATAAAAGTAAAAAATTGTAATACAGATATTATCTGTAAGATAATATGGAATGAAATATTTTCGGACAATTAAATTAGGGATTATTAACAAAGTAATTTATGAAACTTTAAATAATAGTTAAATATCAATATTTATAGTAATAACATTATAGATAAACGTGTATAGTTATATATACTATTAGTATTTATACATGTACTAATTAAATTATTATTTTTAATTGATTACATCGATTGAATACATCGGTAGATATCAAAATAATACGTATAGATTTTATTTTATTTTATTTTAATAAAATGAATAGCGAAGTAATCTACAATGAATTGAAAAGTAATGTGTGATATCTTATGTAATATATTCATTTTATTTTTAATAAATGCAAAATTTTTAAAATGTAGTTATATACAATACTATTTCTTTAAAGAAACAGACACACATGAACTTTATATTAATAAATATGAATCATGATATGAAAGTATTCGGATATAGCTTGATATACGTTCATAAGTTACTATATTATTTAAAATTAACCACAATTATCTTGTATACAAACTATAATTAACTATACATAACAAATAAATTAACTATCTTTATAAAATGTTTGTTCTATTTAACAATAAATATATTTTGGGTGTATTTAATGCTGTCAAATACACTAAATACTATTATCAAATACAAATACAAATACACAAATTTGTGATTAATCATTCAAATACAAATACAAATATAAATACACCAAATAAGTGTATTTAAATATATAATATATGATATATATGATATATTATATATATCATACCTTTGGTAAAGTAAATATGATGTTCAAATTAAAAATTAATAATATAAAGATAATAAATTTATATATGAAATAATTCCATATAATTAATTGATTTTACTTAAATGTAATGTGTATATAAAAATAATTGTAATACTATAGTATACATATTTTAAATACTCAACTCGAAAATCAAATGTAGATTTTCATAATTTCATAATTTTTAGATGGAATTTAATATTTAAACTCGACATTTCATTACTATAGTCCTATGATAGTCCTATAGGACTCGAGTTTTAAACATAAGGTGTCAAACAACCCTAATAGAGATAGATATTATATTAGAATATCTCTTAAAATAAATCAGTTTTTTTATTTTGTCAACAAGTATATAAGTTCATCTTACGTCATTTTTTGTAAAATATGTATATATATATATATATATATATATATATATATATAGGTATGTTATCTATATAGTATAAAAATGGAAGTAATTATTTGATCGATATTATGATTTTAAGTCTTTTTAGTAGAACCATTATTTCCCTATCTTTTACATGTAAACTTCGAGCACTGGCCCAAGTGTTGCTCGTTTGCTATGCTAATATAAATATTACCATAGTAAATATTGTGGTATAATATTATATTATAGTGGTAATACATGTACTTTCTACGATAACAGATATCAGTAACTACTCTCCTAGCTACTATTGCTCTGACCTATCATCTATGATGTTCTCCTCCTGCAGCCAGCTGAGAATAGTCTTCTTGATTTCATAGTTGCAAGTGGAATAATTGAAGTTAGATACGTCACCGCACACGGTTTTATCCTGAATATAGTTTATACCAAAGTTAATATTTGATGGGAGAATATTACATGAAATAATGTTACTAATTCGCTGATAATAATGGTAAAAAAAGTAGTAGCATTTAAGGGGATTCACAGTCTTTAAAATAAAAAAATTTATAAACAAAATTTTATTTTTAAAATAGAATACTACATGTATAATGTATGATATGTTAAAATATCATATGTTAAAAACATATATAAAGCATAAAAAAACATAATTTTATAACACTACCTATTTCTAATAAAATAATAATTAAAAAAATGGCGCAAAAATTACGGTTTACATATATCATAACACTGTTTTTCAGCGCCATCTGTTATTACCAGCGCCATCTGTTGGTTTTATTTTATAAATGCTAGTGATTGGCCGTTGGCTTTGTTCTATAATAAGATAGCGTCATTTCATTATTATTATTATTTGATATGGGTCGATTGACTAAACGACAACTTTCGAGGCGTAATCGAGATACAATCAAGGTTTATATTATATATAATATGTAACTATTATATAACTATATAATAGTATCATATATTATTTATAAAACGTCAGTTAAATGTGTTTATTTAGGAAAATAATATCATAATATATTTACAATATTTCAATTTGATAATATTGAAACAAAGCAATTAGATTTTATTATATTTATGCTAATCTAATTTTATATTATATATAATATATAACTATTATATAACTATATAAAATTATAATATATTATTTATAAAACGTCAGATAAATGTGTTTATTTTGGAATATAATATCATAAAATATTTACAATATTTCAATTTTATAGATTTTACGGGTAGATGCGGCGGCAAGAGATGCTAAAAGAGTGAAAGCCTCTAAGAAGAAACAGGTGACAGAATCTTGGGAAGGGAGACGGGCAAGACAAAGAAGGCAAATTTCATCAAAGGATTATGGAAGTGGATTACTTTTATAATATCTAATAAAAAAAAAAATCAATCATAATTATAATAACATTTATTTTTTGTATATTTTTATTCTTTCATATGCAACTATAATATATTATAATAATAATTTATATAGATGCAATGTATTTCAAAAGCATGACAAATTATACAAGTTATATAAATATAATATAAAAATTGTAATAATTAGCTAAACTAACTTTTACCATAATAATAAATGTCAAAAAGCAGATAAATAATATAGTCAATCTTTAAAATCAATTATCTCAGAATATAAGTTTTTTTTATGAACATTTCTATTTCTCAATGAATAATTGACTAAACTTGTTCAAATTTTCAAAGTATGTTTAGTATTATATGTATATTGTAGCTACAGAAAATATTTGTGATTAGATTTAGAGTTTATAAATAATTGATAATTAAATTTTTTAAATAAATATTTTATTTTTTAAAAATGTTGATATTTTCAAAACTATTATTCTAATCATTTAGAATTCCTATAGAACAATTAACACAATATATCTTAATGTTATGCAAAAATATATACATTTGATGAACTTATGAACTTAAGTTTATTATATTATCATTAAGTGGTAATATATATATTCATGTAATAATATATATTCATAATTTAATAATTATATATATTATTAATTATATATTAATTATTAATTAAATGATCTTTAACGATTAAATAACATAATTTTAATCAATTGAAATGCTAAACAACTATAAATAAATTGACCCCTAGAAAGGTAAATGCGTATGCATTAATACTCGTCAGTATACTTGTGCGTGCGTTTATTTATCAATTGCATAAATTGTCATAAAATTAGAATAAATTCGGATTAGAACATTTATCAATAATCGCAGAAAAAACACAGATAGTCACATTTTGGCAATTCTTAAGAATTCCATTGCGAAATTTCTGGAATAGATTGCTCATGTGAACAGCGCTTAAAAATCATGTTTTATAAAATTGTAAAATAAATATTAATACAATTATAAAATAATAAATGTACAGATTATTTTATTACAATATTGTTTTATTGTAATTTTATAATATTTATATTATTGATTTTTTAAATTTAAAACATTTATTTGTTATATATTATTAATTATGTTCTATATATATAGAATATATACTATAGTATAGAATATATACTATTTCATTATAATCAGGATTATTATATTTTTAATATTTTTTTGTTATCTATATAACAAAAAATGTGTTATCTTTATTTTTGTAATATTTAAAATATATTTTACATTACATTTATTAATTATATGCATATATAATTTATATATGATTTTTATATTATAATATACAAAGTATAGTTATGTATATATATGTATATCCTAAAAATATTATATAATAATTAGTAATACATTTTATATAATAAATAAAATATACAAAATGAGATTTAAAATAGAATATTGATAATTATTTGATATTATAAGTTTAGCATATTATTCTACATTTATTGAATAACATACTAGGTAGTTCAGAAGGGTTACAATCAAAAAGAAGAGTTGAGTTGTAAAGGATAAATTTTAAATGTGAAATAAATTTGTATAGTCCCACTTTGTGATGTAATGCAGCTAAACAAATCAAGCACGACAAAACTAAACTAATTAAACAAATAACCAACAAATATCAATACAAATTAATAACTCAAATACTATTAACTTGTATTTCAAATGTAACATTTAACCCTCAACTCTTCCTTTTTGATCGTCTCCCGCTCAGAAGTCTAAGGCATTATGAAACAGGTTCAATCCCTGTCAGGACCAATAAAATAGGTAGTAAATGAAATCAAACAAACCTAGCATATCAATAAATAAATATATATGTATTATACACATATTATGAAACAGGTTCAATCCCTGTTAGGACCAATTAAATAGGTAGTAAATGAAATAAAACAAACCTAGTATATTAATAAATAAATATATATTTAATTATTATCAATAATATAGTTTTGTATAAAAACATGATTAGATGTATTTACAAGATAACTATAATTATATTTATATATTATATTATGATATATATATGATATATTTATACTATAAACAATATTATTTATATTTGTTATTTGTTATTATTATGTGGGTGGAATAATGTCATCTCATCCAACAACTTGTATGAAGTTTTTTCTTATAACCAAATGGCTCTAATGTCCATATAATATATAATAGATAAATAAAAGTATATACTATATTATATATTATATACAATAGAGAAATAAAATTATAATTAAATTTAAAATATATTATGCAATAATAAAATAGAATACATATGAACATAGGTGTTGAATTGAATGAAATATAGAATATAATTTAATTGACTAAATAAATCAATATATGAATTTAATTTAAAAGTAAGTAAAATTGTATATATGAGTTTTATACAAAAATTACATATAAAATATATATTAATCAAAAGGTAATGCCTAGTATAGTTTGTATTATATATATTTAAAAAATATATGAATGTGGTAGAGTTTGATGAACAATTTGACCCAATAGATTTTAAACCATTAATTTGTATAGACTTTAACATTGTATACTTTTTATATATTCTCAATTATTTGTATGAAATTTTACAATACACTATTAAAAATGATGGTTTTCTAGACTGATATTTACTGCAGAAAACCATCGAAAGGGCATTTAAAAAAAATATTTATTTAAAACCCTCTAAATGGTATCCTGTGAAACCGACTGTATAAAACCCTCTAAATGGTATTCTAAATTTATACGGTGGAAAACCATATAAATGGTATTCTTAATTTCTACTGTGGAAAACCATCTAAATGGTATTCTACATATCTACTGTGGAAAACCCTCAACATGGTATTCTAAATTTCTACTGTGGAAAACCCTCTAAATGGTATTCTTAATTTCTATTGTGGAAAAACCTCTTAAAACCATATGGTATTCTGCATATCTACTGTGGAAAACCCTCAACATGGTATTCTAAATTTCTACTGTGGAAAACCCTCTAAATGGTATTCTTAATTTCTATTGTGGAAAAACCTCTTAAAACCATATGGTATTCTGCATATCTACTGTGGAAAACCCTCTAAAAGGTATTCTTATTTCTACTGTGGAAAACCATCTAAATGGTATTCTTAAATCCAATAATAGAAAACCCTTAATATGGTATTCTAAAAATGTCACTACAGAAAACCATCAAAAGGACACCTTAAATACCATTTATTTTACTGCAGAAAACCATTTACTTATTACAGTGTATGAGCAAATAAAAATGTTCCTATTATATTATATGATATATAGAAAAGATTTTTCTAAGGAATGATATAAAACTCATGTTAAATCTTGTAATTCGATTTTGTACACACAAATGAACAGCGCCACCAATATAGGGTCAATTTTCGGAAAAATATGTTGTTTATAATGTAAATTTGTATCAAACTATACACTTATGTAAAGTAATATGTTGTACATTATTATTTGTATGATGTAAACTAAGTGTTCATTGCTAATATATAACAACAATATAGGATACATATATAACTTATAATGCATGTAATTTAATAGAACAATGAAAACATTTATGAAAATCGAAACAAACCTAAATTTATGTCAGTGATTTAGATACTACTGCTAGCAGCGGGATTATTAACGAATGAATATTAATCACATTGCATAGATAGAAAGCGTTATATCTTTGTTTCGTAAAATATTTGTATATTGCATAAAAGATATGATCATTAAATATAATTTAATTGTTGTAATTAAATATCTCTACAAATTATAAATCATATATAATCATATGGCTGTTGATTATATATCTGATAATACACTCCTTTCAATAAAAACCTGTATTTTATATTATGAATTATGTCCACTATTATTTACTATTATAGACTATATCTTATATTTTATGTGATTATTAAATATAATTATATATATATATAAGAATTAACTATTATTGTAATATAAAATTAATAACTTATTATCCATTCATTATTGAATATTAATTATTCATAAATTATGAATGATAATACATCCAAATATGTCTTTAAATTAAATGAAATAAAAATGATATATAATTAATGTATTATTTAATTTATACATTCTTAGATGTTTAATATATTTATAGATAACATTTTATTTTTTAAATTTCAATGGTTGATTTTGATTGTAAAAATGTACAATATTACAGATAATGAACAGTTAATAAAGATTATATAAATAATAAATAAGTTATTAGCAATATTTAGATGTTCACAACACATGAGTGACAAGTTCAGCGAGACAGTATAATTTCACAGATACATTTTGTAAGAAAATTATCTCGCTCGGAGAAAATAAATTATTTGTAATATTAGTTTTCAAAGGAATTTCCCGTGCATTTCATAATGATTAAGGACATGTGAGTGTAAACAGATTATAAGTTAACCTCGCTGACCTCTCAATGTACTAACCAAGCGCCGGCTGATCTCAAGGTTAAGATCATCATCTTCAGCGTCTGCCCCCACCTCGCCATGTTTATCCTCACCACCCACCCGGTGGCCCACATATTTAGTACTCTGTTCTATCCGGGGCCACGCGGGCTCCTCTTGATACACGGGCTCCATTTCATTCTTGTCGTATATCTCAGGGTTCTCCTGTTACAGGGAGGGGGGTAGGGGAGGAGAGGGTGTGTTAGATGAGAGTGTAGGTGGGATGGAGGATATACGGGTTATTACATTATATTAAAGGTAGTTTTTATAATTATATGATATTCCTTAATATGTTCTATATAATAAAAAAAACAATCTTATAAATTATGAAAACACATTGTATTAATAATTAATAACATTTCTATATATATAATATAAAATATATAATATAAAGCATGATAAAAACTTATTCAATAACAGTAATAGCAAAGATTTTCCGAAGGAAAGATATAACACTTACGCGAAATCGTGTAATTCGAATTTGTATACAAAATACCCTGGTGCCACCTATAGCGGGTTACTTTTAGGAACTATGCGTTGTTTATAATGTAAATTCGTATTTAACTATAAACTTTTAAAATGTTAAATAATATGCTTTAAATTAATGTTTATATGATGAAAACTAAGTGTTCACTACTAATATATAACAAACAAATATGATATGTATGATTTAAATGCTATAAGTATATATTTAGTGAGTAAAAGCTAATTTATATTGCATGTAATTTAATAGAGCAATGAAAACATTGTTGTATGCAAACAGAGCCGAACCTAAATCTATTTCAGTGATTTCGATACTACTGCTAGCAGCGGTTGGGGCTATAACTAAATTACGTTGCATGCATAGGGAGTGTTATATCTTTGCTTCGCAAAATCTTTGGTAATAGTACATATAGTAAATAGGTGATTGTAGTCCATTATTTAATATAACTAAATATATATATATATATATTGTTATTGTTTTATTTGTATCCTTTCACCTATATTCCCTTCGAAAAAGCACTCATATAAGGCATCAGGTTTTGACCCTATTTTTGTATAGATAATTATAAATCATTTCTAAATATTAGTTTAGACCTTTTAAAAGAAAACAATAATTAAACCCACAACCTGCTTATCTGACCATTTAGAATACTAAGCCGGAAGTTTAAAAAAATATATATATAACTACCTGTGTGGCTCTGTTGGCTAAGGCGTCAGATACACAGGTAGTAGGATGCGGATTAAGGACAATTTTATAATGACTTTTTTTTAAATAATACACATATTCATTAGTACTTGTTGCACATATAATCGTTAGACAGCCAAATCCGAATTTTTTTTGAAATTCATAATTGGGCGACTAGAAATTTTACATATAGATAGCAATTTTACATGAGATATAGCAATTTTAACATGGTTTTATTGTAATATACTCTAAATGTATATATTAGAACTTTATATATCAGTTATTAACAATGATTTATAACAGTAATAATAAATATAAATATCAACTAACGTAAGTGTCATTTTTTTTTTAATTCTATAGAAAATTCATTAAAATTCCAAAAATATTTTTCAAAATATAATTTTTTTTTATTTTTTCTCAAAAATTATAAAATATAGTTAATGTAATAGTATACAAATATTATGAATACATGTGTCAATATTTGTATACATTTAAAAAAATAAAATGATCAATAAAGTATATTATATGATATTTTGTTGTTAACAAATTAAAAAATGTATGCCTATAAAAAATAATCTAACGATTTTTTAAATAATTTTGTTGTCTTATTAATATAATACACATTTTTTGTTCCACCAAAAATGTTTGCTAAGTTTGGATCATACGTTATATTTAATAAAATATATAATAAAAAGTATAAAATTGTACAAATTAATATATAAATATACTGATTATTACACCTAATTTGTAATCTATTATTTCTATTATAAAACTCTTAATTCATTCTCCACATTATCGAATAAACATTTATAATATATAAAGCTATCATATATATATATCATAGATTAGTTCAGTAAACGTTATATATAACCGTAGTAATCTATGTAAATGTAAATAACTGAAATAAAATTGATATACGATATGACAGTTGTTAATAAACATAACCTTTACGCTTAATCTAACAGTTCATAGGTAAAAAAAGGTTTTTTTTTGTTTATATATTTTTAATCGCATAGTGATCATAACTACACTAGTTTGTATAATTTAGTTATTACCAAATTGTTTATCGTATAATTTAGCTCATGGATGGGATGAAAGGACTCGACTATAATAACGATAAAGCAATAAGTGATACTGAAGACTGACCAATGAGATCTTGTTGATGAGTGTCTGGATGTTAGTAAAGGTCATAGTGGTAGCCTCGTGTACGTCTGCAAACACGTGCATGAAGCCACACTTCTGGGGGAACATCATTGCAACGTCAGCCATCGTCTCGAGGGCGGTTACCATCTGGGCGGGTGGGGGGTATACACTATATCACATGCTATCACATGTACGTGTGTTATTTATGGTATGTATTTAAACAATAAAGCCATTCATTTATTTTTATTTTTATTTGTTATAATCTATTACTATCATTTAATTATTAATACAAAATAAGTATATCTATTATATAAAAGAAAGTCTATTTAATTATATATATATATGTGTGTGTGTGTGTGTGTATCTGGTGAGGTAACTCGAGAACCGGGGTACGTCGCGAAAATATTTTATACCCGATCTTAATAAATTTGCAACAGTATGGTCTTGGTCCGGAAAATTTTTTGAATTTTATACCGCGTACCCCAGAAAAACCTGAAAAATTGACTTTTTGCCATTAAAATGATTTTTTGTCGTCCAAAATCTTCGGCGTCGCATTTTTGAAATATTTTTTTTACATTTTTTCGAACTATTTTTTTGAATTTTTTTTGATTTTTTTTTGAAATTTTTGGAAATTTTGGAAATTTTTTGAAATATTTTTGAAATATTTTTGACATTTTTTGAAATATTTTTGAAGTTTTTTTTAAATATTTTTAAACATTTTTTTGAAATTTTTTTAAAATATATTTTGTAATATTATTTATATTTTTTGTATTTTAAAAAATATTATTTGAAATAATTTTTTATATTTTTCAACTATTCGTTGAAATATTATTATTTTAAGATATAATTAAAATATTATAATTATATAATAAATATATAAATATTATAAGATATAATAATATACTTTTTAAAATATTTGTAGAACATTTATAAAAAATATATTTTGTAATATTTGGAAATATTTGTTGTATACTAGGAATACAGAATCAGGAATAGCTATAATTAATAAATAATAGATAGGCAAACAATCAAAAATCGATCAACGCAGGGTGCGGTTTGGGTTTTCGATATTTATTAAGTACTATTTTGTAATATTGGAAATATGTGTTGTATTTTTTTAAATAGCATTTGAAATATTTTTGAAATATTTTTCCACTAATTTTTGAGATATTAATATTTGTATAAATTTGTTTGAATTTTAGCAACAATTTATGTTATTGTATATGAAAAGCAGAATCATGAATAGCCATAAATAATAAATAATAGATAGGTAAGCTATCAAACAACGAGTAAAGCAAAGTTGGGTACGGCAAGAAATTCCAAATCAGGAATAGTTATAATTAATAAATGATAGATAGGCAAATAATAAAAAACCGAGCAACGCCGATTTGGAACTGTTTGGGTTTATGTTTTCAACATATTTTGGAATATTTGAAATATCTGTTGTATTTTTTGAAATATTTGTTATCTAATTTTTTAAATATTAAAAAAAATATGTTTCTACATATGTTTAATTTTATTTAATTGTATATACTAGAAATGTAGGATCAGGAATAGCTCTAATTAATAAATAATAAATAGGCAAACAATCAAAAACCGATAAATGTCGAGTCGAGTACTGTTTGGATTTGGGTTTAGGTTTGAGTTTTCGACATTTTTTTAAAACATATTTTGTAATATTTTAAATATTTTTTGTATTTGTTAGCAATTATATATTTTAGAATAATCAGGAATAGCTATAATTAATAAAAATAAATAGTCAAACAATCAAAAACCTAGCAACGCCGGGTAGGGTATGACTGCTAATATGTTGAAATATTTTTTATATTTAAAAAATATTTTTAGACACTTTTTAAAAATATATTTTATAATATTTTAAAGTATTTTTGTATTTTTGTATTTTTACAAAATATTTTACGAATAAGTCTTAAAAAGAACAACGCTAGATCTACATCGGATACAGTTAGATTTATTAAATATTAGTTAGAAGACAACAATTAAAGAATAGCTATGCATAATTAGGAATAACTATAATTAATAATTGATAGGCAAATAATAAAAAAACGAGCAACGTCGGGTTGGGTTCGGCAAACAATTCTAAATCAGGAATAGTTATAATTAATAAAGTATAGATAGGCATATAATTAAAAACCGATCAACGCCGTTTTGGGACGGTTTGGGTTTGGGTTTTCAACATATTTTGTAATATTTGAAATATTTGTTGTATTTTTTAAAATATTTTTTGAAATATTATAAACAATATTTTTCTATATTTGTTTGTATTTTAAATAAACTTTATTTAATTGTATATACTAGAAATATAGAATCAGAAATTGCCCTAATTAATAAATAATAAATAATAGATAGGCAAACAAACAAAAACCAAGAAATGCCGGGTCGGGTATGGTTTGTTTTTAAAACATATTTTGTAATATTTTATATATTTTTTTGCAATTTTTAGCAATTATATATTTTAGAATAATCAGGAATAGCTATAATTAATAAAAAAAATTAATAGGCATAAAAATCAGGTATGGCTACTAATATGTTGAAATATTTTTTATATTTCTTAAAATATTTTTAGACACTTTTTAAAAATATATTTTGTAATATTTTAAATTATTATTTGTAATCTTACCAAATATTTTACAAATAATCTTAAAAACGAACAACGCTGAGTCTACATCGGATACAGTTAGAATTAGTAAATATTAGTTAGAAGAAAACAATTAAATATTAGCTAAGTATAATCAGGAATAGCTACAATTAATAGGCAAATAATCAAAAACCTAGCAACGCAGGGTAGTGTACGGTTTGTGTTTGGGTTTAGGTTTGGGTTTTAGACATTTTTTTAAAACATATTTTTTAATATTTGAAATATTTGTTGTATTTTTTAACATATTATTTGAAAATGTTTTCTACTTTGTTTTGTATGTCAGCTAACATTTATTTTATTATATATATCAATTAAGAATCAGGAATAGCTATAATTAATATATAATATATAGGAAAATAATCAAAACCGAGCAACGCCGGGTCGGGTACGGCTATTTTTTGAAATATTTTTAAAAAATTTTTTTCAAATATTTTAAAACATTTTTTTGAAATATTTGTAAACATTTTTGTGGACATTTTTTTGAAATATTTTTTTATATTTTTCAACTAATCTTTGAAATATTATTATTTTAAGATATAATTAAAATATTATAATTATATAATAAATATATAAATATTATAAGATATAAATATTATACTTTTTAAAATATTTGTAGAAAATTTATAAAAAATATATTTTGTAGCAATACAGAAATACAGAATCAGAAATAGCTATAATTAATAAATAATAAATGGGCAACAACAATCAAAAATCAAAAATCGATCAACGCAGGGTGCGGTTTGGGTTTTCGATATTTATTAAGTACTATTTTGTAATATTGGAAATATGTGTTGTATTTTTTTAAATATTATTTGAAATATTTTTGAAATATTTTTCCACTAATTTTTGAGATATTAATATTTGTATAAATTTGTTTGAATTTTAGCAACAATTTATGTTATTGTATATGAAAAGCAGAATCATGAATAGCCATAAATAATAAATAATAGATAGGTAAGCTATCAAACCACGAGTAAAGCAAAGTTGGGTACGGCAAGAAATTCCAAATCAGGAATAGTTATAATTAATAAATGATAGATAGGCAAATAATAAAAAACCGAGCAACGCCGATTTGGAACTGTTTGGGTTTAGGTTTTCAACATATTTTGGAATATTTGAAATATCTGTTGTATTTTTTGAAATATTTGTTATCTAATTTTTTAAATATTAAAAAAAATATGTTTCTACATATGTTTAATTTTATTTAATTGTATATACTAGAAATGTAGGATCAGGAATAGCTCTAATTAATAAATAATAAATAGGCAAACAATCAAAAACCGATAAATGTCGAGTCGAGTACTGTTTGGATTTGGGTTTAGGTTTGAGTTTTCGACATTTTTTTAAAACATATTTTGTAATATTTTAAATATTTTTTGTATTTGTTAGCAATTATATATTTTAGAATAATCAGGAATAGCTATAATTAATAAAAATAAATAGTCAAACAATCAAAAACCTAGCAACGCCGGGTAGGGTATGACTGCTAATATGTTGAAATATTTTTTATATTTAAAAAATATTTTTAGACACTTTTTAAAAATATATTTTATAATATTTTAAAGTATTTTTGTATTTTTGTATTTTTACAAAATATTTTACGAATAAGTCTTAAAAAGAACAACGCTAGATCTACATCGGATACAGTTAGATTTATTAAATATTAGTTAGAAGACAACAATTAAAGAATAGCTATGCATAATTAGGAATAACTATAATTAATAATTGATAGGCAAATAATAAAAAAACGAGCAACGTCGGGTTGGGTTCGGCAAACAATTCTAAATCAGGAATAGTTATAATTAATAAAGTATAGATAGGCATATAATTAAAAACCGATCAACGCCGTTTTGGGACGGTTTGGGTTTGGGTTTTCAACATATTTTGTAATATTTGAAATATTTGTTGTATTTTTTAAAATATTTTTTGAAATATTTGTTCACTAATTTTTTAAATATTATAAACAATATTTTTCTATATTTGTTTGTATTTTAAATAAACTTTATTTAATTGTATATACTAGAAATATAGAATCAGAAATTGCCCTAATTAATAAATAATAAATAATAGATAGGCAAACAAACAAAAACCAAGAAATGCCGGGTCGGGTATGGTTTGTTTTTAAAACATATTTTGTAATATTTTTTTGCAATTTTTAGCAATTATATATTTTAGAATAATCAGGAATAGCTATAATTAATAAAAAAAATTAATAGGCATTAAAAATCAGGTATGGCTACTAATATGTTGAAATATTTTTTATATTTCTTAAAATATTTTTAAACACTTTTTAAAAATATATTTTGTAATATTTTAAATTATTATTTGTAATCTTACCAAATATTTTACAAATAATCTTAAAAACGAACAACGCTGAGTCTACATCGGATACAGTTAGAATTAGTAAATATTAGTTAGAAGAAAACAATTAAATATTAGCTAAGTATAATCAGGAATAGCTACAATTAATAGGCAAATAATCAAAAACCTAGCAACGCAGGGTAGTGTACGGTTTGTGTTTGGGTTTAGGTTTGGGTTTTAGACATTTTTTTAAAACATATTTTTTAATATTTGAAATATTTGTTGTATTTTTTAACATATTATTTGAAAATGTTTTCTACTTTGTTTTGTATGTCAGCTAACATTTATTTTATTATATATATCAATTAAGAATCAGGAATAGCTATAATTAATATATAATATATAGGAAAATAATCAAAATCGAGCAACGCCGGGTCGGGTACGGCTAGTCTATTATATAAAAGAAAGTCTATTTAATTATATATATATATATATATATGTGTGTGTGTGTGTATCTGGTGAGGTAACTCGAGAACCGGGGTACGTCGCGAAAATATTTTATACCCGATCTTAATAAATTTGCAACAGTATGGTCTTGGTCCGGAAAATTTTTTGAATTTTATACCGCGTACCCCAGAAAAACCTGAAAAATTGACTTTTTGCCATTAAAATGATTTTTTGTCGTCCAAAATCTTCGGCGTCGCATTTTTGAAATATTTTTTTTACATTTTTTCGAAGTATTTTTTTGAATTTTTTTTGATTTTTTTTTGAAATTTTTGGAAATTATGGAAATTTTTTGAAATATTTTTGAAATATTTTTGACATTTTTTGAAATATTTTTGAAGTTTTTTTTAAATATTTTTAAACATTTTTTTGAAATTTTTTTAAAATATATTTTGTAATATTATTTATACTTTTTGTATTTTAAAAAATATTATTTGAAATAATTTTTTATATTTTTCAACTATTCGTTGAAATATTATTATTTTAAGATATAATTAAAATATTATAATTATATAATAAATATATAAATATTATAAGATATAATAATATACTTTTTAAAATATTTGTAGAACATTTATAAAAAATATATTTTGTAATATTTGGAAATATTTGT
This sequence comes from Osedax fenrisi, assembly GCA_964019155.1. Lineage (NCBI taxonomy): Eukaryota > Metazoa > Annelida > Polychaeta > Sabellida > Siboglinidae > Osedax > Osedax fenrisi. The sequence goes on from OZ025244.1 coordinate 33,842,287, forward strand.
TGTATACTAGGAATACAGAATCAGGAATAGCTATAATTAATAAATAATAGATAGGCAAACAATCAAAAATCGATCAACGCAGGGTGCGGTTTGGGTTTTCGATATTTATTAAGTACTATTTTGTAATATTGGAAATATGTGTTGTATTTTTTTAAATATTATTTGAAATATTTTTGAAATATTTTTCCACTAATTTTTGAGATATTAATATTTGTATAAATTTGTTTGAATTTTAGCAACAATTTATGTTATTGTATATGAAAAGCAGAATCATGAATAGCCATAAATAATAAATAATAGATAGGTAAGCTATCAAACAACGAGTAAAGCAAAGTTGGGTACGGCAAGAAATTCCAAATCAGGAATAGTTATAATTAATAAATGATAGATAGGCAAATAATAAAAAACCGAGCAACGCCGATTTGGAACTGTTTGGGTTTAGGTTTTCAACATATTTTGGAATATTTGAAATATCTGTTGTATTTTTTGAAATATTTTTTATCTAATTTTTTAAATATTAAAAAAAATATGTTTCTACATATGTTTAATTTTATTTAATTGTATATACTAGAAATCTAGGATCAGGAATAGCTCTAATTAATAAATAATAAATAGGCAAACAATCAAAAACCGATAAATGTCGAGTCGAGTACTGTTTGGATTTGGGTTTAGGTTTGAGTTTTCGACATTTTTTTAAAACATATTTTGTAATATTTTAAATATTTTTTGTATTTGTTAGCAATTATATATTTTAGAATAATCAGGAATAGCTATAATTAATACAAATAAATAGTCAAACAATCAAAAACCTAGCAACGCCGGGTAGGGTATGACTGCTAATATGTTGAAATATTTTTTATATTTAAAAAATATTTTTAGACACTTTTTAAAAATATATTTCATAATATTTTAAAGTATTTTTGTATTTTTGTATTTTTACAAAATATTTTACGAATAAGTCTTAAAAAGAACAACGCTAGATCTACATCGGATACAGTTAGATTTATTAAATATTAGTTAGAAGACAACAATTAAAGAATAGCTATGCATAATTAGGAATAACTATAATTAATAATTGATAGGAAAATAATAAAAAAACGAGCAACGTCGGGTTGGGTTCGGCAAACAATTCTAAATCAGGAATAGTTATAATTAATAAAGTATAGATAGGCATATAATTAAAAACCGATCAACGCCGTTTTGGGACGGTGTGGGTTTGGGTTTTCAACATATTTTGTAATATTTGAAATATTTGTTGTATTTTTTAAAATATTTTTTGAAATATTTGTTCACTAATTTTTTAAATATTATAAACAATATTTTTCTATATTTGTTTGTATTTTAAATAAACTTTATTTAATTGTATATACTAGAAATATAGAATCAGAAATTGCCCTAATTAATAAATAATAAATAATAGATAGGCAAACAAACAAAAACCAAGAAATGCCGGGTCGGGTATGGTTTGTTTTTAAAACATATTTTGTAATATTTTATATATTTTTTTGCAATTTTTAGCAATTATATATTTTAGAATAATCAGGAATAGCTATAATTAATAAAAAAAATTAATAGGCATTAAAAATCAGGTATGTCTACTAATATGTTGAAATATTTTTTATATTTCTTAAAATATTTTTAGACACTTTTTAAAAATATATTTTGTAATATTTTAAATTATTATTTGTAATCTTACCAAATATTTTACAAATAATCTTAAAAACGAACAACGCTGAGTCTACATCGGATACAGTTAGAATTAGTAAATATTAGTTAGAAGAAAACAATTAAATATTAGCTAAGTATAATCAGGAATAGCTACAATTAATAGGCCAATAATCAAAAACCTAGCAACGCAGGGTAGTGTACGGTTTGTGTTTGGGTTTAGGTTTGGGTTTTAGACATTTTTTTAAAACATATTTTTTAATATTTGAAATATTTGTTGTATTTTTTAACATATTATTTGAAAATGTTTTCTACTTTGTTTTGTATGTCAGCTAACATTTATTTTATTATATATATCAATTAAGAATCAGGAATAGCTATAATTAATATATAATATATAGGAAAATAATCAAAACCGAGCAACGCCGGGTCGGGTACGGCTATTTTTTGAAATATTTTAAAAAAATTTTTTTCAAATATTTTAAAAATTTTTTTGAAATATTTGTAAACATTTTTGTGGACATTTTTTTGAAATATTTTTTTATATTTTTCAACTAATCTTTGAAATATTATTATTTTAAGATATAATTAAAATATTATAATTATATAATAAATATATAAATATTATAAGATATAAATATTATACTTTTTAAAATATTTGTAGAAAATTTATAAAAAATATATTTTGTAGCAATACAGAAATACAGAATCAGAAATAGCTATAATTAATAAATAATAAATGGGCAACAACAATCAAAAATCAAAAATCGAGCAATGCAGGGTGCAGTTTGAGTTTTCGACATTTTTTAAGTAATATTTTGTAATATTGGAAATATGTGTTGTATTTTTAAAAATATTTTGTGAAATATTTTTGAAATATTTTTCCACTAATTTTTGAGATATTAATATTTGTATAAATTTGTTTGAATTTTAGCAACAATTTATGTTATTGTATATGAAAAGCAGAATCATGAATAGCCATAATTAATAAATAATAGATAGGTAAACTATCAAACAACAAGTAAAGCAAAGTTGGGTACGGCAAGAAATTCCAAATAAGGAATAGTTATAATTAATAAATGATAGATAGACAAATAATAAAAAAACGAGCAACGACGATTTGGAACTGTTTGGGTTCAGGTTTTCAACATATTTTGGATTATTTGAAATATCTGTTGTATTTTTTGAAATATGTTGTCACTAATTTTTTAAATATTAAAAAAAATATGTTTCCACATTTGTTTGTATTTTAGATAAACTTTATTTAATTGTATATATAGAAATGTAGGATCAGAAATAGCTCTAATTAATAAATAATAAATAGGCAAATAATCAAAAACCGATAAATATCGAGTCGGATACTGTTTGGATTTGGGTTTAGGTTTGAGTTTTCGACATTTTTTTAAAACATATTTTATAATATTTTAAATATTTTTTGTATTTTTTAGCAATTATATATTTTAGAATAATCAGAAATAGCTATAATTAATAAAAATAGTCAAACAATCAAAAACCTAGCAACGCCGGGTAGGGTATGGCTACTAATATGTTGAAATATTTTTTATATTTAAAAAATATTTTTAGACACTTTTTAAAAATATATTTTATAATATTTTAAATTATTTTTTGTATTTTTACAAAATATTTTACGAATAAATCTAAAAAAGAACAACGCTAGATATACATCGGATACAGTTAGATTTATTAAATATTAGTTAGAAGACTAAAAATTAAAGATTAGCTATGCATAATTAGGAATAGCTATAATTAATAATTGATAGGCAAATAATTAAAAACCGAGAAACGTCGTGTTGGGTAAGGCAAAAAATTTAAAATCAGGAATTGTTATAATTAATAAATAATAGATAGGAAAACAATCAAAAACCTAGCAACGCCGCGTCAGGACGGTGTGGGTTTTGGTTTTAGACATTTTTTTAAAACATATTTTATAATAATTGAAATATTAGTTGTATTTTTTAATATATTTTTTAAAATATTTTTCCACTAATTTTTTAAATATTAAAATATTTTTCTACATTTGTTTGTATGTCATCTAACATTTATTTTATTGTATATAAATAATAGTTAGGAACAAATTAAATATAAATATTTAGCAATGCAGAATTAGTAATAGCTATAATTAATAAATAATAATTGGCAAAAAATCAAAAACCGAGCAACGCCAGGTCGGGTACGGTTTGGGTTTAGGTTTGGGTTTTCGACATCTTTTTAAAACATATTTTGTAATATTCAAAATATTTATTGTATTTTTTAATATATTTTTTGAAATATTTTTCTACTAATTTTTTAATTATTAAAATATTTTTCTACATTTGTTTGTATTTCAACTAACATTTATTTAATTGTATATATAACAATGAAGAATCAGGAACAGCTATAATTAATAAATAATAGATAGGCAAACAATCAATATCCGAGCAACGCCGGTTTGGGTACGGTTTGGGTTTAAGTTTGGGTTTTAGACATTTTTTAAAACATATTTTGTAATATTTGTTGCATTTTTTAATATATTTCCACTAATTTTTTAAATATTTTTCTATATTTTGTTTGTATTTTAGCTAACATTTATTTTATTGTATATATAGCAATGCATAATCATGAATATGTATATAATATATCTATAATTAATAAATAATAGATAAATGGCAAATATTCAAAAACCGAGCAACGCCGGGTCGGGTACGGCTAGTAAGTGTTATAAAGTGAAGTCTGCAGATATGTCGATTAATGTAATATTAATGTATATCTATGTTGAATTTAATTCAATTCAGTCATTATGTATTCGATATATTTGCAAACATAATTGTTTTAGGCTTCACACTTATTTATATAATTCTAATAAATGTTTCAAATGAACTAAAAACTAATTGTATATTCTATGATAGACATGTTCTATAAACTGTTAATCATTCATTATGTTTACATACAAATACATATAATTGTTATGCTTATTTATTATTATAAGTTTTATTTAGTTAACATATATTGAAATTATCAATACAGTGCTGTAATTAAACTATATAATATTAATATAGTTATAATATTAAATTTGTTTACACATATTTGTAGACATATTTATATTATATGAAGGAGTAAATAGATAAATATATAAATAGATAAATATATATATATAAAACATCAAATTAAATTATTTTTCAAGTCATTTATATATTCATAAAATAAAACTTATATATTTATATATATATATATATACTATGTATATAATAATAAACAGATTTAAAATAAATATTAAAATCGAATTTATAAATAAATTCTATTACTCTATTAAATTAGTGACAAGAGTATTAAATCAATTATAAATATACTATGTATATAATATATATAATTCGTAAATATTATAAAAATTATAATATGATCAAATAAAAATGTAAACATCAAATAAAGTTTTACAATATATGCATTAGTAGACTTCCGTAATTGATGATATTTAGTATTACGTATTTGTATTTAATCTAATTGATGATAATAACTCTATATCTTTACTATGGAAACTATTTTTAATTCATATGATACACATTTATATATTCAGAAAAGCTAAATATAATTATCAATATTGGTAATAATAATATATTATTTAAAAACTAATAATAATTATAATGGATAATAATAGAATTCATCAAAGGATTTTTTAAATTAATAATAATTAAAAAATAAGTACAAGTATAGTTAAAATAATTACTTTTAAAATATAACAATATGCTATTATATTATATCAATAGAAAACTGTAACATATTATAAAAAATATATTATATATTTTGTTTTTGAAATTATGTAACCTTAAAAATGTACTGTAATCTATATTATGTAAAGCATATAAGGAATATATTCGACAGCTAATTGAGATGATAAGAGATAAGATACTTGATATATAAACACACATACGTGAACATGCATATGTAGTATTCCTTGGTATTTAAAACTAACTAGTATCGCTATGTAAATATTCAATAAGATAACACTAGATAACATAGATCGTAGATATACACACAGATACCAGTTATTAATGTGTTATTGACCTCACTAACTCCCCTTCCTATTATATTATACAAGCATACAATAATTGGTTCTATACTGCTAGGATTGTCTATTCAGTATATGAATTAAAAAGCACACACATGGTGTTTACTCAATACATGATACATGATGATGCCAGTGTAGCATGTATAGTAGACCGGTTCGTACTAAATTTTTTTTCGAAATTTTAAAAACCTTCACATCTGTGACAATTATGTATGCTATGATGAATAAGTGTTTAAAATTTTAGACCTTTATCTTAAATATTGTTATGTCACAAGACCTTTTTATTTTAACATTGAATACATACAACAGTTAACATGGGGGAGATATAGAAATAAGTTTTATTCAATTTCTATAAAATTGGATGATTTTTTTTAAGCCAACTATGGATATATCCTAGAAACATATATAACAAGTAGTATTAACAGTACAAAATATTTTTCATAACAATCTAGATGCCCAAATTTTATAAAATAATTGTAGTCAAAAAAAATATCTAAAAATCGTATAATTTAATATAAATAAATTATTACAATTTAATTTAAAAAATTAAAATATATAATTTATAGATAATAATAATACAATTCAAATTAATTATTAAAAAATTAAAAATTATTTTTAGAAAAAAAATTAACATCATTTTTAAATTTTTTTGGATTTTTATTTGAAATATGAAATACAAAATAAGTTTACATATTTTTTAATTTTTTTAATTAAATTTGTATAAAGGACAGTTATATCTAACTTATATCCACAATTCAATATAATCTGATCACTCAAATTTATGTAAAGTATAATTATATATATTAATTTTAAAAAATTATTTGAAATAAATACTTTGTAAAATGGTGTATTTTCTCGAGTTTTAGGAGACATTAATATTGGTCATTTGTAGATATAAACATGAAATATAGATATTATATTAATAATAAATATAAATAATGGTATATATTATATTAATTCATTAAATATAATACAAATACATAATTAATATTAAATAGTAATTTAAATATTTGTAAACATCAAAGATAATAAGATGGTGTAATTACTATTATACATGGAATATTATAGATTTTATCTTAAAATAATAATTTATATTTCAAACTTTAAATGCTTCGTGACCAAAGGTAACTATTTTTTTATAAAAATTATTAACACATATTATACTAAAATATAGATATGTATTATATATTTTATATGAAGGATTAAAAATTGAATCGAACGAACCGGTCTAATGTATAGTGTATACTGCCCGATTGTATACTGTAAGAGATGTCCTCTTTCCTCTGTATAATTATACTTATAACATGGATAATGAGAGAGAACTGAGAGATAAATCAAAATAATTTATGATAAAAAAATGTATTGATTTAAAAGTTTTATAAAAGTTTTAATTTAAAACGTAATGAAAATTTTACGGTATATAAATTATCTATAATCTTTGTACATGAGCAACAAAAGATCAAAGGTTACCGATGTCACTAACCTTTTCATTGTTCAGCATCGGTTCCAGTTTCAGAGGAAAATAGACTGTAACAGCTTCTTTTGCATTAACAACCTTCTTAACATATGCCTTCATAACAATAAGAGCAGTAGTATATTAACAATGATAATCATGCTAGAATCATAGGCTATCTATTCAGATCAATTATATTTAAACAATATTTCTAATTTGTTTATAATTTTAATAATAATCATTTTGTAAATGATGCATATTTAATAATACTCTATATAGAATTAATGAGATATTTGATGTTGGGAATTATATAAGTTTATTTCAAATCACAATAATCCCATTATTCAAATTAAATATATATATAAGAATTAAGAATAACAAATATATCTATTTTAAGAATTATAATTCAATAGAAGACACTAGAACAACTTGTCGGAGGTAGCTGACCTTGACGAGAGTGACATCTGCGGGGTCGCCCATCATATCTATCCACTGATTCTCCCCGCCCCCGATGGGGTCCGGGGTTTGGGTCCGATCGAGGAGCTTAGCGTTGTCTTCCTGCGAGGCGAAGGTGACCTTCACGTGAAATCTACGCTCTATGTGTCCTCTAAGCTCATCCACCATCCACCAGCGCTGCGAGTTTACAAACATGCCTCCCAGTGGATGCCTGTGTGCATGGATGTGAATCTGTGAGCGTGTGTGTAAACACATAATTATATATTGTTTTGTATAAACATGAATGTATAAAACAACAACGATTACATGGTATTATACCATTGGTATATGTGATATCATCTTAGATATATAGCCAAAAGAAGTCATTCCCGAACTCTGCGGTATATCAAGGGTTCACTCTATAGTATAGAGTCTATACCATTGCATACCTCTTTAAACACAGTCTACGTACTGATAGCAGAGATAGGAGACAGGGTATTATTATACTAAAACAACTCCATGCCACTCCTATCTAATCGCATACTAGGTATTACTCTAAGTTGTAATGTCAATATAATAGATACAGAACAAAGTTCTACATCTTTATTAACATACAGTGCACTGTATAAGTTGTGTTAGTGGACATGGAATATACTATGTTCATGTGACTTCATGTCTGTACAGTGTACAATACATATATTGATTTAGGTATACTAATATAATTATATATTATTATGTAATTAGATTTAATGTGAATAATTAATATATTTCTACAGGATTTAAATATAAATTAGAATGATTTATCTACAGGCATTAATATATATCTAGAATAATAACAATATTATTAATTGGCATTTTGCCACTTTATCTTTTTTACTAGCTAATTTAAAAACTATAAACTAAATAAACATATACATAAACAATGAATATATTTCATATTATATACAATTTTACTGGATGAATGTTTACAGATAAATGTAATAAATTTCTAATGATATGATATGATAATAAAGAAATTAGATATTGTTCTCAGGGTTGGCAGATGTATGGGTTTTTGGGTTATTGGGTTTAAACCTTTTAATAATTATAGGGGTTTTTGGGTTTTTTCATTTGTGTTTTCATTATTATTTTTAGGTTTTAGTATATAATTAATTATTATTATTTAATCATCACATTTCAACTAATTTACAAGTAAGTTAATAATGATATATATATATATATATATATGTATTTTTTGATTCTACTCTTTTCTTCATTCCTCATATTACTGCCATCACTAAATCTGCAAATTATCATCTATTTAGAATTAAAAAAATACGAAAATCAATTACTGTATCTCTTACTAAAACTCTAGTTAATTCCACTGTCCTCTCACGTATAGATTACTGTTCCTCCATCCTTATAAATCTTCCATTATACTCTCTATATCTCTCCCCCAAATCGAGTTATTGATTCATCAATCCGTAAAACATATAACCTACGTATTCGATATCATACCTCTACTTCATCATACCAACACTTACCTCCATGGTTCCCATTTAACAAACGCTCTGCATATCGCATACTATCTATTGTTCATTCCTCAATATACTCTTGGAATTGCCCCTCCTATATTTCTGCTTCTCTAATACAAAGATCTTCCCTTCCATCTCTTAGAAACCATGAATCTCATTTTCTATCTACCCCAATTCTCCATCCCTCAAAAATGATTACTCGGGCACTGAGTTATATTGGTCCAAAACTATGGAATTCACTCCCACCCTATATTAGATCCATAAAATCGCATAAACATTCATGAAATATATACACAAATTTATATCAGGTGGCAACCTGTAATACTAATATTTGTTGTCATTATTATTTTATTTATTAATTGTACGGTTTATTCTATTTTATTTTAATTAATGGTATTTATTGTTTTACCTAATCTATTATTTTTATTCTATATATACAATTTTGAGAAATTATTTATGATTTATTTATGTGTTTAAATAAACTTTCAATCAATAATTCAATCAATATATATATATATACTGAGGAGTCTATTTATATCTGCTATTATTATATGTGATTTAATAAATAAATATTATTATTAAGTGTATAAATATAATTATATTTCAAATATATATTAATTATTTATATTGATATATATTAAATCATTTATTAGAATACTTGTCATTTTACAATTTAAAATGTCATTAACCTTTATAGTATTATATTAATATATATTACAAAACTATTATATTATATAATTTATATAATATATATATTTTTTTTAAATATTTTTTCTTTATTTTTTTATTTCTAAATTTAAGATAAAGAAAAACCCCAAAAACCCTATAAAAACCCAATAACCTCTTACATATTTCTTAGATTTTTGGGGTTTTTGTCAACCCTGATTGTTCTATTATAAAAATAGTAACAAAATGTAAACTAGTTAGGTTTCCTAGAAATATTGATATTATTAATAAATATGGGGGTTCTTAGAAATCGATTAAAATTGTAAAAATAACACATTTGAGGAAGATTCCAAAATGAGGAAGGTCAAAAGTGCTGAATATATTAATATTAGTTGTACTTCTATTTAAAATATCTAGTAGAAAACAATGATATATTAATGTTATTATGTATATATATATATATAAAAATTATTATATAATTTTTTTTATTTATATATATTAAATTTTAATTTTATACTTGTATTACAAGCTTGTATAAACAACATGCTAATGACTTCTGATTCTAATTTTTAATAAATTCATAAAAAAATACATAATTATATATTATAATAAGCTATTATTGATTTCATATTTTTATTTTTAAATCTGATTTAAGGCTGAGGTTTTAAAATAAAAAGCATGCATCATCATCAGTATATCTTATAACAAGTTTTAAACTAAGATTCTATAAGACATTATTTAAAATTAGAAAATATATCAATTTTTAAATATAAATGTATATTTTATTTATTTTACACTATTTATATATATTACAAATAATAAATATATTATTATAATTTCTTAAACTTTTGAATAGTAAAAATGGATTATATAATGGTCCCCTCTAGCTAAAGGGATCTATAGTAGTATATACAATAAATAAGAATTATATAATTTTTGATATTAAGAAAAAAATAAACTATAATATAAGTAAATAATAAACTATACATTTAAATTGAATTCAAAATAGGCTTTAATATTTGGCTACTTTAATATATATTATTTCATAAATGTCTTTCAATTTATTTTAATTAATTAATTTAAAAATAATTATAAATTATTAAATATATATAAATTAATAAATAAATAAATATACATTATAATCTCATTAATATAGATTATTATATTTTATTAAAATAAATTATATAATTGTATTCATAATAAGGGTTCACATCAATTCCGTTTTTAAAAACGTACGTGTAACTTCAACTTCAAATGATTCATTCACAGCAAATTTGAAGTTATGAGTCACATTCCTATTTTGAAGTTAGGATTTCAGAACGTTTTCTGAAATAGGATTAATCCTATTTTCTGTACGTAACAACACACAGAATTAGATAGAACAGCTAGAATTCCACTATTTCACTTGATTCCAATTGATATATATATAAAGTATATTAACAAATGTTTATTATTACATATAACTTATCGAATTACTATTTATTAAATATATATATATATTATAAAAAGGTTATATAAGATGGTATACAACTATATATATATTTTAATAATATATATTAACTATACAATAGTAATATATAATATATATTTCAATAATTTATTAAATATTTATTTAAATTATATATATTTCATAAATTATAAGGTTTATATAATTTTGTAAAATTTATGTATTATATAATAATATAGTATTTGTTATATTAGTTAAAAATATTAAATTAATAAATATAATGTATGTAGTATTTATGTATTTGTGTATTTAAAGAAATATATAATATTACTATTTATACATTGAATTTAGCTATATCCCACAATGAGATTTATTACAATTGATTTTATTTGTACATATTTTACAAGTTTACATTGGAATATATATGACAGCGCTTGGGTATTAACTGTTACAATATATTATATTATAATTATTATAATACTATTAATTTAAAAATAGTAAATAATTTTTCCGCCGAAATTTAGTTTCAATATTAGTGACAGTTCAAAATTAAATATAGGTGGCGATATATGTTTACCATTATGACAAACTAAAAAATACGGAATTTAAATATAGGTGGCGATATATGTCTACCCTTACGACAGACTAAAAAACATGGAATTGATGTGAACACTTAAAAATCTGTTACTTCAAATTTGTTGTGAATAAATCATTTGAAGTTGAAGTTACACGTACATTTTTTAAAACGGAATTGATGTGAACTATAAGAAATAATATAAATGATTGAATATTCATAATGTTCAATTATTTTATGTATATTGACTAGTGATGTAAATGATGCTCATTTTTGAATCATCGATTCAGTCTCAGTCTCATATCCAAAAGTATCGATGCAGCCTCTGTCTTATGTTCAAAAGCAACAATGCAATTTCATATTAGTCTTATTATAAAAATCTTAGGTTATATTTTTCGTCAGACATTAGTGGCAAGTGGTATAGTAAAAACACTTTTCTAGTGTTTTTTGTCAGAATCAAGTGGTATAATGGCATCACTAGTGGAGCAGAAATGTAATTTATTATATTATATTATATATTTTATCATTATTGGTAAATAAAATTATCTATTAATATTTTTGTATTATATAAAATTTATATTATAAATTCATATTTACATTATCTATTATATTTTAAAATCATAGGATGATGTTGTAATATAAATATAAAAAGGTAGATAATGATTAGAATATACTCTAGTATAGTTTTGCTTAGTTATCATACAAATATAATACATTTATTGAATGTATTTAACCAAGATTATATTGTAACCTTATAAAATACATATATTATAATATATATTATATAGTGCAATATAAAAAACAAGGCTTAGAGTAACATTATATATAATAATCTATTGGTTTATTTATAATATGCATTTAATAAGTACCTGATACAAATTTGCGATCTTTAAAAAATATTCTACGCTTTAAACGACCGCAATATTGTTTATTCGAATTAGTGGTTTTATAATCATGAATATATAAGTGGAGTAACACATGTGTCCATAGATATGTGAGTCAAATGAGTCATAGATAATGTGAACTTTTGTATAATTGGTTGATATAGCATATATTTATAATATATATATATATATGACTATATAATAATATAATATAGTTGAAAAGATTAATATTCATGCACCCACTTAGTAGAGACTAGCAGCAGGGATGGGGTGAAATACAAATTTGTATTTGTATTTGATTGTCATATTTTATGTTCTTGATCAAATACAGTTTCAAATACACTTAAAAATATGTTAAATTAATAATTTAATAGAATGTAGAATTTAAACAATTGATTTATGAATGTAAAAAAATTAACAAAAAATTTACCATTTATATTAATATTATTATAATAATTATATTAAAAAGAATACATTTATTAAATAATACAAATTATATAATAGACCAATAATTTTTAAAGAATTTTATAAATTTATGAATTTAAATTAATATTCTATATAGAAAATGTATAGTTGTTATAAATTATAACTTATATATATATATATATTAAATATCCCAAGCAACCAGTCTATTGTTTACATTTTTTTATTTTATTCTTTTATTAGTAATTAAATATATTTTAAATAGATTTCAATTAATTATTATGCAATCTGGTATATGGATAGGGATTATTATGTTATGATATCAAAGAATACATTTAGTTATTAAATTATATTTAATTATTAAATAATATAACTTAAATAATATGAACAATTTAAATATATAAAAGGGTTTCACACCAACTCAAACGCAATTATTAACTCTAATTATTAGAGGTTAAAGTTTAACTATATTAATTAAATCTCCATAAAAGTGGTTTTACACCTAATTATTATCTAATATCTATACCAAAGATTTTCCGAAGGAAAGATATAACACTTACGCGAAATCATGTAATTCGAATTTGTATACAAAATACCCTGGTGCCACCTATAGCGGGTTACTTTTAGGAACTATGCGTTGTTTATAATGTAAATTCGTATCAAACTATACACTTTTAAAATGTTAAATAATATGCTTTAAATTAATATTTATATGATGAAAACTAAGTGTTAATTACTAATATATAACAAACAAATATGATATTTATGTTTTAAATGCTATAAGTATATATTTAGTAAGTAAAAGTTAATTTATATTGCATTTAATTTAATAGAGCAATGAAAACATTGTTGTATGCAAACAGAGCCGAACCTATATCTATTTCAGTGATTTCGATACTACTGCTAGCAGCGATTGGGGATATTACTAAATTACGTTGCATGCATAGGGAGTGTTATATCTTTGCTTCGCAAAATCTTTGTCTATACTCTAGAGTTAATAATTGAGTTAGAGTTGGTGTGAAACCCCTTTTACAGATAAGCATTTATTTTATTTTAAATATTAGATTTAAGTATTAGTGTTAAACTTTAACCTCTAATTATTAAAGTTAATAATTGCGCTCGAGTTAGTGAAACCTCTTTAAGGTGTAATAACAAATTTAATTAAATATTTAATATGTTAATATTTGTATTTTTTATTTATATTTGATAAATATATTTGTATTTGTATACAAAATTTAACATATATTTGTATTTTTTATATGTATTTGATTCTTCAAGGGAAATGAATTTGTATTTATATTTTATAAAATGTATGTTGACCCCAACCCTGACTAGCAATAATATAGTAATCACTGAAATAGATATAGGTTTGACACGGTATCTATACACCAATATTTTCTATGCTCTATTAAATTACATGCAATATAAATTAGCGTTTTACTCACCACATAGATTTGTATAGCATTTAAAACAAAACTATCCTATTGCTTTTTTATATATTAGTAGGGTTTGTATGTGAAGTAGCAACAAATAAGTATAAAATTGAGAAATTGTGGTTGGTGCTGCTCAAGTCTCATGACTTTATATTTCAGTTCATGCCAGAACTATATTTGTCAATACCATTGCATTCATATTCACAGTAGCCTATATATAATACTATTATTGGGTGCTATTACACATAGATTTATAGTTTAGATTTATTGTAAAATACAAATCTATGCTATTACATAACATCAGGGAAAGAGTAATAAGATAAGAGTAATTGAATGTATAAATACAAGTGTAGGATTATAATATATATATATATATATATACATGGTAGTGTATGGTAGATAATAATGTATCTGTAACATTAATGACTTATATTCTTATATATGACTTATATTAATGAGTTATATTCTATTTATGAATAATTATTTTATATATATATATATATTTGATCATATAAATAACTTATATATATATATATATATATATAATATTAATAAAGTAACAAGAAGGTTGAGTGATTTATAATATATATAATTTATATATGCTTTTATAGGCTCATTATAAACCTCATCATATTAAAAAGAAACCAATACAAACCAATACAACCAAACCAAACAAAATTACACTAAACCAATGAAACCAACTCAAACCCAACATATTAATTACCACATATATATATATATATATATATATATTTTTTTTCTGTGTTTCCGAATTACACATGTATAGCTGAGTAATAATAGCTCTGTGCAAAGCGATGAAAACATTGTTGTATGCAAAGTTTGCATTGCATTGCATTGCAAACAGAGCCGAACCTAAATCTATTTCAGTGATTTTGATACTACTGCTAGTGGCGGCAGGGTATATTACTAAATTACGTTGCATGCATTGGGAGTTTTATATCTTTGGAACTACTGAATTCACAAAATATGTGAATTTATATAGTTTTGTTCTCACGATCACTGAAATGTAATTTCTGAGACGTGCGCGCCACCCTCCACATATATTTTAGTTTTCTATTTTGTTTTGTTACATAGCAGATGTATTCTATTAGTAGTACTAATTTAGTACTGAATACTTAGTTTTAATCATATAAATAATAATTTAAAACATTATTTTACATTTTAATATTGTGTAGAGGTTGATATGTATTAACATTATAAAAACATTTCTTAAAATTAACCCTATGTAGGTGGCGCTGTTCATTTGTTGTGTTCAAAATCTAATTACACGATTTCGTGTAAGTGTTATATATTTCCGTAGAAAAATCGTTGATATTAGTGTATAGTATACTATATATTTATGTTAATAGCCAATCACTAATTTAATATAGAAAGATGCGGACATTTAGTGGATAATATATTTTTTAAATCGCAAACTTTTGATAATTATTCCATATCTGCTTATTTCATTTAAATCTAAATAGATTTAATATTGGAAAATATTGTAATTCAATGCGATATATTCGCACATTCATCCAAACAATCATTATATACCATATTTAACATGGTATTACCATTATTATATTAATATTATAATATAACTTGATGATGCACTGCGTTGCCTTATAATAGGGGTCTCACATAAATACAGTTTTCGTCCGTCGCATTTACATCCTTGTATGTTCATTATGAAATCGAAGGATGAAACTACCTCTATTTTGACTGAAAAAAAAAAATATGAACCTATTTTTGATTGACGGCATATATCGAAGGATGAAAATAAAGAATTTTTGTAATAATAAAAGACACTATATTTTTCATTTAAATAAATGTAATTATTACTTATTTATATGAATGAAAGTTTATTTAAATATAGGTGGCGATACAATATATAAATATATCTGAAGAGTACGATACAATATAAAAATTGCCGGTATTGATGTGAGAGGGTCATTTGTCACCCTTTGATTTCATCCATATGGAGGGTGAATATCGATGAACGGCAATTCGTACTATGAAAAATGGTATTATTGTGAGAGCCCTATATAGCCACTATATAGTGCTACGCTATCTGCCTGATACTACTCGGCGAGTAGTACTCGCAATTTTGAAGTAATTGGTTTTTAATAACAACTTTTTATATAAGTATATATACTTATAGTATATATATATATATATATAAAGAAAGGGGTACGTCATTGCCTGATTATTAGTCATATATGATGTTAGGTATACAAAAAAACATGTATTTATAGAAATAAATAATATATGCAAATATTCATTGTTTAAATTTAATAAATTAATTCACTATTAAAAATTGTAATAAAAATTGAACAATATTGTTACGGAATTGACAAATTCTAGGTTAATGTATACAATTTAAAAAATCTAAATTAACATTGTATGCTCACGAATATAGTGGTTTTCAACGAGAGACCGTACGATTAATATGAAAATTATGATTTTAAAAATTTGAACTCAGCCATGACAGCCGAATATATTTGAATTGACCTCGAGACTGGGTGGGTGTCTCCCAATTCTCAAATATTGTTATCATATACATACATACAGTGTATGTAACATACAATATATGTATTCAGTATATATATATATATATATATATATAAAAAGATTTTACTTTATATAATAGATGATTGTGATGTAAATGTCTATTGTAAGTTACGGATTTGTAACTCGAGAAAATATTAATATGTCAAATATAATATACATCGATAACGAGTTTAATGGAATTTTCTTATTATTAAATAAAGATATATATTGTAATATTATATTACATGAATTTATGTATTAAATAAAGTTATTTATATTATACTTTATAATAATTCTAATATTATAATAATCATAAATTAAAATATAAGGATCAAATGAATTTAACGATCAACGGACATCAATATCTGTCGATTGTAAAGTTAATCTGATATCAAATATACTTAGTATAATACTAAGAAATTCGATATATATTAATCGTTTTAAAATTGTTTATTCGAATTGTTTTTACAATAGCGTATGATTGGACATTATAATTTAATATTATTATAACTATAATTATGGTACCTGGTCAAAAGCTTCGCGATTAATGCTCGATTTGAACGCCCGCAATATTGTTTATTCGAATTAGTGAATTTACAATAGCTTATGTTTGTTTGTACAATATTAATATTTTTAGTTTTAGTTATTTTCACTGGTTTAGTTTGGTTGGGTTTATTTTTTATATTGCTAGGTTTTTTTATCTGCATTACATCCCGATTTAGCCTATAAAACACACATATATATAGGTACCTACATGTTAATTATTAACTTAATGATAATCTGTTGCATTTATGATAGCCTATACATAAACATACGCTAATTATAATGGCCAATCATACACTATTATAAAATCACTAATTCGAATAAACAAGTTTGCGGGAGTTACAATCGCGCATCAATCGCGAAGCTTTTGACCATAATCCATAATTATTATGGGGAATACGGTAGGTAGGCAGAAATTAAATAACTACAAATATCAAGTTCAAGCGAGGCGTGCAAGCCGTGAGTCGTGTGAATTAATTATATCATATAATATAGTTCAGCATATAATATATGCTCTAGGGCACACGAAAATAAAATTTGAATGAGAAGCATGTATATATGGAATAATTCCTTTATAAAAATATACGTATAAACAATTTGTATTAATATATATATATATATATATATATATATATGATATATACACATACGAATAAGAGTACTATCCTAGCTGCGGATTTATATTTGTGGGTTGTTTGATTTATTTGGTAGTTTTATTTTTGTGTTTTTTAGCTGCATTATATCCCGAAGTGAGCGAGACGCACGCCATTGCGCTTACTTTACTATTTATAGTTATTTAATGTTTGCCTATATTCTGTACCATCCATTATTATTATTAAAATAATACAATTATTGTAACAATATAATCAAGTGAACTTAACTATCTACGGACATCGATGTCCGTAGATAAAATATTATATTTAATATAAATTTACTATTTGAGGTTGACCTCTTAAATAATTTGCCTCAAGTTACCAATTCACCATTTTAAATTAAAAAATAAAACAAATTATCTGTCAGATAAATACTAACTTTTATACTAAAAACGGTTTACAATTACCTAGTATTGAATACTTTATTGTAAAGTATTCGATAATAATAAAATATGAATAACTTTATTTAATTTTCTCGATAAAATTAATTATATTTAACAAATTCGAAGATTAAAATATAATTTCGATTAAAAACTGATATCTACTTAAAATGTATTATAAAAAACTTAAAACTAATAAAAGATTTCAATTGGATCAATTATATCCAAAGAAAATAATTATAATCACGTGCTATTTATTATTAATGAAAATATCCAAAGATTTTCCGAATGAATTTTGCTTCGCAAAATATTTAAGGGATATATACAAGAGATATATATATATATAGACCATACATTTATAGTTTACCTTGGTAAAATATAAATCTATGACATAGAAATTAGAATTAGGATATATTATCTAATTCTAATGTCTATGGAAATTTGTGATCATAGACATTAGAATGGGGTCACATTCTAATATCTGTGATTGGCATGTAAATATTTGCATAAAAATGTTTATTTAAAATTTAAATAAATATTATACTATATTATAAATATAATTTATTGTTGATATTTATTTCGAATAGATAATATATTGTAATATTAAAATGACTGAATCAGAGCAGAATTCTGATAATAGAAAAAATACAAATAATAACGCAATAAATGCTGAATCAGTAAGAACAATTGCTGAATCTATTGGCATATCTGTTCTACTAGATAAACCTGCATCATATCTAGCAACGGATGTAACGTACAGACTTAAAATAATCTTACAAGAATGTTGCAAATTTGCTAGACATAGCGCAAGAGAAAAAGTAACGGCATCTGATTTTAATAATTCATTAAAACTTAAAAATATCGAGGTAAATAAGTTCACATTTATATAACAGTATTATAGTTATTATATACAGTAACTGTATATATATATACAAAATATAATAATTATATTCAGATTATGTATAATTATTTGATATTTGAAGTAATATAACAAATCATGAAAATGATTCAGTTATACTGAAGTGCCCCTTCAGAAGGGGTATCCTTAATTCAAGCAATTTTATTTATCGGATAGCTCCTCCCCTTTATACCATGGTGGTAATAGTTTATGTTATTACGCTTCATTCACTAAATTTGCATTCTTTTCTAAATCATTTAGTAAATGTAGTCAATAAAGTGTATAATTTATACACGGATTATAATATATATATAATAATTATATTAAATGTATTTTATATGCAATATCATTTAATATATTATATATATATATATATAAATGATTTTATATATATACCAAATTTTCTTTTATTATTTAATTTCTTTTTTATGGTAATATTTTCTTTATTTATTCTATATATTCTATGTTTTCTATATCTCTATAATTTATCTTTATTTTATGTAGAGTAATTTATATAATGCTATATATACAGACAATGTCTGTAACAGACATAGTTGGCATCGTGAGGTTTTTTGGTTTTTTCAAAATGCAGGTTTTTTCGGTTTTTTGGTTTTTTGCTAAAATATAAATTAAATAGCATATATTAAATATATGATATATTCTATTATATTATTATAATAATGATATACACTTTAATTAATAATTCATTTTAAAACTTAAATTATATTAAATAAATAATAGTTAATTAAGCTTACTTTGTTTTTTTTTGTGAACATTTTTTGTCTAAATATAAATTAAATATCATATAATATTATATACATTTAAATGTATTAAATTTAATTCATGTTTAAACTTTAATTATTAGAGTATATTATGTTTATACTTGTAGTTTATTTATATAAGTAGCAAAGATTTGTATAAGTAAAGATACAAGTTATATGTATAAAATTGAATTACACGATTTATTGTAAGATTTTGGTGCGTTTTTTTTTGACATACCAACTTACCAAGTTAGCAAGCTTTTTTTTTTAATGTACCAACGTCTCATCTGTATTCTTATACATGTAAATACAGATGGTAAATTAGCATGTTACAAAAAACGCAACGTCACAATGTACCAACGTCACGTCTACACAATGGAAAGATGGTATATATTATGGATGCATTTTCCGTAGACATACCAATGTCCCAATGTACCATCGGATGTTGGTATATTACAAAAAACGCACTCTTATATAATATAAAATTTACGAGAAATCATGTAGTTCAATTTTGTATACAAAACACCTAGAGCACCACCTATATCGAGTTAATTTTAGGAACTAGGTGTTGTTTATAATATAAATTTTACATTGTAAAATAATATGTTTAAATTATTATTTATATGATAAAAACTAAGTGTTAATTGCTAATATATAATAAAGCAATATGATATATAGGTTTTAAATGATATAATATCTATGTGGCGAGTAAATTCTAATTTATATTGCATATCATAATTTAATTGAACTATATAAATATTGTTGTATGGAAACCGTGCAGTACCTAAACTATTTAGGTGATTCGATACTACTGCTAGTAGATGCGGGTAATTAATTATGTTGCATATATAGGGAGTGTTAGCTTAGAAAAATCTTTGTAAGTAGTAAATTAACTTGATTATTAAGATTTTTTTTTTTTTAATATTAGTTTTTTGGTTTTTTGACTAAATATAAATTAAATAGCTATTCTATTATATATAAATATTATGTATTTACATACTATATTAAAATGACCATATATTACTAAATATAATTTTTATATTATTATACAATAATCATAATTATATTAAATAATTATTTTCATCTATGAAAAAACCATAATTAAATCTTGATAAAACCAAAAAACCCAAAAAAACTAGTAAAAAACCAATAAAAACTAGGTAAAACCTGAAGCCAAAAAAAAAGGTTTTTTGCCAACTATGTATACAGATATATAATATATTCAATATATGCAATATAATATTGCATAACTATAATATATTATGTATTATAATTATGCAATATTGTTACATACTATTTTGTTATTATAAGTTATTATGTTATTTTACAATTTATCCATATTTTTTATACATAATATTATACAAGAGAGATTATGACAAATATTATTTTTAAATTATTGTGTATTATTAATTATTTTTATTTTTTTAAATTTATAATTAATTTATATAATTGTTATATTTAACGTTATAATATATATTTTAATTTGTTGTTACAGCATATATTAGTATATATGATTGTGTTTGGGTATATGATTGTATATGCTTGAGTCATTGGGTATATTATGGATGTATATAATTCATAGGGGAATAATGATATCAGTATTTACACATATTGCAATGGTGTAATCACAAATGATATAAGATTTGGAGCACCCTTACTTGAAAATTGATGTTCTTTGCATCCTGGGTATACTGGGTGGTAATGGTAGTATCATGTGTTATTTAATAACACCCTATTATCTAGTATTTTTTATAATTTAAAAAAATAATTGTTTAATTTTAAAATATTAATTTAATTTATATTTTATTTAGATTGATTATATGTAATATATTATATTATATTATAGTTTTAATACAATATTTGTTATATATATATTATTTATATATTATCGTTTATTATTTTACTTCTCGTAATCTCGTAAATAGGTGAATGACTGGACAAGCTTTTGGTTTTCATTCATCTAGGATTTTCATTAATCTAGGCCAATTCTGAAAATTATATATATATATGTGAGTGTGTGTACCATATTAATATATTATAGTACATAGTAAGTCGGTAAAACGTAATCAAAAGATTATAACCTCCCTTTAGCTATACGTGTTAAGTCAGGTTCACTTCTGCTATTTGAGAGGCATATTTTGATGATTTTGTCTCCCCACAAAATCGTATGAATATTTGTAATATTGAATTGTATGAAGATTGTGAAGTGTTCACATCAGAATGTTATCTATGATTATATTTGTGATCGCATAGATAATCACTCAATAGTTAAGTTAGAGGTTAGACATTACATAATACTATGTATATATATATAATGATTCCAATTATACTGATTTCATTTTCAAATACATATATATGGGGTTGAGTTCGGAATTTGTTTATATAGTACACATTATGCACACACTGTGTGACACACATAATAATAATTATTATTTATTAGAAGTTTTTTCTTTTTATTTGTATAATAACATATATAGAAATACACCAGGTGTTCCATTTCTCCTAAGGAGCATAAAAATAAGAGTTCTCTTTTCACTAACTTGTCACCCAGTGTATATATATATTAAAAATAGCCCATTAACACATGTACCAATAAGAACCACCACCATACCTAACAATACCGTTCCATCACCACAACCCTATACCTAATCACACCCCCCTCCTCGTCACCACCCCGTCACCAGCCCATACATAACCCCCTGTACCCCGTCACTACCCCATTCATAACCCCCTGTACCCGTCACCAGCCCATACATAACCCCCTGTACCCCGTCACCAGCCCATACATAACCCCCTGTACCCCGTCACCAGCCCATAAATAACCCCCTGTACCCCGTCACTACCCCATACATAACCCCCTGTACCCCGTCACTACCCCATACATAACCCCCTGTACCCCGTCACCAGCCCATACATAACCCCCTGTACTCCGTCACCAGCCCATACATAACCCCCTGTACCCCGTCACTACCCCATACATAACCCCCTGTACTCTGTCACTACCCCATACATAACCCCTGTACCCAGTCACTACCCCATACATAACCCCCTGTACCCCGTCAACAGCCCCAGTATGGCTTCACCACAAAGGAATACATCCCCTTCCGGTTAGCGTGCGGTGGGGGCCGGCAGTTTCACTTTCAGGAGGAGAAAGAACTCGACCTCAACGATATCATAGGCACCAACCTGCCCAAGATACCCGTAGATGTCTCCCTTAAAGGTAAGCAGAGCGAGAGAGACAGTTGTAGATCTACTGACAATATAAGTTGCAGAAATAGATGGATCAGGGTTTCGTAGGTTTTTACTGATTAACAGAATAACCAAAGTATAAATCGGTAAAAACAGACGTTTTCCATAGTAAAAACATATTTTAAGATCGCCTTTTATTTACTAATTATTGTCGACCAATCACATGCCACCATTACCTATAACATCTACGCGTCGACGCAGCCCATTGGCTGGCTATCGATGGAGTTCAACCGGCGATCTCTGAGAACCCGACGCCCATCAACAAAGCTATCCAACAGTTCGCTTCGATGGCCCCGGGAGGCAGTACCACTACTACTGGTGGTGAGAATGATCAGAAACCATGCGAGATTAAGATCGATGGTAATGCCACCAGCGAGAAATCCATCGCTCCCCTAGAGTGGATGAAAATGCACAAGGTTCGCATCAATGATTATTCGTATAGTCAACTAGTCAACCATCTATGTCTCAGAAACCCCGATAACTCAGAAACCTCGCTAACCCAACCCCCCTATAAATTCTAGTTTTGTTTTGTAAATAGTATTTACAAGTAATACATGTATACATGTATTCTATCCCATATTAACTCAAAAAATCAGATAAATTTCTTCGGTTCTTTGAATGTTGGGATATCGAGATTTATTGTATATCTGTATAGTATATTATAGTATAGTATAGTAGAGTATAGTATACCTATTATGTAGTATAAGCACAGTTTATCTATTATCCCAAATAAGTAATGTATGTGTGTATAACTATTTACTTAATAATTCACAGCATAATATGATTACTAGAGTTTATTGTGTGTAACTGTAATCAGTGATGATCAGTGATGTTCATATCTCACTGAATCAATGTATCGGTGGTTAAACAAACATACATGCTTCATAATAATATGGGTAGGATTACTTTGTCTTCATGAAAATTAAAAAAATATCTATGACTTTATTTTAAAATTATCTCAAATATTAAAATTACATAACAAAAGTTAAATAGATAGACAAGATAAGATTACAAATTTAAATAGAATTGTTTATGTGATCAATATGTCTCACTCTATTGATAAGAACTATATTCTTATTACATTTTACATTCATATTATCCTGAATTATTACTAATTCAAGTATATTAAACTAATTATTATAATATTATCAATAGTTCCTAAATATTCTATTTAATCATTAGTCTTTATAAATAATTTATATTTATTTATATGATTTTTATGTATTCACATTTATTGCATCTAATATTCATGTATCTATTGAACTTCATTGAATTAGGCCAAAGCACAGATACAATTACGAGAAGTTTCATCGCATGAACTGTCAGTGGTAAGTTGACCCAACTAGTCCCACTAGCCCCCCACTAACCCCACTAACCCCACTAGCCCCATTACCCCTATTATATGTACTTACTTTAGATACCCCGTTGTCGATACATTATGCAGGAGTGTCTAATTATAGCCCTCACCAACTACGCTCTTTATCACGCACACACTATGTTTAGCACTCTTTAATCTTAAACACATATATTTATAATTACCTAGGGCTTCCAGATTTACAATTGTATATCAATTATATATGTATCGGCATGGGATCTCATTTATGCAACATTTATAAATGTATATGTATAAGGAATAAATTCAAAATGTTCAATATAGATAGTTACAATTAAATATAAACGATAAACTAAATTATAATAAACCAGTGTTCTGCTATTTGTGGCAAAAAACTATCTCTTACTTGTAATTTTATAGTAAAAACCGGCTAAAACCTCATCGATAAAAATAATTGTATTTCATTTATATATTAGAATTATAATAAAATAAAAAACTATTAATATTATATATAAAGAATACATTTATTAGAATAATAATAGAAACAGGATATATGAAGAATACATTAAAATGAATTTATAAATGCATAAATGTATTGTTCATATATTATTATTAACTTCTATTATTAATATATACTGTGTTATTATAACCTCAAAGCAAATATATTTATTGTAAATATATACAATTTATATTTTAAATTATAAATACATAATTGATTCAGCAATTTTATTATTTTTTATAGATTTCAATTCAAAATAAAATTAATTTTGATAGAAAATCAAAAAAATAAAATAATATAAATAAAAATATTGGGATCAAATGAACTTTATGATCAACGAACATATTCGACGGACATCGATGTCCGTCGATCGTAAAGTTCACTTATTTTATTAAATGTTAGTATATAAGATTAAATTTACGATAGACGGAAATCTGTACCAATAATACAATACAATCAAGTGTACTTAATGATTGACGGAAATCGATTTCAATAGTATATAATATCAGATTAACTTTACGATCGATGGACATCAATGTCCGTAGATCGTAAAGTTCTTTTGATCCAAATATTGTTTTCTATAATATGATTTTTAATAATTCTTTATTAATAATTATAAATATTCACAGATATATGATAACAAAGCAATTGTATTTATAAATAATAATATACTAGATATAAATAATTCTTATTGAATAAATATTATTCAGAATAATATTTATGATATCAAAGAAATTTAATTTATTGAAAAAATATATATATACATAATTTATTTTTTAATTTGAATAAATATTATGTATTCAATTTTATTGCTTTGTTAGATATTAGATAAATATTTATTTTAAATATATTAATAAGAATTTATTCATTAAATATAGATTATTTATCATACATTTATTTAATAAATTGTAGTTTTTGCCATGGTTGTAAAATGGTTTAAAAATGGTATAAACCATTTTAACACTGTAATAAACGCACCATAGTTCACTGCTTTCTCTACAGAACTTTAAAATGATTTAGTTTTGACTATTACCATTATAATTATACACATTGATCTAGCGCGTCACACATAGTTGACTGATACGATGATATTATTGGCTCCCCCCAAGTTCATCCTATAACCATCACCTCACACAACAGGAACAGCAGTTTTACTACAAGGAGATCACGGAGTCATGCGTAGGCTCCGACGAGAACAAGAGAACGGTTCGTCACCCCACTATACCCCATTACACCCCACTACACCCCACTACTCCCCACTACACCCCATTACACCCCACTACACCCCACTACACTCAACTATACCCCACTACACCCCACTGCACACCAGTATACCCCACTACACCCCCCCCACACTACACCCCACTATACCCCACTCTACCCCACCCCACTAAACCTCACTACACCCCACTATACCCCACTACACCCCCCCCACTACACTCCACTACACTCCAGTACACCCCACTACACTCCACTACACCCCACTACACTCCACTACACCCCACTACACCCCATTATACCCCACTACACCCCACTACACCCCATTACACCCCACTCCACCCCATTACACCCCACTACACCCCATTACACCCCACTACACCCCATTACACCCCACTACACCCCATTACACCCCACTACACTCCACTACACCCCACTATACCCCACTACACCCCACTACACCCCACCCCACTACATCCCACTACACTTCACTACACCCCACTACACCCCACTACACCCCACTATACCCCACTTTCAGTTGTTACTCCATCACCTTCTCTATGTGATCTTCACTTTCATTAAATATTTCCTATATTCTCTATCCTCAAATAAGTATATTGTCTATTTGATCACATGTTCTTAGCCTTCTTACCCCCACTATTAGCCTCCTTAACCCCACTATTAGTCTTCTTACCCCCACTAGTTATGTCTAATGCTAACTACTATGTAACCCCCCTCATTATAGGAAGCTCTACAAAGTCTCTCACTTGAGTCAGGGCTTTATCAGATGGTGCCTCGATTCACTACTTTCATATCCGAGGGAGTTAGTAGTGTGTGTATATGTATTTGTATGTATGAGTGTGTGTATGCATCTGTATGTCTGTTTGTGTGTGTGTCTGTGTAGTTTTGTTTTAAATGTAGTTGATAGTTTCTCATTAGTAATCGTCTTGGGGAGTTTATTCCATAATGATGATTAGTTAGTCGATGGGTTGTGTTTCAGGAAGGTACTATTTGATAATCTTAATTTAGTTATTTCTTTAAGTTTAATTTGGTCTCTAATGTATTTAGGAAGATTTTAATATATGGCAGTATATATAATAGTGAGGGTTTTATAGGTGGATATTTTTTTAAATGTACGCCATTTTAGTTTTTCGGTAGTCTGTGGTGTGTGTTCGTTTACGTAGTTTAAATGTGAGTCTGCATGTTTGGTTTATTATTATGTTAAGTCGTCTTTTTTGTAATTTAGGTATATCAGTAAGTATGGAGTTACAATAATCAAGTTTTCATATTATATAAGCGGAGGTGAATATTTTGAGGGATGATTGATTCAGAAGGTGTTATATTTGTTTTAATTGATATAGTTTATTATTGCATTGTTTAACTATAGATGATATTTGTGTATTTAGCGTTAGGTTTTTATCAAGTATAACACATAAGGTAGTTATATTAGGTTTTATTTCTATTTCAGTATTAGATATTTTAATATATGTGAGTGGATGTGGGATTAGTTGTTTGCTATGAAATATAATACAATCTGTTTACAGTTTATTAAATTTTAAATATTTGTCGTTAAAATATATTTTAAGTTCAGTAGTTAATTTATATATTTTAGTTAAAGTTTCGTTTAGGTTATTGAAAGTAGTTGAAGTGTATAGTTGTGTATCATCCGCATACATGTGGTAATTAATATTATGTGAATTTATTATGGAATTAATGTCGGATGTATAAATATTAAAGAGCAGATGTCCGAGAACACTTCCTTGAGGAACTCCTATTTTAGGACAGTTATATGTATTGAATGGTTTATTGGATTTTATAGTAAGAGTTCTTCCTGTTATGTATGACCATATTAGTTGTATTATTGTTTGGTTTATCCCGATTAATTTTAGTTTTTCGTAAAGTATCGTATGGTTAATCGTATCAAATGCAACAGTTAGATCGTAGTTTATTAGTTTGTGTGTATGTATGTGTGTATGTATGTGTGTATATGTGTGTGTGTGTGCGTGTGTGTTTATGTGTGTGTATATGTGTGTGTTTATTTGTTGTTGTTAAAAATATTTATTTAAATATATCAGTACTAATTATAATTTTATATTGGAATATTATACATATATAGATACAAATAGTGAATAAAGCAATAGATACAAATTGCGAATAAAATTATTATATATAATAATATATTAATTAATTAGAAATAATCATGAAACCAAACAAATTCGATTCATAATAAAAATTTAAAAATTATTTTCGAAGGTACAAGTGAAAGAGTTTTGAAATTCTAAGGCGACTGTTGACAAGTTTATTCCATGTAATTGATGATGAGGAACTACATTTTTTCCTTTCGTATTTTCATAGTGGGTAAATGCAGTTTTAGAGATTGGTTTAGATAATTTAATGGAATTGGTATTTCGTAAAAGTATCCATAGTATTTATTTTGAGTTGTATTTTGTTATATAAGTAATTTAATGTGTGTGCATTTAATGTGGGTGATCATAGTAATACAACATTTTGAAAATTATTATAAATTATTCATAAAAAGAAATTTAAAATATTATAGTGAATACAATAAAAATAAATCAAAACAATGTGACCAAATTTGAACAAATTTTGACTAATCGCCAGCCAATTCAAATTTAAGTATAATTTGCATTGAAAAAATACAATTTTCATTGTTTCTTAAAAAAAATATGAAATTATTGGAATTAAAACACTAATAATGAATATATTTTGATGAATCTTAAACATATTGTTTAATTAAAATATATGTATTAAAATATTATTAAATCCTATATATAAGTATAAAATCATAGAGATTTTGAGGAATTTTCTTGTAATTTTTTTTAACTATAATTATATATATAATTATACACAATATAAATATGTTATAATAAATAAATAAACTAATATTTACAACAACAAAAGTTTTTCTTAATCATTTAAAAAAAAATACCTTTTTTTACAATAAATTATGCAACATTTTTATTTTCTAAATATAAATATTAGTTTAATAACGTCCATAAGTATGTATTAGTTACTTTTCCAATCGATGATAACTTATTATATAAAAATTGATCATTCACATAATATTTAATTACGGTATGTATTTATAGTTTACATTGTATATTTCACAGTATATATTACGGTAAGATACTTTTTTATTTTTATGAAACTTTGAAGGTTTGGCGATTAGTCAAAACTAAATTTAAAATAAAATATACCCCCTACTCACACTTCCTAACCCCCACCCCTCCACTAGGTAGAATGAACGTGGTGCAACATAACATCACCTTCCTACCCCCTCCTACACCCCTCCTAACCCCCACCCCTAGGTGCGTGTGAATGTAGTGCAACATAACCTAGCCCTCCTTATCTATCTGATGCGAATGGTGAAGTCCCTGCTAGACAACACTACACTGTACCTAGAGAAATACGTTAGTACTGATTATCACATTATCTTAGTTTGTGTCGATATCACCCCGCCCATATATGTTTGTTTGTGTTAGTGTGTGTGTATGTGTGTGAGTGTGTGTGTATGTGTGTGTGTGTGTGTGTGTGTGTGTGTGTGTGTGTGTGTGAAATACAGAAACTAGTGCTACTATGCTCTGCTAATCTTTCTTCACAACTATGTTTTAGTGTAATATTACAAGTATGTATTATTATTAAGGGGATTAATACAACATTATTATAACTAGCTAAAAGTGGTAACAAATTAAAATAAATTTTAATATGAAATATTGATTATTGATAATTTTTTTAGTATTTGTCAAAAAGTTATCTATGTTTAGAAATTGCATAAAAACATATTTCATAGCACATCATTTTGTATTACTTTATACTTTATTTATTGACATTTCACACACCTATGAACGTATTACAGAATAAGTCCACTGACAGATACAAATAGTATAGCTATCTACCTAATTTCTGCTGCTATATATAAATAATGTATGTTTAGTAATCTGATGCAAAATTTACTAATATAATTATAAATAATTACAAATATATAATTTTCTATATGTCATGTTTACACGTGTAAAAAGTATGCCTAAAAAATGGCATACTTTTGGACATACTTTAAATGGAACACTTTTGTATTCACACGGCATATATAAAACAGAGGGGCATACATTATCGACATACTTTATCTACACATATTTTTAATATTACAATGATAATGAGGATAACTTAACATTTTGTATTTTATAATATATAATTTTTGTAATATAAATAATAATAATAATAATATTATTATTTACTAGAAATTATTTTGAAGCCCTTTATGTGAATAAAAACATATTAATTTGATAGACTAAAAAACGAAACAAAACAAATAAAATTCTATTAAATATTAATATTATTATTATTATATTTATTTCAAATATTATATATTATGAGATATATTGAACTATAAATTATTTTGAAGCACTTTATAGGGTTTTCATTATTATATACTATATAATACTATATAGTATATTATATATATATATATATATATAATATATTATATATATAATATAATTTATATTATTTAGGACCTTTATTTAATATTTAATCATATATATTTTTAATTTAATAAGGACAATTATTTGTAATCCTTATTTTTTCATATAATTATCCTAAAATTGTCCTAGTATTATATAAATATTTGTCAAGAGGTACCCAAATATCCTACTTGAATAAATAGAGCTACAAATTCCTAGAACAACCGATCCTCAATGTATACTATGCTAATTTGTACACGTAAATATCTGTGCCGCTAAATTGTAAGTGTTTGGACACACGCCATGTGCCCATCTAAAAAGTTGGTCGTAGATTTGCACACACTTTTATTCATACAATTTTATATCTGTGCCGTTTTTTGGGCATTATGTTTACTGTGTAAAAACGCCCTTATTGAAAAAAACAAACTATTTTTTTATATCTACTGTTATATATGTTATATATAAAATTGTATTATTTTCTCTTCAGATTATATTAGATGTGATTGTCACTCTTTATATAATAATAAATTTAGTTGAATTCAGTAAATATTTGTTTAGTTCAATGGCTAATTAATATACATATTAATATATTCTAAAATATGAATGAGGAAATGGTGTGCACAATGTTGTATCCCCTTAACATATCTATAACAATATTTCCTACATTACTTAGTATTCAACTATAGTGTAATACTTTTAATAATTGTATATTATTTTTGATAAGTTCGCATTTAGAATTTCATAAATTATAAAACCCTTACATATTCCCTAACACCCCCTAAACACCTACACACAGTTACACGAGCTAGTACCCGCAGTAACTACATGTCTCATATCTAAACAACTTTGCGTGAGGCCAGAGAGTGATAATCATTGGGCGCTACGAGACTTTGCTTCCCGTCTCCTCTCTCAGATCTGCACGTTAGTCCCCACCCCTCTATAACCCCACCCCTCTATAACCACCCTCACTACCTTCATCCCTCCCTTCATCCCTCTCACACAATTAGCCCCTACAGATGTACTGAAGCTGAGAGATCTCTACAATACTGTTTCGGTGTTGATTACCTAACCCTCCTTTTACCCCCTTTTAACCCTCTTTCTCTCCCCCTTCTAACCCTCCTTATCTCCCCTTCTAACCCTACTTCATCATCAGTTCATTCCACAACTCTACGAACAACTTGCAACCTCGCCTCACCTCCATACTGTCCGATGCCCTGACGAATACCCGTAACAGTCTCTCTACACATTACGGGGCTATCGTGGGCCTCTCCGAACTAGGCATGAGTGTTAGTGCAGCGGGCTTTCTATTTTTAGTGCCA
This sequence comes from Osedax fenrisi, assembly GCA_964019155.1. NCBI lineage: Eukaryota > Metazoa > Annelida > Polychaeta > Sabellida > Siboglinidae > Osedax > Osedax fenrisi. The sequence goes on from OZ025244.1 coordinate 33,874,728, forward strand.
AGGGACTTCTAGTTTTAGTGCAGCGGAGCTTCTAGTTTTAGTGCAGCGTGGGTTCTAGTTTTATTACAGCGGGGCTTCTAGTTTTAGTGCAGCGGGGCTTCTAGTTTTAGTGCAGCGTGGGTTCTAGTTTTAGTGCAGCGTGGGTTCTAGTTTTAGTGCAGCGGGGCTTCTAGTATTAGTGCAGCGTGGGTTCTAGTTTTAGTGCAGCGGGGCTTCTAGTTTTAGTGCAGCGGGGCTTCTAGTATTAGTGCAGCGTGGGTTCTAGTTTTATTACAGCGGGGCTTCTAGTTTTAGTGCAGCTGTTCAAACTTTTGGTATCGGTGTACATTTGTTGCGCTACCGGGTGCAATGTATACGTGATATTATTGCTATAAATAGTATTCAGTTGATTACCTCCAGTATATTACGTAGAGATGAGATAACAATGATGTGTACACCATGGCGATAGTTTAATTATAGCAACTAGCGCAACGAGCGCATCGACGCAGTGATTTTAACGAGTACCTGCTTCAATCGGATAATATTATTTTAAAAGCTACATTAATAAGGGATATTGTTTTAATCAGCTGGTGATGACATAACCAGGTAATCGTTAAATCCCCAGCTATAGAGAGAGATTACTCATGAATCCCTACTATAAGCCTACTCTAAACCTTCTATAATGCCGCTACTACTACCCCTACGCAGACCATTAAAACATTCATCCTGCCCAACGTGGCTGCACAAGGAGAACGTATACGCAGTGCTATGGATGGCAGTCTCCTTATCTCTAATAATGTGGACAAAGTCGCGGCAGCTCATATCAAGACAGCTATTCTGGTTGGTGAGACCCCCCTCTCTCTCTCTCTCTTTCTCTGATTACGAGGGGAAGTGGGGTGGGGTGGTGTGGGATAGCGTGCATTATTACTACTGTCTACATTTAAAGAAACCTGAATAACTTTCTTCTTACTCACGATATTATTAAATCATATCCGTTTTCGCCATTTTGTACTAGTTATCACTGCTATTATTGTGTATTTACTTTATTATTGCTCGTACACTATAAGCATTATATAGTTAAATAATATGATCTATCTATCTATCCACTATAAGGAGTGTATCATTAAGGCCTAACGTTACATTCGTGACATTACCATCGATATAAAGAAAGTGGATAAGCAATTGAATGTAGTGTATGGCACTTTGCGATAGAAGCTATTAAAAACTACTAAATACCTACTATATTTTAAATTAATATTATTTATTTATACATATACAGTAAAACCTCTCTATAAGAAACCTCTTTATAAGAAAAATCTCTATAAGAAAATTGTTCACACATTTGGTTGGAATTCAACCTTTTCCACATTAAAAAAACCGCTTTATAAGAAAAATATAAGAAAAACCTCTATAAGAAACTTATTGTATAAAAAATATAAAAAATAATTACATAAATAGAATTATTGTATATAGATACAAATTATAGAAATTAATTATTATATAAAATATTTTTTTTCTTACAAATATTTTATATTACATAAATAGCTCGCAATGAATTAAAATTATATTAAAAATTATTATTGTATATCCGTAAATTTATTAAAATTTATTAAAATTAATTAATAAATGTTATTTATATCCTTGAATTATTAAAATTAATTAATAAATATTATTGTATATTGTATCCATAAATGTATTAAAATTAATTAATAAATGTTATTATATCCTTAAATGTATTGATGATACAATGTATTATATTATACAATTAATTTTTAAATAATAGATTATTATAATATTCATTATATTATATTCATCAATGATAATTCTAATTTATAATTGCAAATGTAAATCTAATAAAATGTCATTATGTATTAACATGTCTAAGCGCAAACAATACAGTATACATTTTAAATATAATATAATTAAAGAAGTTGATGAAGGTTTACTGAACAATCAAGAATTAAGATACATAATATTTCTCCATATTTATTATCAAAATCATTGGAAAAGTAAAAACCTCTTTATAAGAAAACCTCTCTATAAGAAAAATAGTACAGAAAAAAAATAGTTTCTTATAGAGAGGTTTTACTGTATATTGATAATTACTACAAATTTTAATGTACTATCTATACTAATAATAAAATTATATATTTAAAATACATCATATCAACATTCATCGTAATTTTGTGTATTTAAATTGAAGATATATTATTTTATTGATATTTATAATCTAAATCCATTGATGTAGATATAGAAGTCATTTGAATCTATTTCGACGAAAAGCCTACTGTTTTAATATTTGACATATAATATGAATAATATTCAATCAAAATCACCTATGCCATTTTGTTAATTTATCGATAAAAATGCCATTCACATATCTACCTTTTGCGTCAATTGCTTATCCTCTTTCTTTACATCGATAGGCGATTTGATATTACATGTAACATATAGGTGAAAGGTGTCTACTAGAAGAACTAAGGCTTTTGAGATCTCGTAAACAATTTTTTTTTATTACATAGATTAAATTCTTATCTATTATTATTAGGCCCTTATATTAGGATTCTCATATTTCAAATATATGATAATAAAAAGTAAATGTAATACATTTGTAATGAAAAAATAATAAAACATATTTGTATGCCTGTTTTTGAAACATAAATGTATAAAAACTATACACTATATAGTATCTACACAGTATTATATTACATTATCAAATAGCCTAACATTGTATTAGCTACATATTAGGTATATACTTTGAAAAATAACATTTATAATTATTATTTCTAATTATCTAAACTCATAGTAAGTATCAGGGTTGATTTGGTTTTTTAAATTGTTTTTTTTAATCAATATAACTTAAATTATAAGTTATAATATAAGTTATACTTGCCTACATTATATGTTATATCAGGGAATGAGAACACTTATCTAATTATACTTACATTCCTACTTTGCAATGATTATGTGATTACAAATTTAATTATACCATCATTAGGCTGAATATTATAATTATGAATTTTATATATAATGAAATATAAAAAGAGATTATTTTTATAATAATACATTATTAATAATAGTTATTTATATGTAATAGCAAAATATTACCAAACTTAATCATTTTACTAAAGAATACAAAGCAAAGTACTTTAGTATATTGTGACTTATCCTACCATGTTATGATCATCGATATAAAGAAAGTGGATAAGCAATTGACGCACATAATGCATGATAGAAACGTAAATGGCACTTTTATCGATAAATTAACAAAATGGTATCATTGATTTTGATTCGATATTAATCATATTATATATTTCAAATATTAAAACAGTAGGCTTTTCGTTGAAATAGATTAAAGTGACTTATATCTATATCAATGGATTTAGATTATAAATATCAATAAAATAGTATGATATCTTCAATTTAAATACACAAAATTACGAGTAATTTTGATATGATGTATTTTAAATATATAATTTTATTTTTAGTATATATAGTACATTAAAATTGGTAGTAATTATCAATATATAAATAAAAAGTAATGGGCCAGATAGTAGGTTTCGACTGCAGCGCCCGTAGTGGATAGTGCCATACACTACATTCAATTGATTATCCACTTTCTTTATAGAGTGTTCACACGATGCGGATTTTACTTGTCGTACGAACAAATGCTCGACCGAAAAATTTCGGTCCAGCATTTAAAAAACACGAATGTTTACACACGACGCGGGTTTAAATTGTCGTAGTTACCAATAACTGACAGTGGAAATAAAAAATAAAGTAAATAAACAAAAATTTCAAATTCGAATAATATTTTAATTTATCTATTATAATTACATTTATTATAATTATGGATACTTATATGGATACTCATTTAAATAATTTATTATGTTTAATAACTGACGAAATTGCACTAGATATTTCGTATGAAAATAGCAGAATGAGAACTATATGGGCGCATAATTATTTAAAACGATTCTCGATCTTTAAAGCATTTAATTAAACTACTTTTATTATATCATTACTTGAATTATTTAATTTTGTATATTCTATATAATTGATGTTTATATTGTATTTTATATTGTAGTAATACAATTAATTATATAAAAAGTATTCAGTATAACATTTTTATAAAATATTGTAAACATTACCAAAGATATTTCGGTCCAGCAAAAATTAGGATATTTTCCATTTTTGCTGTACGACGAAAAAAATAGGAATTTGAGTAAATGCTGGACTGAATCTATGATTTTGAAGCATTCGGTCCAGCATTTGTTTGTACGACAAGCAAAAACCGCATCGTGTGAACAACCTATTATATCGATGGTTATGATCCATTTATCATCAACATTTGATGATTTTATTTGCTTATATTTTCAATAAAATTTATTATTTTATAATAACAAATATATTATTATAATATTATGTAAATGTTATATACATATGAATTAAAAATATAATATTAAGTGTAATAATATTATATGATTACATTTGATATTATATTTTTATTTAAATAGCTATACAAATTATATCTAATTGACAATTCATTTATAATTATTTCACAATAATTGTTTTTAATAACTGACTAAATATTAAAATTATAATAATTTTGAAAGAGTAATTTTAATTTCACATTGTGATATAAAAATAGATGTGTATGGAATAATGTTTTTCAATGAAAAGTATTCATCATAAAAAATGTATATTTTTAATTAAAATATATATGTTATATTTAAAAATGATGTCTACTTTTAAGTTTAAATATATTTAATTCAATTATAATTATTTTAGAAGTATTGTATTATATCATTACATTTAGATAATAAACTAGTTTATTATATATTAATAATATAATATTATATAAGACAGGCTTAATATTTAATATATTTTGTCTATATATTTAAAAACTATAATAAAAATAATACAATTTAGCTTGTTTTTTGTTATGAGAGAAGTTATAAGTTTTGTACTTGTTTTTATTGAAAACCCGATAAAAAATAGTAAAAACCGGGTATTTTGGGTTTAACAACAACAAAAACGATAAAAGCACCAATCGTAAATATAAGTTAATAAAAATATTCTTTTAATGACATATGATATACATAATTTTAAAGATAAATAATGTCGTTGATAAAACGAATGTAACGCAGAGCCTTAACATCTTTGTATTGGGGAGATGTGCCACTGGTGAAATCTTATAGGTAACATCACATGATTAGAGGTGTGTCTAACTATTAAGGATTCCCGTGTGTACCGGAGCGTGCGCGCATCTAACTTCACATGGTGTACATCCTGCATTCATCCACGCATACCATCTCATAATGAATCAATATTTAATTGTGAATATAAAATGTATTCAAAATAAATTCTACTAAATGTAATATAACTTATAGATATGTAACTATGTAAATATATATATATGACTAGTTATACATACTGCTATTACTACACCGCCCATTGTCCGCGCCGCCCAGAAAGTAGTGCCCCCTGTTGTGAAGATCCGTCAGAAGATCGATAACCTCGACAACTATACGGCTGAGTTTGGAGAGTACTTTGCTAAGGACATCTACGTGTCTGTCAGTGGTATTAGAACCACCTCGACCACCTCTATGGTACCTAAGCTGAACCCCGTTTCTCAGGTCAGTGTACAAATCTAATGCGCGACGAGAACTGATCACAAATCACAAATTTGCAAACGTTTATTGATATTAATATTATTTTTCTTTTGTTTAACTATTTAATTGGTTTACTAATTTTCTATGATAGAAAATGAAAGGATGTATAAAATTAAATTTAAAATATTTATTATAAATTGTTATCAGTTAATATAATATACGAATAAGAAATATGTAGACATCATTGTTAGATACGTTGATAATGTTAATACATTTAGAATAGCAGATACAGAATCATTAAGTAATGAATATTCGTAATGATAACAAGAATTCTGTTAAATATATACAATAACATTGGCAGATGCGCAAGAGTCAAATGTACGTGAATCAAAATCAACAAAGAGCTTTCCTTCAAACCACGGTAACAATAGTCTTTATTACATATACATAGCTTACCTTTCATTAGCAATTATTTGTGTATATTCATTATATAACTCACAAAATCCTGCTCTTTAAATAAACGGCTCACTAGAATTCTATTACAAACACACACATGCGCGCTAAGAGTGATTTTATTTTCCAGATATTACTGCTTTATATTAGATTCTATAGATATGATTCTCATGATACTATTTTATTAAACCATATTCATTTTGGTTCATTATTGGTGGTGCGGCGGAGGTTTTTTTTTAAAAAATTATTAAAAAAAAAAAAATCTCGAAATGTCGTTATTCCTATACGTATTGTATATGTTTATAAAAAATGTCCTTAAGGACATTTATTTGAATTCTGTACATTTTATTTGTATTTTATTTTAATGGGTATATAATACTGAGTACTTTTTTAAATACTATATTCTTCTAATAGATAACATTAATATATAGTAAATATTATCTATAGTATCCCTAATTACAATATTAGTTATTAGATAATTAATTTAAACAATAAAATAAATTTTATATATATAAAAATGTTCTAAAAATTAGACCACTTTGACTATTTTTTAAAATTTATAATACTTGTACGTTAAAATATAACATCTTAAGATGAGGTAGAAACAAAAAAAAAAAATCTTAAAATTTGTAAAGGTTTTTAACAAAATTAAAGAAATACCAGGGTATTTATTATTTTTTCGGCCAAATTGTAATATATAGTGATTAATTAATTGTTTTTTTATTATATATAATATAAATTTATCAAATATAACGATTATGTACAAAATTATGAGAGGTCAACAAAAATTCTGGAAAATCCTATAATTTGATACAAATCCTAGAAATAAAATTATTTTTTTTATAAATTTTATATCATTCATAGGAACTATACACATTACACATATTCTGAAAATTTAATGATTTTAACTTAATTATAAATGTGAAAAATATACATATTTGTTTTTTTTTGGAATATTCCTATCTATTCCCATGTTAACTTTTTTGTAAAGTGAACATGCCCTCGCACAGCAAATATTGACCCAAATCAAAAAAAAAATTTGTTTGGGTATTCTCAATACTAAAATGTTGATGAATCATGTGAAACAGCAGAATCCATCATCAACATCATGTCTAAAATCACTCTTAATGCGCGCGCGTATGTATGTAGTAATATATCATGAGTGCGATGAAATACTTTAATTTTATTCAATACAATATATTGATATTTAACTAATATAAATCAATTCTACATTTTGATATCACATATAAATGTGTGAAGATATAATCAATGAAAGATACGTATAGTAAAGGTACAGCACTGTGTGATCTCAACACTGTACTACATGGCTAACTGAAGTCATAGGCTGATGACTCAGTTTATGAGATGGGTGCACTGCTAAATTTACTTTTAGTCACACAGAATGTTGTAGTAGTTATATTAGACTTATCGAGATATCAAATACTAGTCATTTCATATAAAGTTCATTCGTAAAAGTCTATCGTACAGTAAGTCAAATTGATTTTGTTGTGGTATGAAATTACTAGTATTCTATATCTACACAGAGCTACACACCAAGTGCTACAATTATGACTTGTCTAGGTTGTAGGGGGGAGCACAGTTAAGTGAGGGTAACCGTGTAGTTTATTAGAGACAACAAGGATAACACTGATTATGGCTGATTCTATAGACACACTGTCACTGTTTAGTTGTTTGCTAATATGAGTCATGAGTAAATGGTATTAATACAAGGTGTTCTTATCAATAATCATCATATATGGCTAGCTATCCATATATACGTCTATGTAGATTTGCATATAACAAATGTTACTACACTACATTAACCGTTTACGTTACCTAGCAACAACAGCACGCAGTGGGTGGTCAGACCACAAAGTACGTGGTGATGTCCAGTAATGTGGCTCAAGGTCAAACAGTGAAACAACAGCAGCCCGCGCAGATATTCACTAGTTCTCAGATCGTCACCACGCTCGATCACGGTAACTATGACTATTCGCCCCACCCCCACTTACATCACTACTATTATAATCGTGCTGAATAGTTGAGCCCTAAACTTAAACGTTCACTAACATTCAGCATACACATCATATAGCGTTTAAGTAATGATCATAATTCACTTGACCTCGCCGATGTCCTTTATTTCTGGCTATACCACCCTCACCACGGCCACCTCATTCCATCACTATTACCTCGCTACCCTCACCGCCACCCTTATTCATCTTTCATGTAGGCGACATCTGATAGCTGAATAGTGTACTGCTGTATAAAGGTGATTGCATTATGTGTGTGAATCAAGCATGTTAAACTACGGTGTTTGGTTTTCTTATTGATGTGTTGTGTCTCTATCTCTGTTCTCTACAGCCTGCACTCCTACCACAAACTTACATGTAACTCCTCTAATACGATAATAGTGTTGCCTTAATCTCAATAATTTATTTATGAATAACTCTTTATGATGCCATATTTGACAGTACTTATTTATTAATCTCCCCTGTGTAATTATTATTTGTTTTCATAATTAATCATAAATGAATTAGTTGATTAATCGTAATCTAAATCTGTTCATTATATGCATTATAATATACTCATTTTATATATAATAATATATTTTAAATAATTTTCATATTAATTTTAATTAACAAATTATATTATCATGTGAAACTTATTTATTTAATATTAATTATAAACAATTTTGAGCCTCGTTAAAATACATGCATACAAATATTGTGATATAAATGTTAAATTATTATTTATCAGCTCAATATTTTTTATAATTAATATTCAAATACATTATTATATATATTAAAATCATAATTATTATTTGAAAATGTCAACGTGCTTTTTTTTCTACTTAGTCTTATTTTAACACTAAGAAATTATATACAATCAGATCTGAGATAACAAAAATTAATTATCTATTATATTTTATAAAATATATATAATATAAATTAAAACTAGTTATGCCTAATTAATGTAAGTAATAACTACGATATTGAATGATTAAAATTTAATCTACTGAAACTAGAGTTATTGTACACCAGTAACATAAAACATTGTCTAGTGATCCGAAAGCTATGTCCTGATATCAGTATATCTAGTGTAAATGTTTGAGATTAGTTCTCAGTAATAAGCATCTGAAGATCATGAATACTGTAATATAACTTTAACCCACACGTTAGCACTTTCTTCAATTATGTTTCTACTTATATTGCGGTGCTTATAAATAAAATGTGTGTTATCGATTTATTATACATCTAATTAGAGCAGAGTGTTATTCTATGAATTGTAGGATACACGTTTATGTGTAATTAGATGTGTGATAAACACATGTGTCATCGTGGTCTGCATGCAATCTCTATTGTCGCTTGCGGTTCTCTACACGTATCTCTGTTAGTAATTTTGCGGCATTTTAAAGCAAAAGAGAAAACATAGATGTCGTTACTAATAACTCTATAGGCTAAATGCTTTATTTCGCAAAAAAGTGCATGATCGCTCTAAAACTTAATGTAGACATTTTTATATTAATAAATTCCAAACAATAATCAAATTAATGTGAAATATATTAGCAGTTTGATTGATATTGAGAGAAGTTCTGAAGGTTAATTCCTCATCATGCGGGCATTAATACATGTATACAAAGAATGTTACTATTAACATTCCTACCTGGGTTATCATTGTTATCAGAGATATATTCAAATAACTGTATATACTAATTAATATGGTCGTATTCTTTTAGAATTGTATATTAACCATTACATAACCTAAACATATTAAAATAATTAGAATTATTGCATTTTTATTATGTTAGTATATACGATATGTTAAAAAACGTTATATTTTAGTGAAAATATTTATTAAATTTAAAATTTATTCTGAATTTAATTAAATATATTGAATTATATTACTTGAATTCAGAATTAATAAAAAAGTAATAATTTGGGATACATTATTAATTAAATTTAAATAATAATTATATTAGGATTTAATTTTTTTTTTTTAATTTCAAAATAAACTTATTATAATTGGTTATTAATTATATACATAAAATATTATTAATTCAGTATATATAAATATATGAATAATAATATGGATAGGTCAAAAATTGAATCGTTAGTATATTTATAATTAGGTAATATCTCATATGACAATGGCTCAAAAATAATTATATTAGAGAAATATTTATTTGAATTTCCGAGCAATACAATATGCAAAATGGTAGAGTTGCATTTTCTATAACCTATATTACTTCTATAATGCTATATTTATTGTGGTATCTCTCTTGCACTATTTGCTTAATGGTCACTTTCTCACGCTGCTATATGCATATCTGTTATAACTATTACCTCCCATGACAGTAGAAAATCCGCCTCCTCCTTCTCCCTTCGTCATTGACCCAGCCAGTGTATTATTGAACTCTCAAGGTAGTGACCTCAAGTTCGTCCGTATCACCAGTAAACCTCCGAATCCACAAAATTAAAATTTTGTATTGTGACAAATTTAAAATCTAGAAGCATTTATTTTGCATGGTGAATAATGTTATGTATAAAACTTTGTTAATTAACGATTATTATATAAATATATATCATCATTTATATAAACCAATATTAATAATGTTATGTTGGTAATATTTTCATTATTATTCTATTTATTTACTAATTTATGATATATTTATAAAAATTTATTTTTGAATAAATATTTTTATTATATATTTGTTATCTATGTATTCTTATAAATATGTATAATATATTATAATTTACTTATATTGTGAAAAATTATCAAATAGATTATCCTAAACGATTTTTCCAGAGAAAAACCTTGGATTTCACAAGATTTAAGTTTTAATTTCATTAATGGACCAATTAGATAATTATATAATATATATAGTAAATGGTATGAAGGTTAAAACCACTCCTAAAATATATTTATAACTATTTAGTTTTAGATAAGTAATATATTATATAAATAGAAGTGATATAAATAATAATTATTTGACTTTTCCTCCAAGATATAAATAAAAATTACTCTGATATATATAATCACAGATATTGCATTACATTTAAGATTATTATATTTTATATATTTTAAAAGAGTATCCAATTCAACCTTTAAATAAATATAACTTGATACTTCAGAAATATACAAAAAACATGGCTTTATAATAACAGGACAATGAATTTCTGATATATACACTAAAGGGTCAAGTATATTTTATATTATGTAAATTATATAGAATATATATAAAATAATAAAAAAAAAGAAAATTTATTTTCCATATTAGTAAATAGCATATGGCTTGGTATTAACGATTTTGAAGTATAGAAAATATAGTATATAATAATTCTACCAGGAAATTGAGCAGAAAAAATAATAATAATAATGGCCGAGATCAATAAAAGAAAATAACAATAGACATAGTCTTATAACATAGTTACGGGTTCGTTATCATAAATACTAAATCTACTTGATTGTCTTGCCTTTAACGCCACCTCCTTAGCATAATCAGTGGTACTAGACCTGTTCTCAAATAGTTTCTCAGGAGAGCTGAAATCATAGATAATAATCATTATACTTTTACATCATATTAATATTTAATAACATTATTTTTCAATATCTGTTTTAATACAGATAATAAATAGTAAAATTAAAAATTATCAAGAATTATTAAAAATATAAATCTCTTAGAATTAAATACAATTCACTATTATAATATACTATAATAATAAATATATATATTATTCAATTTAAATATTAAAATAATATATTTTATATAGAAATAATTTTACAATTAGCCCATTTAAAATGTTAAAAATTTCAGATTCAAGGTTATTTAGTTACATTCATCAATATGAAGAAAGTGGATAAACAATTTACGCAGGTAATGCATGTAAAAGATAAATACGTAAATGGCAATTTTATCAATAAATTAACAAAATGTCATCAGTGATTTTGATTGGATATTAGTCATATTATATAGGTTAAATATTAAAACAGTAGTATTTTCATTGAAATAGATAGTGACTTCTAATATCAATATAAATTGTTATTTTTATCATAAAATTGTAATAACTTCAAAGTCATACATATTTTATATAATTATTAAATAATCTATACAATAATTTTTTTTATTTTAATATTATAAATTTAATTAAATTAAATATTAATATATAAACATATATGATTTGCGCATTTGCTATAATACACATTTTAGAATATTAAATTATGTATCGGTTTAATTAATAAAATTTAATTAAATATCAGTCTGTTTAAATTATAATATCAGTCTTCCACTTTTTATTTGTATAATATTCAAAAATAATTATCATTTATATAATATTTTTTTTAATATCTAGTGAAAAAGTGTGAAAAACAATATCCAATCAAATATTCTACAAATGCAATGTGGCTTTTCAGATTGAAAATCAATAGAATCCCACTCTAATAATCGACAGTATTTTGTATTGTTATTTTGGTTGAGTCATCCCATGCAAGAGTTTAAATGAAGTTATCACCTATAACCATATGGCTCTAATTTCCCTTAAAATCCACTCTTATGTCAAGGCATCCATAGTTTTAAATCCATAATTTAAGCCCATAATTTTGTGTATAAACAATTATATAGGATAACTTCTAAATATAATTGTAAGATATTCGCTCGTTTGTTTAACCTTTGAGCAATGACATCCTGCTTAGAGAAACAGTAATCCGTAGTCGCAGGATCGTCGTTGAACACCACCTTAGGTCTGAGTGTCTTGTTCAGGAGCGACGTGTCGTTAACCCTATAGGAGACTTTACGCAGGACGGGTCTGATGGAGCTATATGGTCGGGGGGTAGAGGTCAACACAACGCTAGCCGCTGTGGTAAGACGTTGTTGTTCTCGAGGCGACAGCGATCGCTTCGAACGAGCCGAAGACGATGTGTCCCTGAAGCGCGACGGTGCCTCGATGAAGAGGTTGGCGAGGGCTGCGGCGTCGGAGGGGGTGCGGAATGGGGGCAGTTGTACACTGGGTGCAGAGGTCACCACTCCGTTACTTCGCGATATCACGGCTCGCTTGCGTAGGACAGCCTCTACGCAGTCGTTGATGCCACTAGAGAGGGTGATTGACGCTCTGCACCGGTGCACGTCGTGGTACAGACCTAGGGCGGGGTGGGGGTTCAGAGGTTTCAACTATGATTATACATAAGATAATAACTATGAAAGAAAAAATAGTCGACATTTAAATGATGTAATAGTATTTAGAATAGAGGGAAAAAGATATATACATGAATATCCATAATGAATTAATACTGGTCATGCAGGCGTAATCATTAGAACCTAATGATTAGATTATTATTTTATTGATGTACTAAAATTAAATTATAGATTACCGTCAATTTTTTGAGTAGAAGGAATTTTGTCTAATACATTAGAATATATTGTCAATAATATTTCACATTCGTTCTGTAGTAGCCAAAATGTGAAAGCTGTAGATAGAACTTGCTCATGTTTTTCAATTCTATTAATGATTATATTTATATAATTTTCTTATTATTAAGTATAATAATAGAAATATATTTTAATTCTTAGGTTATAGAACAGAATTGATAAAATTGAATATTTACATGAATTTAAATTTATAATTTATAATAATATTATTGGATTAAAATTGAATATTTACGATTAAATATGAAATAATTAATAATTACGAATACTTATGAATGATTATAAGATAATGATTGAACATACGCCTGGGAGGAAAGCATCAATATAGCCTCATTCTCCGGAGAAGCATTGAAACCGATCTGAGAGAGTAAGTGTTCTACATCGGGGATATATGGCTTGATTCTTGTGCAAAAGAAACCAGAATATGTCTGAAATTTAATAATAAACATTTAAATAGTAATAAAATGAATATTTTTTTAATTAAAATATATATATATATTTATAATTAAATATAAACATAGTAAAAGTGGAGAATAAAGATTTTGCAAAGAAAAAATATTTCACTCCATAAATATATATATACCGTTCATCCAATATAATGTATCTTAATAAATATCATCAGTACACGGCAATTCATGATTACATTATTTCTCATGTAATCAATTTGAAATTTATTTTATTTCCAATCAATTTAAATGTTAGTTTTTAATAAAGTGTATATTATCGTTATCGCCTGTTATTATAATACAAATAGATTGAATTAATTAGATTTATTTTCAAAATTTAAATAAATATTTTATAAATTTAATGGATTCATCCTTACTTTTTCAATTATGTATATGGGATTTAATCATTTAATAACATTTTAAAAATTTAAACTATGATCATTATTTGGGAAACATCACATTTTATAATTGAATTAATCTAATAGAAATGTATCAATAACAGCATTATATCAAACTTTTATTGAATTAAACTCTCTCTTCCACGGATATTTGTAAACATTCAATGCATATTGTTCTAATACTTTTAAAGCCTTCTCCGTTTTCCTCGGTTGCCAGTTATCAAGCGCACAACACCGACCTAACACCTTTTGATAATCCTCACTGTGTCTATAAATCAATGTGATTTTATTATTAGAAATATCTTATTATTAATTTCATTTTATAATATAAATACAAGTATATATATATATATATATTATAGACGATTTAAAAATATTAATTATTTAACTAATATAACTTGATTAAATTAGTTCTAAATTAATGAGTATACGTTCATTTAACTAACGCAATATGGTACTTTACGTATTTCCGGAAAGTGATAGTTTTGTATAGATACCATTACATTTTGGATATAGTGCTTATATTGCTATTCATGCAATGGTTACAATCACCATTTATTAAAACAATGCAAAATTAAATAAATAAAGAGATAATAAAATATATGAAAGCGGAGTATCGTTTGGAATTGTTTATTAAAATCTACCACAATAGAAATTATTCCTTATCAAAAAACTTTTCATTATCCATTATTATATATCTATTGAAAGATTAAGGATTCTGTTCTATAACGTCTAGTAGCGCATTCCAGGTACCGACATGAGGCTTATATCTATATTGAATATAATTACCCCTATAGATATGTTATTATTTTCTATATCTTAAATTATTAATGTTAGCTTTAAGGCAAATACTCATCCAAGATTATATCCAAAACCAGCTATATTAATAAATTTAATAAATAATATCAACTTTTGTATGTTTATATTTTAAATCTGGAGTTTAATATTCTATTATTTTCAATAATTTATGAGTGATTGATGTTTGCAAGAAATGTGTATACAAGCTGTAATATATTTTTGAGAAAATATATATAGTGAAATATAGTGAAATAAAAATTAGATATATATATATAGGATTACGATCATAAAGGACGAGTTGCGTCTCAAAGGTTAAATTTGACATATAGTGTATACGTCTATAGGCGTGGCGATATATTCATATCCAGTAGATTGACAGATGACTAATATCGAAATGTCGCCTCCTATTCCTTAATTTTGCTGGCGTCATGAATGCGAGCTAGTTTTACTACCTATTCTATATTTAACTATGACTCATCATATGATAACGCGCGAAAATCGATATAAAATACTATAAACTCTAATTGGATTATATAATATTGTAGATAGTTTTTTTATAGAGTTATTTTATTTTATTTGAATCGCTAATTAGATTATATAATAGTTATTTAATATGCATGCATTACTCGTATTCTATGTATACATATAGACATTTACATGTAAATATATAGATTGAAATAGGTGGTCTTGTAAAAAAGTTACTGGTCACTGAATATTGAATATTTTAATTCATTTTTAATATAATATATTCACAATATATATAGCTATAATTTATTCTTATTATTAAAAAATCTAAAATGAACCTAATCTATATTAAAAATAATATAAAGTAAGTCTTAATAATAATCTATTTAATTATAACAATTTTACTATTAGTTTCACATTGAGTACCCAGTAATTAAAGTAATCAAAGTTTGTAATCAGATTACAATCCAACTAGTACTCAGATAATTATCATGGGGCTATGTATTAATGGGTATTGATTACGATAACAGATTACAATTTGATTACAATAATTGATTTACATGTTTGATATCAGTTAACAATAATCGATTATAATCAGATTAATATCAATGTTTAGAAATGTAGTTTGTAATCAAATCATATTTCTTATCAATGATTGTAATCATATGTATATGTATGTGTGTATGCGTGTGTGTAGTTAGGTATATGTATATGTATGTATGTAGGTGTGTGTTTATTTATGTGTGTATTTATATGTGTGTATGTATGTATGTATGTATATATATATATATATATATATATATATATATATATATATATTTATATATATATTGTTTCTTTGTCTCCGAATCACACATGTATTGCTGTGTAATAATAACTCTGTGCAGTATACAGTGTAAAACTATCTACAATATTATATAATCCAATTAGCGTTTATAGTATTTTATATCAATGTTCGCGCGTTATCATATGATGAGTTAAATATAGAATAGGTAGTAAAACTAGCTCGCATTCATGACGTTAGCAAAATTAAGGAATAGGAAGCGCCTTTTCGATATTAATCATCTGTCAATCTACTGGATATGAATATATCGCCACGCCTACACTACATGTCAAATTTAACCTTTGAGACGCAAATCGTCCTTTATGATCGTCTTCCTATATATATATATATATATATATATATATAATCAAAACTTAATACTGAAGAAATTGCAGCAATTAGGAATTACTAATTAAAAATATGTTTCTACAGAGAGAATTTCTTGACTTTATTATACAGTTTTTATTTAAATATAAATAACTGAGTGGCGGATGAAGTATTATTATATCATATAATTTATATGTATTATGAAGTTATTAATTTGGGTATTTATATTTAATATAATATTAATTGTTTTATTTATTTTGATTGATAGTTCTACTTCAAGTAGTACTTGAATATCATATGTGGCTCATTTCACCATTATAATTCAATATTTGGCTCATTTCACGTATAATTTCTTAACGGTAAAAAGTGTTATTAGAATGATTATTATTATTTAATTTAGAATTATAACAAAGAGTTATAATGAAAATTATATTATATTATAATTTATAATACATTTATTAAATGATTTAATTTAAAATTTATATTTTTTTCTGAGAACCTGCACAATTATGATTATATTATAAGTTATAATTATAATAATATAATATAATATAATAATATAATAATATAATATAATAATTATAACTAAATGTACAATTAAGAGTGGTGTATATTAACATATATATTTAATATATACTATATTAATATAATTACGATTATGCACTGAATATTAATTACAAACCTCAAAGGAAATTGATCGTCTGAGGATAATAAATAATTCAAACATTGTTCTCTTAATATTTTATTTTTATTTGTAGAATTGTGATCAACATCAAGCGAGTTATGCTTGCGACAATATGATTCCATCAATTTATATTTTGAATCACATTCCATTGACATATCTAAATCTGTTATCACGAGATGTAATGCATTATAAATGAAGGAGTAGATAGTTAATTATTAGTTTAAATTACTTTTATTTTAAAATAACTTATTCAAAATAAAGGATGAAACAAAGATTCCCTGTAGGAAATTTATTGTTGTCGTAAAATCATTGGATGAGAATTATTATTATACAGAAGTTATCAGAATGTAATGTTAAGTATATATAAAAGCATCTATGTAGATATTTTATACCAGTATTTCATTTTTTTCTACTAGAAACTATATATTTATTAATGTATATATCGTATGATTGAGTACATGAATTTAATATTCATCAGGTTAATATATTTATATATCCTATAGGTTTAGGATATCAAGGACATGTCCTTGGGGATACTCTTCCAGCAACAGCTGTTTTTTTCCATACTAGTATCAAAGCCTTAGGGCTTTGCTAGTATGGAGCAATATAACATTTCCGGATACTATTTCTGGCAACTTGCCGGAAATACTTGTAGGATACCCCTGTTATACTCTAGTGGGATACCCCCTTTATACGGACACTTTAACAATAAATGGTCATAACATTTGATGGCTCAATATTTTTATTCAAAAATTACAGTATCTTAATATTATATGATTATAGATATTATTGTGATTTTAATATTTTATTTAATATTTTTATTCAATAGATAACGAGGGTATCCGTATTCGGTACCCATGTACGAATACGGACACTCTGTGTTATAATACGGACACCCCGTTATCTATGGAATTAAAAGATTAAATACAATTTTTAAATCACAATAATAACTATAATAATATAATATTAATATCCGAATAAGGATTAATATATTGTAAATTTTGAATAATAAGTCAGTAATAAAAATAAGTAATAATAATGAGTCATAAAATGTTAAGACAATTTATTGTAAAAGTATCCGTATTATGTTACATTCCCCTATCAAATAGTTTGCTTCTGAAAATATTTGTTAGTTTAAAACATATATGCATATGAATATATAACTGTATAATTAATGTATAATTATAATGATAATTATAATTAAATGTATAATTGGTGTTCATTTATTTATCCAATTAAAAAATATACAAAACAAGAATATAATATAAATAATTAACATATGATGTTGATGATATGTATTATATAGGTCCTACAGTAGGATCCTACATCGATATAGGTTATATATAAGATATATGATATCCTCAAGGAATATGTCCTTGGTATATATCCAGTGGGATATCCCACTACAATATATCTGGCTTCAGTATTGCTCGAAATCGTATGATAGGCTATTAATAATCAACCAATCAACTTCGTTATTTTTTTTAAATCTTTTTAAATTTTTTAATTAAAATTAAAATCATTTTATTTTTAAAATGAATTCAAATAGAACAACACGTATTCAATTAAAATGATATGGGAATATACTAATATTGGAATTATTAAAATATAATAATTTTATATATATGTATATTAAATAATCCATAATAATTAATATTAAAAAATGTGTAGGTATTTATAAATTTATTAAAAAAAATTAAAAAAATAAACAACAGAAAAATAAACAACAATCATCATGAGATATATAGTAATATCTTTGTTTTCAAGCAAGTATTTCTGGAAAGTATTGTCTGGAAAGTAAGGGGGTATCACACTACAACTTGCTAGAAAATCGTTTTCTAGCAAGACTTTCCGGACATTATTTCCGGAAATACTTGTAGTGGGATACCTCCTTTAGGTTATTTTATTTGCTTCTATAGAATCGTACTTATTTCGTTAATTAATAAAATGTAATTATCTAAAATATACAAAACATATTCATTATTTTAACTTATAACTTTTAACTTATTGGTTCAAAGTTAAAAATTAAGTTATAATTCTAACCATGCAGCATTGTAGCCAGGAATCTCGTACGAGGTGATTTCGTACGACTTATTAAATTTAATTTATTTCATAATAATAGTTTGTATACGATTATATATACTAACTTATTAAATATTTATATAATATATTGTATTATATATATATTCGTATAAGAACTGAATAATTATGAAATAAATTAAATTTAATAAGTCGTACGAAATTACTTCGTACGAGATTAACTTGTACGAGATTTCTTGTAACCTGAAGAATTGTATATAAGTACACGAGTTATACTAATGGTAGAGAAAAGTAACCGAATACGGACACTCTCGGTATCTCAGAAACCATAAATCCTACAAAAAAATGTTTAATGAATACAATTTATATAATTATATAAATAGTCACAAAAGTTTTTTTTTATATTTAAATTATTCAAAATATTGTTGATATAACAAATAAACTAATTTTTTTATTATGATTTTAAATTTATGAAAATACATTTCAACTTAAAACCTTCTCAAGAATATACAAATGTATCGATACAATTTTTAAAAATATGACTATATTTTTAAAAAATAAAGCATTCAAAAATGATAGGTATATAATTTCTATATTTTTTATCAAATATTCATTAAGTTATAAGCATATATCTAGAGGTCATATAAGTTCCTAATACGGACACCCTATAACCAATCAACGCGCAGCGTATGAACTATTCTGATGTTCATAAAAATAACATGCGTTATAATAGTAATACCACCAATAAAGCTCAATCTAAAATTGTCATTATTTAGATACTTAAATTATATTATTAATTAAAATGATAATACAAATAAATAAATTATTAACTAATTAAATTAGAATAAATTGTTCATAAAATTAATTATAAATAATGTAATTATAATTTATCTGATTGATTCATAAATAATATATAGTTTATCTAGTAGTATTTAGGGTGTCCGTATTATAATACAGGGTGTCCGTATTCGGACACGGGTACCGAATACGGACACCCATGTTATCTATGAAATTAAAAGATTAAATAAAATTTTAAAATCACAATAATATTTATAATCATATAATATTAATATATTGTAATTTTTGGATAAAAATAATGAGTCGTAAAATGTTAAGACCATTTATTGTTAAAGTGTCCGTATTAGGTTACTTTCCTCTACAAATATATATACGTCGTATTGTACAATGTACATATAGGTATATGCATATATGTACAATGTACATTGTACAATGTACAATGTACAATGTACACTGTAAAGTGTACAATAGACCGGTTAGTTCGAATCAATTTTTAATCCTTCATATAAAATATAATACATATCTATATGTTAGTATAATATGTATTAACCATTTTTCTACATTGTACACTGTGTACAATGTACAGATTACCTTCGTGGTCCCTTTAATTCACTTAAAAATGAAACACATTCAGAGTTTCCACATATTTATCCCGGAATTTGTTACCGTTAACATGTATGCATACACTTCAATTCCTATAGGAATTATATTATTTAATAGAAGTAATACATCGGGGCGTAGTACAAGAACAATAGGGATGCTGAAGAAAGAAACTTGGATACGAGAAAGGTACACCCACAGTGTGGGTCCCACACTAACACTATAGAGTGTAATATAGGTGGTATACCAGCATATTCCTCAGCATCCCTATTGTTCTTGTACTACGCCCCGATGTATTACTTATATTAAATAATATAATATACGTGTAGGTGTACATATTGTGTAGGTATATAGACTACGACTCATAGATAACTGCAGTAACCAATGGGCTTATTCTCAATGTGATCGTGCCGATAGGTAATCGTGCCGACTAATAGTATATACTACTATTAGTCGGTGATCATCATATAATACCTACCTACACGATTATTACATACATAACTAGATCACACGTGATGTAGGTGCACTTTTACCCATTGTTAAGAAATTAAACTTAACTGTAAACAATATCTTTGGGGATCATATATGTATACAGTTTTATATGTAGCCATCTGACCCACACTTAAACCGCTTCTTATCTTACCTGCATATTATTACCTTAACTATATTAATCCATTGTATGTCATATTATTAGCTTTGTGATTGTGTTTAACTTCAGTATCAATAATTTTATTTCTATAAATATTAAAATAAAGTTAAAATTAATATTTGTTTATAACTTATATTTGCCCTTATAACTTGGATATTTACATTAGTTAATTATATAGTATAGCCATCTATAGATATATCGTATAAAGGTAACATTGTTCTTAAAAATACATTTAAATGTGACAGTGTTTATGAAAGTAATATATGATATCGATCGATAAATATGTACGCGAACAAGGTCATATCAAAGGCATGTCCTCGACCACATATCGAGTATACTGTATAGTATACAGTGTATACACTATCGAAAATATTCATGTGTAAATCCGGATTACGATTTATAAAATTATTATATTTTATTTAATAATAGAATAAATAGTTTCCATAGTTATATTTATTTATATATATAATATTTAAAAACAAAATAAAATTAAAAAATTAAATATTAAATATTAAATAATTTGTTATTACAAAAATAAAACAACGCAATGTCAAGGTTTTTATCAACGTTATTATAATATATGATATACGAATATTGTACTTTATAGTCAAAGTTATTATGATGTACGACTTATGTTATTGTAGACCTATAAAGGCATACAATAACATAACTATATATAACGTTATATATGGGTACCCTATTATCTTGTTACAATTTATATCCCTATATTATATAGGTTTAACAATTATATAATATTATTATAATAATTATATAACATATGTTATAAACAATTATATATAATTGTTAAACCTATATATAGGTATAAAAGTTTTTCTATAAATAATCTTGGAATACATATTTTAACAAATACAAATTCACCTACAAATCTTATTTTATTATAATATATTACCTATTTATATCAGTTTCATTATCATTATTATGTAAATGTGATCTTACTACATACAATTATTAATTATAATCTATATTTGAATATATATATATATATATAATAAAGAAGTATTAAATAATACTTACATTCATAGTTGATTTCTAATTCATAATTCATAGTTATAATTTTCTTAAACTGTAAATAAAATATTATTATTAATTTATATTAAATATTAAGTTAAGTTAAATTAGTATATATATATATATATATATATATATATATATATATAATATATAATATATTATATATTCGTAGAAACGTATCCTATATATTTGTGTGGTATATACCTACCTATAATCATAATTATCTAAACTTGTTCATAAATACTTTGTATGTATACATAAATTGTATACAATTTATATTATCCCAATAGGGGTAACCTATATACATGTATATATGTAATTAATAATTGCTAATTATTTATTAAATATTCCTACTTAATCGCATATTATATATTATAATAAACATATATTTCATATTAATCATAATCTAATCTATTTGTTAATAATATGTAATTACCTTATATAAGACATACCCTAATAATACGTATACCTTAAATGTGTTTAATTATTATTTACGTATGTACATTTTGTATAGATTTAGTTTATATATAAACTAAATCTTAAGTATAATTTATATTAATTTTAATGTATTTTCATAGTATTAGCAAAGCCCGTAGGACCAAAGGGCTTTGGTATTAGTAATTATGTCTATATATATATACAAATACGTTATATATTATAGATCAACTTAAATAAAGAGCTCGGACGCAAAGGGGAATTCATATTTATACCCATCTTCGACCCTTAGGTGTTTATATATATATTTATATATTATCGTATCATAATATTACTATTTGTGCTATATGTATACATATACTAATACTTACTACCTACTAGAGATACATATTCGGACGTGAATAGACGTGACCATAGGAGAATTTCTGCACATGAGAAGGTTACGTGTGAATATAACGTATACAGTGGGCGGTATCCCACTACCATTATTTCCGGAAATAATGTCCGGATATTATTTCTAGAAAGCGATTTTCTAGCATGTTGTAGTGGGATACCGCCTTACTTTCCGGCAATTTACCATTATTTCCTGAAATACTGGTAGTGGGATACCTCATTTATAAATTCATTGTTCATAACAAAATAAAAATAAATAATATAAATATAATATATAATCACAAATACACACACGCACACACACATACACACACACACATATATATATATATATATATATATATATATATATATATATATATATATATATATATATATATATATTATAGATAAAAAGGTCCATATATGGTTTATATTTAGTAAAGGGTAATTATATTTCACATTATTTAATACAAATCCCATAATCTATAAATACAAATAAAGAAGAAACATATATGTAACATATATGGTAATTACTAGTATACTATAGTATTTACCATCTATAGATTTTTACCATGTATCCTGTTGTACTGTATACAGTACACTATAGTGTTACAACTATAATCTACCATATAGGCAACCTATAGGTTGCCTATACACTAGCTATAGATATAGCTTACCTATATCATATAGGCTATATGTCAAATCTATGATACGAAATCCTACACAGGATCCTACACGTTAACTAGAGAATTATCTACCAAGAAATTAGCATTATCACACACATTCTAATACAAGTTAACTAGATAATTATCTACCAAGAAATTATCATTATCACTCACATTCTAATACAAGTTAATTAGATAATTTCTTGGTAGAGAATTCTCTAGCTAACTTGGGGTGGTAATAACATATCGAATTTGATACTCATTAAAACATCAATATGTTCATATAACATCCTAATTCTTAAAGTAAAAGAACACCAACAAATATAGGCCTAACACCTATACACTTTTCTGTTTGATGTGATCACGTAAAGTTATAGTCGGCCAGTGGTAGGCTTTTTTAGGATGTTTCTATTCTATTTAACTTTTTATTTTAAATAAAATAGAGGTGGTCGCTAATGGCGGCGATAATTCTCGAAATGTATAACATTATTAATTATAAATCAATGGATATAGACATTTGAACTACTATTCGAATTAAATTCATATAATGATATTTGTAATTATTGTATTGCCACATTTAATAAAATGGTATCTACGATTTCATTGAATTTAATTCATATTAATTGTATTGAATTAATTTTTGTTTACAGATTTTCAACTGATAGGGGGAGTGCTCTAATATCGACATGCACGTAATATCGACACCCTAGAGATCTCCTAAAATATAATTCCAATCAAAAAACAATTAATGTATGAAATGTTAAGCAATATAATTCTAATAAGTATAATTCATATAAGTATAATTTTTTTTTAATATTATATTTTTTTAATTATTAACAAAAAACTGATTTTTTCGTTACAACTCTAAATTTATGAAATTGTTGAAGTACAATATAGATTCTCAATCATTTGAAAATGTATATATTTTAAATACACCGTATATATCTAATTATATTTTACAATAAAAAAAACCGAAAAGAATTTGTATTTTTCATAATTTGTTACAAAGTTATTGACGTTTACCTAAGCAACATACATTTTCATAATACCGACACCCTAATTGCACGTAATATTGACACCCTTTAACCAATCATCGTTATTTGTTTATAATATGCGAGCGTTATGATAATATTCATAAATGAATAGACATACCTAATAATATACACATATATACACATATATACACATATACCTACTTGGAATGTATTCTACTTGGAATTAAATAGTCTTTCAGAAAATATATAAAACTCATATGTACAATATTCGCATTATGTAATTTAAAACTTTATATTTATAATATAATATAAAATATTAAATATTTTCGAAAATTAATTATAGGAAATATTTAATTGAGAAATAATAAAGTGATGATGATTTATTGTTAGGGTGTCGGTATTCGAGTACTCTCCCCTATTGATTTTATTTGTAAATATTAATATACAAAATATAAAATATAATTATTAATATTTGGTAAACAATTTATGATGTATATTTTGTAGTTTTTGGTTCAAATTTAAAACACTGTTATTTTTGAAGAGTATATTTTTCTATAAAATTGTTATCGAAGAATGGGTTTTATCGTATAATTCTAAAATATCAGAGAGGTACCGAAATATATATTATAATATATATATATATATATATATATATATATATATATATATATAAATAAAATGATATAGTAAAATTAATAAATTCATTTTATATCGAGTGTGACCATAATCATATATAATTAACTGATAAATTCACAATATACAACATTTATATTTAACAATAAATATGAAAATTTGAATAAAATCAGGTTTTAATAGATATATATATCGACATATAGATCTATATATATATATATATATATATATATATATATATATATATATATATATATATATATATATATATATATATATATATATATATATATATATATATATATATATATAGATATATATAGATATATAGAATTATAATCATATAGAGTGTAAACACCCAGGAAAACACAAAAGAAAAGCTTGACTATGTATGTTCCCACTCAACTTGATATCAACATTACAAGAATACAAAATAAAAAATATAATAAAGGACAATAAAATACTTATTAAAAATGTTAATGTTGTATATCATTAGAACTATACAGGTTAAATTGATGACATTTTATAAATTGTATTCATGAATGTAAATTACATGCATGTAAATGAAAATCGTGCTGAATAGATAGGTACCTAAGTATATACTTGAACATTGTATTCAAAAAGGTCATCATTTTCAGTTAAATACAAAATAAAATATAATATATAATAAAAGTATATAGTAAATAAGCATTAGAATTACATTATATATATATATATATATATATATATATATATATATATATAATTATTACCTATAAATAAGAATTATATAAATAATAAATATATAAATTTATATTAAAAAAGGAAAAATATATAACACAAATGAAATAAATGCATAAAATATGTCAAAATATAAAATAAAAAAAGAATAACACAAACAAAAATATAAAAACTAATACGAATTACAAAATAATTTAATATTTTTTTTAAAGTTGTTTTATTAATTAATTTATGAAAAGAAGTTGGTAATGCATTCCATATATCAGAAGCTTTGTTAGATAGGCAAACAGATTTTATATATGTTCTTATTTTGGGTAAAAACCATATTTTTAGATAAAGACATATAGCCTATAGGCCTATGTATATATATTTTATTTTTTTTGTAAATATATTGTAAAATTATAGGTAGGTTATAGGCCTATTAAATAATATTATATATATATATATCAATAATAAGTCTATAGTTATTATCCGGGTTATTATAATACTTATAAAAGTCAAATATAAATCATATATCAATAATATATATATATAGATAATAACAAAGATTTTTCTCAAACATAGATTTATAGTTTACAATTGTAAACTATAAATCTATGTTCTCAAAGGATAATATCTTTGGTATTACTTTAATTTTGTGATACTATTTCATATTGCGTAACATTTTTTAATCGCATATTAAATCGATATCTGAAACGTGTTATGTAATATGAAATATGATCATTTATCATCATGAAATTTTGATACTGACATAAGTAGGAATACCTAATGTTATGTCATGTATAGGTGAAATATATCGACATATAATATAAATATTGATTACAGAATTGCAATATACCGGAGAACAAAACACTGAGTGTGTTCGGGCTACCCCATGACGCTACCGAAACAGAACTCATCAAACATTTCGAAGAATATGGTCAGTATATTAAATAAAAGTAAATTATTTATGAATAATATATTAATAAATTACCTATCTAGATAGGTAATTTATTCAAAAAAGCTTTCAAATAATGAATTTATAAATTGTATATATTTTTAAAACTGTAACCTCCACGATCATATATATATATATATATATATATATATATATATATATATAATATATATTCATTTAATCACACACAAATATATATATATATATATATATATATATATATATGCCTCTGTTGGCTAAGGCATCAGACACACGATCGTGTAGTAGGACACGGGTTTGAACCTCGTCCGGATCATTAATTAATTAATTATAATTAAAATTAAAATTTAATTAAAATTATATATAATTTTATAAAATGGGTATTAACATATTATTTAGAAGTGATCTTATATAATTGTGTATAAATAAATGATCGGCTCTCGTTAAAACCATGGATGCCTTAACATGAGAGCGTCTTCGAAGGGACATTAGAGCCATATATGGTTATAAGTAAAAACTTCATATTAGTTCCTGGATGTTATGAAAGGACTCCACCAAATAAAAATAACAATAACAATATATATATATATATATCGAATACAATTCAAATAACGGATACAAATGGACATATAGAGAGGTCTTAGACTTATACATGTTAACATATAATTATAAATAAATGTGAGAGACCCAGGATAATACAAAACAAATAGTAACATTTTTTTATATTGTGTTTTGATTTATTATTTATTAAGTTCTTGATAAACACAAGAGAAAAAACAAGAACTGACTGGAGTCGAACCTGAGAAATATCGATCACTATAGCTATAGCTTTATATCTAGACTTACTATCTTAAAATAGTAATAATCTAAATTTAGATCAGTCGACTATCCCACTGAAACTTATACCCTAGATTAAGTTATATATATATATATATATATATATATATATATATATATATATATATATATATATTTACTTAATATGGTGTATAGAAGTTATATGTTTTACTAATTTATAATAATTTTGTTTTATTAATTTTAATTTATTAAAATCAATGTATAAATAAACCGACGTCACATACATATATTCATATATAACTGTTCATACAATAGGTTATATCACAGAATTGCGTGTAGTAAGGGACTTCTATACCAGTAAAAGTAGGGGTTTCGCTTTCGTCCATTATCGACTGATAGAAGATGCAGTTGATGTTATTATTAAACATATAAATTATGGGAATTAACCTATATATGATACATATACACACACGCAGAGACACACACACATACACAGACACACACACATATATATATATATATATATATATATATATATATATATATATATATATAATTACGTTCAATTATAACTATTAAGTAATATTTGTGTCCATTTAGATAATTTGTAAATACTATTAGCAAAGATTTTGCGAATCCTTCGGAAAATCTTTGCTATTAGGTTATGCCTATATACCTATATTATTATTATCAGATTTAGGTTTGCACCAGGGTTTTTGTAGAAGCTAAAGCTTATCGAGACAATTACCCTTAATTTTAAAGCAAGTTCAAAAAAAAACTAAATAAATAAAATATTATAAAATATTAGATGACTTCCTGTTTACATAGATACAATACAATAAATAAAATAGAAAAATAATATAAATTGTTTGAACTTGCCATAAAATTATGTAATCATCATTTAATTATTTATAAATAAATAACTAAAATAAATAATAAGTACTATAAAATAATACACTAAACAAAAATATAGATGTATTAGTATAAAAGAAGAAAAAAATGAAGTAAAATGAAGTAAAACTGAATAAAACTGAATAAAACATAACAAAAAGAATATCTAGAAAGATGGTAAGAACTGTATGTAACATTTTTTTTTTTTTTTTTTTTTTTTTTTTCAGTAAATAAGTTTTAGGAATTTTTTTGTAATACTTTATAATAATGTAAAGAATGTAAAATATTTGTTCAAACTGAAATGTTAGTTTAATTACTAATTTTTATATAAGTGTCAATAAAGAGAAATAAAACAAAGAAGTATAATCAAGTATACAAGAAAAAAGATTCAATACAAAATGTTTATGTAATTAAAAATAAAGTCAAATAATATTATTAGTCAGAGGGAAATAAAAAATACTAAAGAAAATACTAAAGAAAAAAGAAATACCTAACAGTTTTTTTTAATTTTATTATTTTTATATAAACGTCAATTAAAAAGAAAGAAAACATGAAAGTAAATTCAAATATAAAATGCAAAAATTCAGTAAAATAATATTATTAATGTCGGGGAAATAAAATATTGTAAAGTAAAACACTCAAAAGTATTAATTTTTTTTTAATTTTTACATAAACGTCAATAAATTAAAATAAGAATAAAATGTGGATCTTAGTATATAATACAATATTAGATAAAAGACATGATAAAAGATATAAAATTAGAAAAATGAGATTTAGATTATAAGTATACTGAGTAAGAAGATAACAAATGTGTATACATACGTTTCCTGAATAATTTATAATTTGAAATATTTTTTAAAATATTATCAAGCTTATTCCAGGTAATTGGTCCAATGTATATTAATGTTCTTCTGCATAGTTCTTTTTTGAAATTAATAATTGAGAAATTATTTATGCTCCTAGTGTTGTGAGATGATGAAGTTACAGAAAAAAATGCATTTGTTATAACAGGATGAAGATCATTGAAAATTTTAAACATATTCACATTTACTTATATATGTAATTTCATTTATTTTTAATAAAGAATTATCAATAAATAGTCCATTAGTATGATGTAAAAAATGTTTTTTACATATAATTCTTATCATTCGCTTTTGAAGAATATATATACATGATACATTATATTTATATGTATTTCCCCAAAATATGTTACAATACTTTATATGAGGCAAGAATATGGAATTATATATATGAAGTAATGCTTTTTTATTTATAAATTTGGAAATAATGTTGGTAATCCATATGATATTTTTTAGTTTTGATTTTAAAAACAATATATGTTGTTTCCAGTTTAATATATCGTCTATAATTACGCCTAAAAATTTATAAAATGTAACTCTTTCAATATTTCTGTTATTTAAATTTATATTTATAATAGTTCTTGAATTAATTGACATAAAGCAAGTTTTATTTAAATTTAATGATAACCTATTATATATTAACCATTTATTAATATTTTTTAATTCAGTTTGACAAATATAATTAAGTAATTCGGCTGATGTATTTTCAAAATATAAAGTAGTATCATCTGCGAACATGGTAAACTTACATAAAGAAGATGATTTTGTAATATCATTAATATAAATTAAAAATAAAATGGGTCCTAGGATGGTGCCTTGGGGTACACCCGTTATGACTTTTAGTTTATCTGAAATTACATCATTATATATACACTGTTGATATCTATTTGTTAAATAGCTCATTATCCAGTTAAGTGCAATGCCTCGTACTCCAATATTTTTTAATTTAAAAAGTAATATTCTGTGATTAACTGTGTCAAATGCTTTTTTTAAATCAATAAAGATTATAGCGCCAACATTGTATATATTAAATGATGTAATACAATTTACTATCATAATATACATAACTTATATGATAATACGTTATTTTTATATGTAGCCATAATACATTGTTTTAGTAAGAAATAGTTTGCTCACATAAAATAAATTAATTTAATATATAAATTAACATATTGGTTTATAAAAAATCTATACATTCACATACATATTTATTATATTAGATAATTTATTATGACGATATTAATGATATTCATTAATATTATTGTTTAATTTAACATAATCTAATATAACACATACAAGGCCAAATCATCGCGTAAAAGATTCCGAGGAGAACAGTTAAGAATTGAGTTTTCATTCGACAGATCTAAATACACGTTTGTATATTTGTTATTGGTATCCCTAATATTAGGTGATCCATATGGATATATCTAATTATATATACCTAACATACCATATTATATATATATATATATATATATATATATATATATATATATATATATTGATATGGGTATATATTTATGAAATATGAAAATACAAAACTCTACATATATGTATCCATATAGGGCTCGTATGGTATTCATATACGCATACGTAGATGACATCTACTAGATGTATACTTATAGAAGTATAATCTTTAATATTTATAAGTATATATATATTCCATGTAGATAACCTATATAAGTTTAATATTTATTACCTAATTATATATATATATATATATATATATATATTATATATTCAATTATTTTTTAATTTGCTAAACAATGTTGATAAGTATCTATGAAATCAGATAAACACATATTATAATATTATTATGACAATCATAATAATACGTTGTTTAGAAATGCTTATATAATATTATGTTATCCACAGTAATGTAATGATTATGCTTATTTAAAACGATAGAACCAATAAGCTATATATATATGCTATAAAATATACATATATAAATTATAATTATAATTAATATGTTTAATATATTATTACAGACCACAACAAATAAGACATATGACGTGTTAGTTTTATTAATATTCTTATATTTAATACTTTAACACATTAAAATAATGATATATATATATATATATAATATATATATATATATATATATATAGGTGTGTGTGTGTGTGTGTGTGTGTGTGTCATCGATATAAATAAACTTTCTTTATATCGATTATATTTGTGTGTGTGTGTGATTGTGTGCTGATTATTGACATTTACTTGTATTGGGCGACCCAATTTGGGCCAATATAAGTCGATGGTGCTGATGTTTATTTCAATGAAAATAGACAGATATAGATAAATATTACATTGATACTATCCTATTACATTTAAAGGGTATATCGTATATAATAACTATATACTATATACTATATAGTATATAGTATATAGTATATACCCATAGACATCTAAGGGGCGAAGCCTTAATATATAACGTTTTTGTATATACCTATATTATTACTACACTTGTACTAATAAATGTTATTACAATTAGTACATGAGATTAATATCATATATATATATATATATATATATATATATATATATATATATATATATATATATATTATGAATATAAAATACTCGTTAGTGCTATTAAGTACGTTCATTAAGTACGTTCATTCAATTCCTACATATTATATCACATACACCTACATATTATTAGTATATCCTGCATCTACCATGGTATATCTTACATATATGACCCAAAGACTAATAATAATAATAATAATGTATATATTATAATTATTATATGAACAAAATTATATATAACCTTGTGTAATTAATATGTTATCAGTAATAAACCTGAAATCGGATTTTTTAAATCAAAATTAATAAAATTCCAATATAATTGATTTCATACTTTTTTTATTATTTTGTTTTCAATTTATAAATTTAAAAACAATATTTAAATTGATAAATACGCTTATTACCCTAGGCTTATTACTAGTAAGTTATTAGTAAATATTGTACACACAAATATTTATATATTATATAATGTTAATTAATTTATAATTTTTTTTAATAAAGACATTTTTATAATTTTATAATTTAATTACCTATGCTGTAGGATAAACTGTAATATAGGAGTTAGATATAGTTATACACCGGGTTATACATAGTTAGGTTACAGTGCTATATATTGGTAACTATATATGATATACTATAGTAATTGTAATTATTTATAAACAAATAAAACCCTATATATATATGGTCAATTAAAATCACATTTAATTTATAATATAATATATATATATATATAATATATAATATATATTATATATATTATATATATATTATCTAGGCGGCCAGATTCAATATCCACCATACAAATTGTGTAATTGATGTTATTATAAATATGAAATACAAATAATTAAAGTAAAAGGAATATTAAAATTTAAAAATGTAATAAATTTAAATAATTTAAATTTAGATAATTTAAAAAAATAATACTTACTAAATATATATCAGTGAAATATATTATGACATATATTATAATGCTATATATTTCAGTGGTAACTTTTTTATCAATTTAATTATGTGTTTTAATTCGGAATTATATAATGTTATAGTGATATAAAGTGATAGGTAATAAACTATAATTTTATTTTTCAATAATTGATTTGATTATATGTATAAAATTAAACTATAAATTACTTATGTCCTTTCTATAATTTCCATTTATAAGTATGATTCATATAATATGAATCATAATTATGTATCAAATAAATGCGCGGGTATAACTTGCTCCCGCAGAAATTGCGTATGCATATTCGTATTCTATAGCTCCTCCCCTATTATATAATAGCCGCCCGCACTGGGCACATTTGGTAAAAGGGATTTAAGCCAATAAATATATTATTATTATATATATATAATATAATAATAATATAATATATATTATATATATATTATATATTATATTATTATTATATTATTATAATATATATATATATATATATATATATATATATATATGTTTAATGTTTGATGCATGTTATTTAATGTTATTTAAATACAAATATATCCATACATAAATACTTGTATTAGTGATTGCACTAGTGGTTGCAGTTGCACTATAGTGGTTGACGAAAAACACTTGATATTTGTTTCTACTAAATGCGCACCACCTGTGTTTGACCAAAAACACACCCTAAGACGCAAGTCGCGTCGCTAAGAAGGAATGTATGCGATTTTATTGATTATAATGATTTATTTATTTGTAATCATTATACTATATATATAATTATTTTATTTCCCAAAAATAAAAATTAGTCAATAGACTTCCGACAGCCCCTAGCAATTTATACATAATATACATAAATATAACTCATGATTGTTATACTAATAATATTTAACTGCATAAATAATATCAATTCTTATTAAAAAAATATTGTATTTCAATATTCAAATTAAACATTTTTAAATTTATTGTATTTTGATAAATTTCCTGTATTTTTTTATATTTGAAATAATTTATGGTACAATTTTGAATATTATTAAAAAATCTATTTATTATGTAAATTATACATTTATTAAAAAAGAAAGAAACGAAAACATAATATTAAAATGAAGTACTAATAATAATCAAATATTAAAAAATGGAATAAAGGTTAATTTTTCAAAATGATGGTTTTAGCTTAAAACTACATCTAAGTTCCTGGATGTTATAAAATGACTCTATAGAGTGGTATACCAAAATAAAATAACAATAATAATAGTAACTATAGTACAACATCTATTGTATTATTTATAATATTTTGATAAGGCTGATTTATTTAATGGACATTGAGGAATTAAACGAAACAAAAAGTTAAATCAATATTATTTTATAATTTAATATATGCATAATTATGTTTTCTATACACATTATATAATCAATATTAAAATAAAATTGTATATAATTAATGCATTGTTCAATATAACAGCTGGTAAGCGAGGAGAAATACGAAAAAGGGATTCACCAAGGTCAAGATATCCGTCAAGGTCAAGATATAGGTCAAGGTCTAGGTCACCCATTAGAAACAGAGGTCATACAAGACAGAGGTCATCTTCACCATGGAGAAGATATAGTAGAGAACGTAGATCTCCATCTTCACGGAACAATTATTAACACTAGAACACATTCAACATTCACATCAAAAACATAATAGCATTTTATTTATAAATATAATATCTATATTGGAACTTAATTATTGAATTGTATATTGAATTAAAATAAATATTCAATAATTTATTTAATATATAATTAATATTTTATTTTACTTGTTATTAAATTTTAGGATATCATATATGTTTTTAATTTAAATATACAGTGAAACCTATTATAAAAAACCTCTTTATAAGAAAAACCTCCCTACAAGAAAATGTTTTTGTAAGAATTTTTGGTTGGAATACAACCCTTTTCACATTAAAAATATCTTTATAAGAAAACCTTATAGGAAATACCTCTTTTTATAAGAAAATTATTTTGGTTATTTTTTTAAATTGTACCTCTCTATAAGAAAATGTTATGTAATTGTTTATATATACCCAGATTTATGTAGGTATTGTAATATAGATGTAACAATAATGAATTGCAATAATGAAGTGAATGTATTTTGTATTTCTCACTGCGGTGAGTTCATGCATAGAAACAAGAAAGCATGAAGAACTAATTAATAAAATTAATAATAAAATAAATTCTATGTCCTACTTCAGGCTCCTGTGAGGTGAGGGAGTGAAATTAATATGTATATACTACAATATATAGTCATGTAAATACACTGATTTTAGTCAGTACAATTATTACACAAACAATTATTAAAAACTATTTTAAATAAATCATATTTCTACACTATTATATTATTCATTACTTTTAAATAAATAAATATACTATATAACCACATACTTTGACCCCCCTCAAAGTCTGTGTATATAACCCATTAGTCATATAATGTATTTAAAATTAATTCTTAAAATCATTGGAAAAGTGAAAACATCTATAATAAAAAAGAATTGACAAAAACGAGTTTCTTATAGGGAGTATTATTCCCTGTATATATCATATTATTTAGTAATTAATTTAGATGGAACAATATAATGATTTAATTAATCTAATAATCAACCTACTTTATATAAATTAAAATGACATACATAATTAACAAATTTATTAAACGTTAATTAATAAATTAATTATAAATTATGTATAATTTGCATTGACATGTATTGGCCAATACAAGTCAATGATAATTTGTAGTTAATAATATTGTTTATTCTATTCTAAAAAAACATAGTTATTGATATAATGAAATATCATTTGTCAGATATTTAATGAAGATAAATCTATAATATAACTTGTTCTCTATTTATATATATATATATATATATATATATATATATATATATGCATAGTCTACTATAGTAGACTTGTATTGGGTTCATATATTTAGAGTACCAACAGGTAGTGGTACTATATGTATACATATATGGTTGCACAATACAAATCAATGTGGATTTGTACACATAGATTTAGAGTACCCTAAATGGTACTCTAATGGTACTCTAAATCTATGGTGGGCATAGAGCTAGCTTTCTCTCTAGCTCTGTGATGGTGGGATATAATATCAATACCTCATATAACCTCGAGGTTATAGGAGGTCGTGATAATATGCACAGACTTTGAGGGGGTTACCCCCATAGACTTAGAGTACTTAGTGGTACTCTATATCTATGTTACCCCCCTCAAAGTCTGTGATAATATGATACTACAAAGACTATAAATAGCAGAAATATAATATTCATAAAATAATTTGTAGATCTTAAAAGTGGGGGGATAATAGATATTATATCCCCACCACTTTTAAAAGTGGGAGGGGGTCATGTCCCCCATATCCCCCTTTTATGATGCCCCTACTTACATGTCGTATTCATACCTCGAATATGAACCAATGTTTAACCCATCTGTGGATAACCAACATTAAGATGCTATTGCTGTTGCTTCAAATTACTTCTTTATAGATATTATAATTTGCTTAACATTATATGTTGATATTTAGTAAATGATTAAGCCTAAATATGGACCTTGGTATAATACAACACGGTCTATACATGTGTCGTGAACGACGTTCACTGAACGTGGATATAGCCTCCCAGCAAACAGTATAAGCCGCATAATAGCAGCATAACAGCATATGTAATAGCCTCAAATGTTTACATTTTATATTATGCTGCTATTAAATGTCTATTATGCTGTTATTAATTTTTCATACTATTATGCTGCTATTTAAAGTCTATTATGCTAATATTATGCTGCTATTAATTTTAAAAGTATATTATACTGCTGTTATGCTGCTATTATCAAGACCTCCTATAACCTCGGGTTATAGGAGGTATTGCTATTATGCAGCTCTTACTGTTTGCTGGGCTATTTTACAATATTTAATATTATATATTATATGTATAAATGTATACATAACTGCAGTTATACAAAATGTATGAAGTGAATATTAGATATGTAGGACATACATTATAGGTGTGAAGTAGATTGTTTCACCATTAATTATTCGGTTTGATAAACTGTGACTAT
Organism: Osedax fenrisi; assembly: GCA_964019155.1. Taxonomy (NCBI): domain Eukaryota; kingdom Metazoa; phylum Annelida; class Polychaeta; order Sabellida; family Siboglinidae; genus Osedax; species Osedax fenrisi. The sequence goes on from OZ025244.1 coordinate 33,912,111, forward strand.
TCTATAATTATTCTCTTCGACTAATCATATATAAGTTACTTTTAAGACGAGAGTTCGCATAATTCGAAATTATTTTTTGTTATATTTGTTATTAAAATTGTATTGACAATTTAAATATAATATATTATATAGTTTTGTACATTAAAACAAAGATTTTCCGAATGACTTTGCAGTATCTTTGATTCCATAAACTACTGAGTAAACTTTTTACGTAGTATTTTATATGTTATATAATGATGCATTACTGCCATCTATGAAAAAGATTAATCCTATGTTAAGCAAGTATACTTACTGATAATTTAAATATATGTTGAATTGCCTAATGCACATATATGGGATGATATCCCAGGTATATGCTATATCCTATAGGGATATATAAGTTATATATATATATATATATATATATATATATATATATATATACTGTATACAGTCTATAATTCATTATTTAATTATTAAATTAACTATACAAAAATAATTATTTTATGACTTTATTATAATAATAGAGTAATAAAATCATTGTATTTTGTATGGTAAATTTAATAATTGGAAAACTATTGTTTATTAAATTATAATATGTGTAAATTTATGTAAACTATAGTTTAATTGAATACTTTTCAATGAAATGATTCCATACTGTAATAAAAGAGTTAGAGTGAGTGAACAAGAAAATCAGGAACAAACCGAAATATCATCGGATGAGGATAATCCAATTCATGAAATTATTGAAGATGAAGTTATTGACTATAGTCTATAGTCTATAGATACACCTGTTATTCAGGTGTATCTGCAATAACAAAGTCGATATAAAATTGTATAGTATGCCTACCTGAAACAATTATTGATATAAGCAATGCTAATAATCCAGATGTCTAAAAATATTCCAATAAGTTGGTACAAGGAAATTGAATTTTCAGACCAAATGGTTCAAATTATTTCCATGGCTTAATTGGGATATTTCAATTAATAAAATGACTTGTTATCTGTGTTCTAATTTAAACGAAAATCAACGGAATACATTTAAATGCACTGGTTTGTCATATATAAGTAAAGATTATCTAAATTGGAAAAAAGCAATATCTCGTTTTTCAGATCACTCAAAGTTTGCATTACATAGTCATGCTATGGAAGTATGCCACATTAAAGCTATAACTCCATTGTCATATAATCAACAATATGCACAATTTAAGAAAAACAATATAACTTTAAGACATATTTTAACATCCATTACATTTTTAGTATCTCAATATATTGCTTTACGAGGTAAGAATACCACATATGGTAATTTTAGTGAGTTAATAGCATTAATATGCAATAATATTCCTGAGCTCAAAGCATGGTTTAATACAGAAAATCGAAAATCTCTAATTTCCACCACAATACAGAATGAAATGATAGCAATATATGCTAATAATATTAAAAAGAATATATTAAAATATATACATGGACCCTATAGCGTTATGTGAGATGGTACGCAAGATATTTCTGGTCAATAACAAGAAGTTATTTGTATTAGATACCTACGTAGATGAAAAATGTAATGCAAATGAAATATTAATCGGTAAGTTGAATTCAATTAATTAATATAACTATATATAATAATATAATTTATTTATATATATATATTTATATTAATTCTACCCTATTAAATAATAATATATTGTCTACAGGTATCTATAATGTTGAAAAAACAACAGGAGAAAAGAATATCTGTCATCATTAATATTAAATTTCTTTTTAGGATTAAATTATTTGAATGAACATAATCTACCAATAGAAAACTTACGTTGAAAGTTATATGACGGGGTATCTAATATGTCCGAAAAATATAAAGGTGTTAAAACATTATAACAAAAACAACAGCCTTTAACATATTATACATAGTGTGGGGTCCATCGTGGAAATCTGATAGCTCAGGCTGTTGGAACATCAGTGGCTATTAAAGATGAATTAACAGTAATAAATGAAATTGGACTATTTTTCAGCGGTACAATTAAATTCAGACACTTACACTCTCAAAATTCAAATGAAAAAATAAGACCACTTTGTCCAACAAGTTGGATTATAATAAAATATGTTATTTTCAAAGTTCTAAATAACTATAACGATATAATAAAATCTTTAGAAGAATTTGACATATTCAGCATAATAGAAAGAGTTGTTAAATGTTATATGAATATAAATATGACTCTTGAAAATACTTATAAGATTACAGAAATTTGTTTAGCAGAATTGAAAAGTCAGAGAGATGATTTGGGTGATAAACTTAATAGCATAAAAGTAAAAATACAATGCCTGGGCATCTAACCACTTGCAATGAAGAGAAAAAGGAATATGCATGATAGGTCTATAGGTGTATAGTATACGTAATGTATTAATGTATTTATTAATAATATATTTATAATTTTATATTTAGATATGAAACTACAGGAAATGCATATATTCCAGACGGTATATAAACCTATCTAAGGTTAGGTTAATTTATATATATAGGATATTAATATTATAAATATATTAATATTATGTATATGTAAATATATGTAAATATACACTAATACATAATTATATATATATATATATATATATATATATGTAACTATAGGTACCTAGTTACTAATAGAATATTATATATAGTATATTATACCTATATATATATATATATATATATATATATATATATATATATATATATATATATATATATATTATATTATATTATATTATATTATAATACAATTATATATAATAAATTAAATACTGATATTATTTTAGATTGAAAATTATCCAGAACTTGATAATGTTGAGCTGTTTCAGGAAAAATCAATATTCCAAAGTAATAACTTTACTAAGTATAAGCGAATTTATCGATTATTTTAATCTTATGATAATTTAAAATGATTGCTTCCTTATATTATTAAACTTATTCGTAATCTTATATGCAAACCAGTTAGTTCAGTAACATGTGAACGTTCATTCAGCGGTCTAAGAATATTGAAGACTTGGCTGAGAAATTCAATGTCTAACGAACGATTAAATAATCCACTGTTATGTCATGTTCACAAAGAACTATTGAATGAAGTTGATGATGATAGTGTAATGCGTACATTTATTATGCAATTCGAATGGAGAATATCCATGTTTAAATAAATAATGTCATACATTTTATTTGAAAATATCCCCCCCCACTTTTGTTGACCCTGTGACGCCTATGGGCGCCGGAACAGGGGGGGTTTGCAACCCCCCCTGGCAAAATAATGGGGGGGTTTTGATGCCTAAAACCCCCCCTGCCATTTAGGTAAAATGTAGAATTTTTTCTCTATATTATTATCATCTCTGTGATGATTATATGTTAGCAGAAATTAATAATGTTATTATATATATATATATATATTATAGAGAATCATTCAAATGTCTATGAATATTATATTTATAATATATTATCTTTGTTTATTCATTAAAAAAATCCACCAAAAAAATAATAAAATATAATTTCCAATATATTATAATTAAATTTGATTTATAATGAAGAAAAATACTCTATTTAGTTATTTGTTAGTTTATATAAATATACATAAATGTATATATCTGTTTATATTAGTTTAATGGCCGGGGTAACCTTGCCGAGTTACATGTAAAAGATAGAGAAAATGAGGACATTTTTATGCATTTTACAGGACAATGTCTAAAAAATCATTTTAAATATATTTAAATACTTTTATTTTAAATTTTATATACCATTAATTTTATAAATCTGTATATTTTAAAATTTTACTATAACAATTTTAACACACAAAAGAATGCAAAGGTTTCCAAGGCCCTTAATTTAAACCTTAAATAAATGTATTATTATTATTAAAATTATTATTAATAATTTTAATAAATTGAATTCTTATAATTAATTTTATTTATATTAAACATATAAAATTAATAATATTATTATAACAATAGTCATATATAATAAATTATTAATAATCATCAACAAATTAACTGAAATTATAAATACTTTAAATAACAACATATTTAATAAATGTTTTAATTTTTTTTAAACTAACAATGGTAATATACTCTATAGGAATAAATCTATTTCTTCAAATACTGATTCCCAGGGATAATCGACATCTTCAAATACTGATAACGTTATTGATTCTCAGATACAACCTCCATCTTTGAATGTAAAAAATCAACCAAGCCCATCTACTATAGCAAATAAAAGAATTACAAAAAAACGCAAATAATGAAATTAACCTTTCAACAATCGTTGTATGCAGAATTTAACTGGTTACATTGGTACCCTACATTGGAAAAGCGTTATGCTATCAATATTTACGATATTACATGTTGAATGTGAGAAAACACGGTCATATACAACATAATTTTACGTCAACTGGCTTTTATAATCTAAGTAAAGTTAAAGAGAAATGTATGATAATTCTACATCATCATTACATAAAGATGCTATGAATTATTTTATGAAAAGTGAACAAAATGTTGAATCAGTAATTACGAATTTAACCATAAAGATAGTAGGAGAATTATTTAATTTTAGAAACACTGTTGTATTCAATAACATATCTTGCTAGACAAGGTATTGCTCATCGTGGAAATAATTTAAATCAAGGTAACCTATACGAAATAATGAAAATGCAAAGTAGAAATAAACCTGAAATTATTAAAATGATAAATCGTGTAAACGAAGCAACAAAACTAAACATTTATTTAGTTCCGATACAAAACGAAATTTGTACAATGTATGGTCATTCAATTTTAAGAATTATTGCTGAGGAAGTAAAAAAGGGACCATTCTCTATAATGTGTGATGGAACCCAATATATAACTTTGGAATACCAGGAATCGATTGTGATTAGATTCATTGATGAAAATCTAAAAGTACAAGAAAAATTTATATGATTTTATTCATTTACATAAAGTTAGTACTTGCGAATCTATTGCAAATATTCTGAAAGTCACCATTATTCGTCTCGGTCTATCCATGTCTAATTTACGTGGACAATGTTATGATGGAGCGTCTAATATGTCAGCTGTATACAAAGGAACACAAGCCCTGATACAAAATAAAACAACCTTTGGCATATTATACAGATTGTAGTTCTCGTCGCCTAAATCGGTTCTCTATCCATTATGAATGATATTGGTGTTATTTTTATCAAATCTGGAAAATTTAGAGATTTATACTAATCTATTGATAATGATAAAACCAGATTCAAATCAATATGTCCTACAAGATGGACAGTCAGATGTAAGGTTATATCAGCAGTCTTAAATAACTATTTAGATATTATAAATGCATTAGAACAATTGACAATGGCAAGAGGAAATAGTACTGAACTAATTGCCAAAGCATATTCATATAAGAATACTATAGAAACATCTACATATATTTCATTAAATATAGCATTTGATATTTTAACTTTATTAGATAATTTGGTTAGTGTTACCTATAGTTTATACTAATTATTCTTGATTACAGAAATATATATTTATATTAATTATATTAATTTATATTTATATTAAAAGTATAAGTTATAAAATATATTTCATTAGATAAGTGTAATTGGATCAAAGGCTAGTCTAAATGAACATGTTGTTTTACTCATTAATATATTAATCGACACAGTACAGAACAAAAGAATAAATTATCACATTTATCTAGAAAAGATTTTAAAAGAATCTGAAAATCTAGATTTGCTACCATTACGTAATCCTAGAAAACGTAAAATTCCATCAAAGTTTGTATCATATATTAATATATATATATATATATATATATAATCTTATTTATTTGTAATTGTAAATATTGTTAGACTTGTCCTTAATGGAAAAGAAAACAATTTTTATTCCGACATAAATGATATCAATATTATACTGAGATTGTACACAAATAATCTATTTATTTAATATTTATTTAATATTTTTTTAATAATAAAACATTATAGAAAAGAAAACATGTAAATATATGATATCCTAATTACTGAATTAAATCAAAGATTTTTGAAAAATAATCAAAGTATAATTTCATATGACAAATTATTATCGTCATTATTAAATACAAATATAATTGATTATGCTGAAATAAGTATACTTAATTAAGGATATTTATTTATCTGATAAATTAATAAAACATAATATATAATATTTACTATATTACAAATATTCTATATTATATTTTATTACTTTTTCAGATAAATAAATATCCTGAATTAAGTGTTCAAGCTTTAAAACTCGAACTACCTGTGTTCAAGAACCATTTCAATTCTCAATCTTTAAAAGAAGCAGTAGAGAATATGATCAATGCAAAAGATTGCTTAAAAGAATTATTTGTAGGTATGTACTAATACATATAAATATATATATATATATATATATATATATATATATATATTATCTTATATATTCATTAATTTAATATTAATTATTTTTATAGAAACAACAAAATTAATCAAAATATTGATGGTACAACTAAGTACTTCAGTGTCCTGCGAGAGAAGCTTTTCTATGTTAAGAAGATTGAAGACGTGGTTAAGGTCATAAAGCACACAACAACAAATAAACATATTGGCTATCTGCAATGAACATCAGGATATATTAGATTCTATAGACGACAATAAATTGATAAAAGTATTTTTCCAAAGAAATTTTTTAGAAAAAATGTTATAAGTATAATATAATAAATATATAAACTATTTTGGGATTTATTATTATTATTATAACATACATATTTATTTAAAATATTCTAGATATGTTCATTATAGGATTCATATTTTGTTAACTAACTCAGTATAATTATAATTATATGTTTTAACATTTACAATAAATCATAATTTGTACTCTATTATATGTTACAAGATATATTTTAAAATAATTACAGTCTAGTATTTAGTTGATAAATTATACTTATTTTTTAAAACCCCCCCTGGGAAAAACTAGTTCCGGCGGCTATAGTGACGCCCCTATATATAATACATATAATATATATATATATATATATATATATATATATATATATATATATTATACATGTGTGTGTGAATGTGGAGCCCACAATCAATTGATCTTAAGATATCCTATAACCTCGATGTTATAGGAGGTATTGGTATTGTTGGTGTATGTGTGTAGATCTTCCTATTAATATGTCTATGGGTTTTCGGAAAATCTTTGGGTCTTTGGGTTTATACTTGGATTCCTATTCAAAAAATAATTGATTCATAAAATTTGAAAATTATTAATATTATATAATATAGTAATATATTAGTATGATATTATTGGATTTTAAACGAAATAATGTATTAATATTAAAGAAATAATATTAGAAAATTATAAATAAAATATATAATTCTATATACATTTATATGGTATTTTACTAGTTTGTTTACAATTTATAAAATATTAAATTATTTAATAAATATCCTGAATTATTCAGTGAATACACAACACAACCAAATTTATTTTCCTCATTGTAATCCATTATTATATATTTATATATTTTATTATTATATATAACAATTAATTAAGAATAACATTATATTGATTTGATTAATAATAGTTTATATTTTGTTTTATAATCATTTTCATAATTATGTATTAAATATAATATAAAATTATATATCACATATTTAATATAATTTATACAATTAGATAACTGTATAGTAAAATTATAAAAATAATAATCATGTATATCAATTATAATATCTAATTATAATACATTATTATATTGACATTAGTTTAATAAAATAATCTAGTTAAAATGGTTTATAAACATGACATAATATCCACTTTTAAATGTAATATTAAAAAATTCGATTCATTGAAATGGACTTTAATAATATCATTTATTGCTCGGATAATATTATTGAATTATGGTATTTGGCAAGATAATACTATGGCTATAAAGTACACCGACGTCGATTATTATGTGTTTACAGATGCTGCAAAGTTAATAACAGAGGTTGTATTATACAATATTTACAATGTATATATTAACAGATTTTAAAAACAATATTTTATAAATAATTAATATACATTTTATATAAGTATGATTTTTATATAATATATTATTATTTTGTATTTAAATTATGGTAGATATAAGATTAATAGATGTTAGTTATAGCTCTAATTTTTAAGAATTAAAATAAACTTATTATAATAACTATAAAAATAATTATATAAATCATATTTTTCCAGCTCCCATGTATGAATTTATTTATATTTTGAGAAAATTAAGTATAATCATAATACTTACATAATTTAATTGCAATTAACTTACTATTATTTAGTAGATCTAACATTATATATTATTTTTTATAAAACACTCTATTCATAGGTTACATTTAATCTAAGTTATGCCTATTACTTTATAATTTATATTACAGTGCTAGTTAATTACGACATATTTATTTTATTATTGTAGTCGTTTCATGTAGCTATTTATGTAATAATACTTTCTAGACATTAAGTGTCTAAATATAATATATAATTTAATATATCTAAATAAACAATACACTGTTATTAATGATCCTATTGATAACCCCGTTAACAGGTGAAGTCCCCTTACCTTAGACCTACCTACCGGTACACCCCGTTATTGGCCATGCTACTAGTACCCAACGTAACGCTGTGGTATCATTTCGGCAAACTGCTGTTTGTGCTCAGCGATGTATTTGTCGGGTTGCTGTTGTACTATAGCGTTCGGCATGGCTCAGGTTAGGATAAACCCAGTTCAGATTATCATATGCCTTAGTTCAGCATGGGCCAGATTAGCCTACCAGTGATCTCGTCCTGTTTGGTGATATTGTGGGTAATGTTAATTTAAATAATTATTTATGAATATAAGAATTTACATCACCCAATAAATCATTAAACTAAATTAAAATACGCGGAATTATATTACTTCACACGAGATCACTGGTTACTTCAAGTTATCATACGCCTCAATTCAGATTTTATTGCGTTTCAGTTCAGGTTGTTGTACGTCCATTATAAAGTTGTGAAGGCGAAGGTTTTAGTATATTTATTAGCTATATATTTCAGTTTTGAATAATTACAAGAAATACCGTTGCTTATATATAGCCGACACCTATAAACAATGATTTGTGACAGTCTATCTATAGGTACATTATACGGATATGTATTCCTATAGTCCATTAATTATAAGTGAATGGGTGTCGTATTAATATAACAAGTATCAGTTTATGTTGTATTATGCCTCAATACAGTATACCATGCATGCATACATCTTTAGTGTAGGTTATCATAACGTGACCTATAGTATTAATTTTAATTGTATTTCTTCATTTATTTCAATGTATACTATCATTAGTGTAATATGTTATTTATATCAATTGGTTCGTCTATAGAGTTATAACTTATATGTTAAGATTATGATAATCTTATCCTAAATATATAATGTATAGATAATATATGTATGTATATATATGTATTGGGTATACTAGTATATGTATTACCTTTGGGTAGCTTCAAGATATCTGCCAAAGTACTCTGCAGATGATTCTTCGTGGTTTGGGGTATATAGTATTATCTATTATAGATTAACTTAAGTGTTATTGGTTTGACTGCTAAGATACAAGTGAAGTGTTTATCACTAATAATGTGGGCGTGTCTAATTATATATATATTATATTACAATTAGCAATGTTATACTCTCGATTATACATTCGCCTAAATAAAAAAAAATTGATAATTACTAACCGTTGATGTTGAAGTTGTATCCTGTTAATTATTACTTAGCAATAACGTAACTTACTTGATATTATTTACTGGAGGACAAACATTTAATAGATTCTATCTTACTTTGAAGCTCTATAGGATAATTTAACACATATATATATATATATATTATTATCTACAAAATAAAATATGTTGAATGTATAGTACAGCCGTAAAAACATTTATTATTATTTGGCGGAGTCCTTTCATCGCATCCAGGAACTTAGATGAAGTTTTCACTTATATCCATATATAGCTCTAACGTCCCTTCGTAGCCTGACGTAGTGACCTACATTTATCATTATTTGTACATACTGTGTACAAACAAGGTATTACCAATATATAAAGTACAATGATTTCCATACTAGTAATAATTTACTGCCAATGAATCAATCAAAGTTTATTACGTATTAATAATTACTATTTGAATTTACATAATATATTGATATATAAATTGTAAACTGCCTGTATGTCTCTGTTGGCTAATGTGTCAGATACACGGAGAGTAGGATGCAGATTAAATCCTTGTCTGAACCAATTAATATTCATAAGTGATCTTATAAATAAAATAAAAAAATGACCGGCTCTCATTAAAACCATGGATACCTTAACATGAGAGCAACTTGGAAGCGACATTAGAGCTAAATGGTTATAGGTTAAATCTGCATAAGTTCCTGAATGCTATGAAAGGCCTCCACAAATATAACAATATCAACAACGAAAAACTGTTTGTAACAATAAATATGCTAATAGTTGATCACTCTCAATTCGCCGCATACTCTACACATAATATGTTCACGATATAGGTGTATGACATTAATAATGCTGCAGTGAGAGGCAGTAATGACATACCACCACCACTACCGATAGGAGGAGATAAACAGACCTCGCTGAGAGCCTGCCAGCTGTGGCTGTACAATCCCCTAGTGGCGGGGGTCTCCACACGGGGCAATGCTGAATCTCTTATATCTACCTTTGTACTGTTGTCCTACTACTTCCTGTTACGGTTCGTAGCCGGCTATGTTGATATCTAGTCGCACTTTCATTATTGTTCAATTATTTGTTTGTAATAATTATATTTTATTATCTATTTACTATGTCATATTTATATTTATATATGCATATATTATCATTCATTATATATTTTATATATATATTAAATATATGAAGCATTCTAAAGATATTTTTAGTTTGAAAATAATTTAATTTACATTTTTATTTAATTTCATTAGTCATTTAATAATATATCACATTACAATAAACTATGATATACATTATTAAGAATATATATATTATAGATGAATAGGTACATAGTAGTTATATAGTAATTGTAGTGATGTAAATGAAGCTCAAATCTAGTGCATCGATACAGTCTCAATCACAGTAACAAAAACATCGATGCTGTCTCAATTTCAGTTACCTAAAGATTCGTTTAAGTATCTGTCTAAATTATCAACATTTCATCATTGGTACAACATAACATGTAAAGGATATATTGCAAGATAGTAAGTAAAGGCTATTTCCACAGATTACAGGAAACATTTTAAAATTTATAGATAATATATAAAAATTATGATTATACATAAACTTAAAAAACATCATTTCGGAGTGGTTACATTTTGTAAGAGTATCAGCTTGGCTACATTCGGTAAAAGTCTATATTCGGCTCTTTTTTATTCTAAAAATCCAAGACTTAGCTCTGCATAAATAAGCAAATTTCTAAGCTCACGTCAATAATCACATCATTTACATCACTATTACAGAGGTGTACCGATCACATGGGGTATGCTCTCTACTACTGGAATTGTAAGATTGTTGTGTTCACAAATATATACAATAATGATGAAGCCACGCCACTGTAATGTGTACTTCTTCCTTATTCATCGCTATTTTGTATAGTAAATCGCTATTTGACTGATTGAATTAATCTTCACATTGATTAATTCGCTAATTTCTTATATTTGTACTGATATTTCAATTTTATTTAGAGATACTAATATTCTGTATGACTTGCAAATTAACAGTAGGAATAATGTTTACATTAACAGATTTAAGAAAGGCAGTGGTAGTGTCAGTGCAGGTAACATGTTACACCTAGTACTGTCAGCGGTTTTCTACGGACTATCAGTGCATCTGAAGATGTTTCCTGTGATCTATTGCCTCCCTATCTACCTGTACCTCTACCAGGGACCACCTCATCATGGTAGAGAGTAGACATAACTTTACGTCAATGTAGCTAAGTTTTATATGTAGATTAAAGATAATTAATTATTCATTTGTGGTTTAAATGTGAAAGATTCCTTATTTATGATATTTCATTACGAATACTACTTATAACTGTAGCAATAATGCTGTGGTCAATATGAAACTAGGCATTTAAATATTAAACACTATATCGCACATCTCCATATAGAGATTAGATCTATATAGAGTGCATGTTACATCTCAGCTACCTCCCCTGTGTATCAGCAGACTCTTTCTTACTATCCCTCCTATTCTGAATTAGTTATACTTCTATCACAATCCAGTCATCATTCTCTCTCCACCTTATTCCTCATTCTCTCTCGACCCTATTCCTCATTCTCTCTCCACCCTATTCCTCATCCTCTCTCCACCCTATTCCTCATTCTCTCTCCACCCTATTCATCATAAACCGCTTAGGCCTATACTCCGTTACTCATATTTAGACTTATTTTCCTCAGGTATATTTACCATTTATTTCAAAAATATCTAATCTCCCCATTATTAAAAATAATCATTTAATTATTCCCACCTATTAATTAAGTTCATGATGCAAATTTTATATATAGACAATAACAAATATTTTCCATTTTTTATAATTTATTTATATTATTTAAAATATTATTTTATGTTGATGTCAAAATTGCATTTCTAAGTTAAATATAATTAATAAAAATTAATTTAATATGAGCAACAATAATACATTTTAATAAATATATATTGAAAATATGTAATTTGTAATAATATATTATTTATAAAATATTTTAACTTCATTATACTACAATTATTATTTCACTATATATAAACACATACAATATATAAATGTATTAAATAATGAGTAGTAATACCTCAAGTTTTCCAAATTTATCTAGAAAAAATATATAACGAGAATAAAATAAATATAAAATTGTATTAATGCAATATCTACAATTTAATATTAAATATTTTTTTTTAAATGATTTCATATATAATGATTTTATTTAAACACTAATTAAATTATAAAATTCTTATAGTATGACAATAATATATAAAAAACAATAAATAAATGTAATAATTAGTACAGACAAGTGTACAAGATGGCGAAAATGAATATATTTGAAGTTCAGATATCATGAACGAGGATGTACATATTTAGTTTATATTTGAAGGTTGTCGTTGATGTATTGATAGTTTTGAGGGATAGAGGGAGTTAATTCCAAAGAAGGCTGGCTCAAACAGAGTAGCGACGCTTCCATTAACTATTATATTTATTTTTAATATATACAGTCAACTCTCTATATCGCACACTATATATTTAAGAAATCCCGTTAACTCAGACTTTTAACAAATGCTAGTTTTATTTTGTACCTATGTAAATACTTGTAAGAATAATTCTATATATCAGAAACTCAATATCTTAGACACATTTATTTAGTCCTTTGTATTCTGAGATATCGAGAGTTAGCTTTATGGAGTTTATTGCAAGTTTATTAAATTATCATGATATAGTTATAGTAAATTATTTTTTTAAATTAATATATTGGACATCTAAATATTATGAAGAGTTTATAGAAACAATATTAAATATTGAAGGACGTGTATATATTTAAATATCACCTATTTTCATATCTATTTACATATATAAATAGAAAATTAGTCATCAATAATTACTGAAACCTAACGAATGTTTCAGTACTAACTTAGATCTCAGATGATATCCTCTGCAACCTGAACAATAAGTTTATTAACGTCTCGTAATAATACTTTATCTCTCAATAACGTTTGTTTACGGTAACTGTAAAACGTTTTAATTTCTTTAATTTTTTAATTTCGTATTATTCTTTGTTTATTTCTATAACGTATGTTATCGTTAGCAAATATTTATACTTTATACTTTCGGCTATGTATTTGCTTAAATAAATTATTTCTCAATAAGTGTTGGCCACACTCGCAAATAATCTCCAGGCTATACGTGATACTTCTATGCATCTCTTACTACATTTTTACTGCTGCCACTATCAACCCACATGTATCCTTGCACCTTCCTTGTTTATAACTCTTAATATTCGACCTATCTACTTTATACTCGCGCATAATTAGATGTTCGATTGTATGTTACGCACTCTTCAGTATACTGCTCCTCATCACCAATACCCGCAACACCCTATCTCAAGTACTTTGTTACTACTTCGCTATGATTATTGTTCTTAGAAAGTTTCAATAATTATAAAAAATAGAATATAAAGTCAATTTTATTACAATATTTATTTACATATAATTTGTCATCGTAGTTAAACAAATATAAAATATGTAGATATGATTAATTACTGAATGTTCTTGTGTATAATATGTGTAATACCACACTATATTTATTTCCCTGTCGCCTTCTTCTCATATAACTACTCGTTCCACTAATACTAAACAACTCCCTAACTACGCAATCTTCTAAATGCTCTCTTCGCTCTACTAACACATGTGTTAGATCTAGAATAGTATCTCTGCTCCCCATTTATAGACGAACTGCCTATCATATATTCCCTTATATTTACACATATATAATAGAATATATCATTGGTATAATATAATATATATATATATATATGTTTAACCATCTTATCTTTTTCTACAGGATTTATAAGGAAATTGTTGAATATAAACCTAGCAAGAGTTATCTTTGTGTCTGTTTCTGTTTTTACTTTTGTTTCCATTACATATGCCTGCTATTTGAGGTTATATATATATATATATATATATATGTGTGTATGTGCATTATACATGTATATTGTTTAGTATCATGTATGTATAGTTGTTGTATTTGTTATATTAAAACTCATACATACTATTGTTGAAGATATTATATCAAAACTATTATATATTTATATTAAAATCTTAAAGACTTATATTATATCAAAACTATTATATATTTATATTAATATCTTAAAGACTTATATTATATCAAAACTATTATATATTTATATTAAAATCTTAAAGACTTATATTATATCAAAACTATTATATATTTATATTAAAATCTTAAGGACTTATTTTATATAAAAACTAGTATATATCAATATAAAAATCTCAAAGAGTTATATTATATAAAAACTCGTATATGTTAATGTATTGTTATATTGCAATAACTCTTACATGCTAGAGTTACATGAACAAATCTATCTGATCTTTCTAGTGTAAATGTAATCTATATTTAGAACATTACATAATGTGTAGGATCTCATAGCCATTGACAACTGGTCAAGTGTATATTCTCAATGTACGGTGTGCTATAGTAGTAAGTACGATGAGCAAGAAGTAGAGTGGGCCATTACTACTAGTGGCAGTAGTATCATTTATTTAGCCACAAAAATTCAATTTGAAATAAATTCTTCTGAAGTGAGATATAAAGTTATATCGACGTCCATAAAAAAAATACATGAAATAAAATACATTGTTTTGATGTGTTACGTGAAAATGAGTGTATTAAAGTGCAGTTCATAAGCAAGTGCATGTACCAACGTGAACCAGCAAGCATGCACTACAAGTAGGTAATAACGTGATCATATCATGTTCAGATACGGCTACGAGTTTGTGTACGAGACCTACCTGTATCATGTGGTACGTAAAGATGTCCGCCACAACTTCTCCGCTCACTTCCTGTCTTTGTACCTGTCCGCCCACAAGAATAGCCTCGTTATAGGTTTGATCCCACGCTTTGTTTGCACACATCGTTAAGGCTGAGGTTATACATAAGTTGAATTAGGTCGTCCTTTACATTATAAAGTTAGCTAAACAGTAAACACTGTAATGTAAAAATAGACGATGCTCGCTTGGAAATCTAATTTTACTATTGTAGAACCGCCTACTTATTCATTGCCTACATTTATTTAAATAACATATTATTATCAAAATATATAATACACGAAATCATGTAATTTAATTATGTATACAAACATTAACAACAGGACATATTGCATTTTATTACAGAATTATGTATTGTTTATAATGTGAATTTGTATTAAAACATACACTTATAATGTAAAATAATAGATTTTAATTATTATTTATTTGTGTGTTTTATAAGTATTCATTAGTAATATATAACAAAAAATAGGATATGTTGGTTTTAAATTCTATACATATCTATTAAAGTGGTGAGTAAAATATAACTTATTTCATGTTATTGAAAACCAATATTGTATGTAAATTGTGTAAAACCTAAATCTATTGCCAGTACGATAGTTGGTAGACATAACACTCAATAGATTCACTTCAGTGTTATGTCTTTGCTCCACATTAAATTTGTTATCATTTTGATTTTATTGGAATATCATTTAATCAAATCAGTCGTATTTATAATTCATTTATTATGAAACGTTTTTTCCGTAACATTTATATGAATGTTAATAATTGATAACTATATACTATTTCAATAATGAATTATAATGCTTAAGGGGGAGAAAATCTAATTTAATAAACCACCGCTTAATTATCATGTTCATAAAATAGAATACTGCGTTTAAGTATGACTAGTGGCCTATCTGTGTCTCCTATCACCCACGTGTTTAATATGCTAATCCTATACTACTATACCTGTACTGGTGTACCTACTACCATGCTATACCGCAGGCCTGATGAGTTTCGTGCCCCAAGCTGTGCTCATGGTAGCTCTGTCACTGAGGTATCACGCACAGCTAGGCTTCTGTTGGTTCCTGCAGACATTCACATTCGTGTGCTTCAATAAAGTCTGCACCTCGCAGGTTACAGAGTCAATATTATAGCTCTGAAATAAGCCCTATTAGCTTATGTCTATTTATATATATATATTATAAATATTATAATAAAAAAACTGACTTAATGAATAGGTTTATGTGCAGTGCACATTGTGTACCCTACTTTGAATAGACATATGTATGTGTATATATATTCACATGTGAATGCATCAAATGGTGTGTGATGTTAGATACCCCAGTAAGGTAATACAATATATTTGTAATATGTGTATATATATTAGAGTTGTAAAAATTTGAGTCATCGAGTCCAACTAATGAAATGTTGAATCGATTCTGAAATATTCTAATCCATTTACAAATTTATTTGAACCCTACAGTTGATTTTCGAATCAAGTCAAATATTTAAAACAGACTCAAAAACCTATTTTAAAACTGTACATAATACATATAAGTAATATCAATTAAATATATGGAATTATTTCATAGTTGAAGTACGCTTTATTTAAAGAAATACCTTATTTCATATAGATTTATTTATTACTAATTTAAACACCAGTCACGCTATTAATATTAACTTTGAACTCATGATTTATACTTTAAGGCTTCTAAGCTTTACATTTTTGGATTCGAAGGACTCAAAGCCCTACATTTTAGGATACAAATATTTGTTTTTGGATTCAAGGTCTTGATTATTAATATGTGATGGCTTAAAAGTATTTGAAATTTTACAACCCTAATATATATATTATAACGTTAGCTTGAGTATAAACTATGGCTTACTTATCTTGTTTGCAGACTATAGACTTTTAGTTATTTAGTAATTAGTTAAATAGTAATTAGATTATATATCAGTTAGTTACTCTATTTAGAATGAACTCCCAGAGTTCACTATGTTCATATGATCTTTACAAATACATATAGAATAGTGAAGCTGAGAATATTACATATATTATATATATATAGATTATATCATATTATATTTCTATCTATCCATTACTGTTTTTCATATTATTTCTAAAATATTCTATAGGTATATTATATAGAAAATCAGTTACTGATTTTTAATTTAAAAGTAATTGATAAAAATAACATTATATTTATATACATAGCTATATTACATAATTAGTAGCTATTAGTTGCGTATCTTTAATTTATTGTGTATATATTACATTACTGATATATACACTCATGGTATATGCAATGCATATAGGCAAGATATATTGATGACATTATTTTTATCCTCAGTATCTGGCAACCAATGTCTGATATACACCAGCACTAACACCTGCTAACACATGGTGATCTTAGCAAATATAAACTTATATTTAGTGGTAGCAAGTAAAACACTAAAGTTATCTCACTATCTCCATTTACATTGGTTACTTTGAGTACTCTCAACTATAAATTTCCAGTGGTATATTTAATTATATTTCAATAATTGAATCAAAGATGTTGATTTATTTGTGTTAATAAAATGGATTCATATTTTTAATTATATATTTCAATATAAATATTTATTAAAACAAATGAATTATTTATAAAGTAGGTTTGAATTTAAATATGGTTTTTTATATTATTTATTTCTACATTCCAAGTAATATAATGTGTATTAAATTATATTATGAATTTAATATAATCATATTGAAATTGAAACAGTGTAGCGACATTTTGTTTATTTTACATGTAGTAGATAGGAAATATATAGGGTTATTCAAATACAGTTTACAATAGAACTATTCATTATATTAAGCCAATTTTTTTTATCATGTTCACATTATATAAATGCATCTTTGCAAAGAATAAAATTTCCTAGATATACTATATATATTTATTTTTTTTAAATGAATCTAGAATTACTTGAATAATTGTAATATTTATAATAAATATAGCAGGATCATACTACTATGTTGTACTAGTGTTAGTTAGATGCATGTCATATCATATGTAAGCGTGTATATGTATATATTGTTGTATTATCGTATATATATATATATTGTAATTATGATCATTAGTAATAGGTATCAATGTAATATATTTCATCGAATTGTGATCACAAACATACTCTGCCTCATTATCTGACTACCTAATAACCTAGTTCTCTGCCCCACAGTACTTCCTGTGGTACATTTCACTACTACCATTAGTTGTGCCTAACATGCGTACGATGAAGCGGACCACCGCACTATTGATGCTAATGGCTTGTATTGCCGGACAGGTTACTATAATCACACGCCTTTACTAAGAGTTTGATCATGTAGCTAGATACCCAACGGACAGTAGCAGAGATAACTGTGTTTATAACAGTTGTAGTTTACTTCATAGAAAAGTATGGAGTAACTTAGAATAACTCCTCTTAATCATTTCAGATATAAAAAATATTATGTTTGGACATATTAGTCTAGCTATCGCTAAGCCAGTTACGCTGAATAATGACACACTTCACCCGTTTTGTACGTCATGATTAAATATAAAATTATAATCATCATGTATAAATTCGGTTAAAAATGTATACTATAAAAAATAATCAAATTAAACATTTAATAAATGCACATATATAAGTGCATTATTTCACTTGCAACCGTATTCATGATAATATTAAGTTTTGTTCTAAACCTTATACATATGTTCTATAAAGAATTCTAATATTTCGTATTCCTACAGGTGTTATGGTTGATACCTGCATTCTACTTTGAGTTTCACGGACTGGATACATTCGTGTACATGTGGATAGCTAGCCTAATATTCATGTCTATCAACACCAGCATTATATGTGTACTGATATATAATTACGTTTAATAATATATCTATTTTTATACGTTTTTAGAAAATATATTTTATATATTGATAACAACTTATTGTTAACGTATATTATAAATAATTCATAACAAAAATAACGATTGAAATAATAATAATAAAAATATGTTTTATATATATAGAGTTGGCCGTATATACACGGGGTAGATATATAAATAAATAGTTTCAAAACGTAAAACGAAATTGACTTCATATAATTGACTTCATATAAAAAACTATCACTATAATAGGGTCATCATAATCGTGAATGTTGATATGTACGTATTCGGTGAATCATCTTCAGAGATATTACACCATCGTATGCCTAACCGATTAGCCACAACCGCCTCCAACGATGATGTAATAATAACAAAAAGAAGAGTGGTGAGGAGGAGGAGGGGGAGGCAGGTGAGTGAGGAGGTGTAAAGTGATACCAGGTGACGATAATGACGATAATAAATAGAGAAGTAGTAGTGAAGGTATAGTAGTGGTAGTGATAATGGTGATAATGGAATGTGCGAATGTGAGAGAGGGAGCTACTATACCACGAAACCATTATTACCTCCGCTATTACCCTCTCCTCCGAAACTATTCGATGGACTATGCCTCTTCGTAGTGGTGGTGGCACTACTAGTGTTGGAGATAGCGGCGCCCGTCTCGGTACAGCTAATGTACGGAGGTAGTAGGTCACACTCCGTTACCGCCTTGTTAAGTTCCTGGCGAGCCCGTCTGATCACAAACGTCAGTAGACCTATAGCCATCAAGATCTGATGAAGTAGAGGGGTGTCAGGATTGAACAGTTATAATACGGGATATTATTATTTAAAAAACATTTATTTGAAACACAAGCTATCTATCTATATCTATATGCACACATTTACAATGTCTATTTTTGTTATTTACATTTTGCTTACAATATATATATATATTAGGACTATATATATGATAGTGATAATAATTAATGTTATCGGAGAATACATATGACTTCATACTAGTATATATTAAGTCCTAATTAATAATACTGTAACCTATAATTATAATACTATAAATATATGTTTAATATCTAACAATTTCAATATGTTATTATACTTCGAGTTATCAATTTAAATTATAATATTAACAATTAAAGTCATACTTTATTAGTTATAATAACTAAATTGACATCTCGTAATTATGATAGTTGATATAAATGTACATATAAATATAATATAGTGATTTATATGTTAGAGCTCGGGCCGTGAGATCAGACTCCATAGTAATATAGCATAACATCACATAATAACACACCACACCTACTTATTTTATTATCACAAAAGGGCATTGCATTATTATTTTATTTCAATTTGTATCTTTACTTGTAAATTAATAATATTCTCTCGTTAACAAAAATTATATTCACTACTATATATATATTATTTTTAAAATAGATTATATAGATTTTAATATATTAAATATATATTCATAATGTAGATATAATTATATATATATAGCTTATAGTATAAACCTTATACTATAATAGTTTATTTTTTATACTTTAACAATGTATGTTTTCTACTATAATATTTAGTATATAAAATATATTCCTATCATTTTCTACTATATAAAATAATATATATCTAATAAATGTGGAGGGGAAATTCGTGTAATATTTTATAAAAAATATATTAATGTTAGATTATGAGGGAATAAGTTACTATTACAATGTATTCATTAAGTCTAATTTCTATAATATAAATTATTCAATTGATAGTGTTTGAATATTTCATTTAATTCATTAGTCTTATTTATATACTTTAGATTCACTTTAGTTTCATGGTTATTTAGATTACAGTAACCTAAACATGCAATTAATGAATTCAAAACTGATAAATTATAACAAATCGAATATACATTAAGGGTGCAAGCGCGGATTAAAATATGCATAATATTTTATATTATATTGGAGTATTTCTATCAATATAAAGTGTTTTACGAGATCAATCGAATTACAAAGCATATGAAATTGACGAGACTATTTATTTAAAAAAAACTTTGAATGTAATTTTCTCCAGTTTTTAATTTTCGTAAAAGCCTACTAATTTTTTGATTATTAATATTATTATCTGCAATTTTTACTGTATATAAATAACATGTAATACTATATTAATATTAACAGGATATTGTATTATAATTTATATTTTTTAAATAAATTATAATAAACTTCAAATTTATAATAAAAAAATATATTTAAACTATTTTTTTTACATAATTTTAAATAAATTATATTTATAAAAAATCAATACTTTTTTGAAGTAGAATAATATCTATTAAATAAAAGAAAAATTAATTCATTATCTTTATTAGTTTAGTATCCTTAGCATTTTAGCTAGAGCTATAATTAACATGGTAACCGAACCCGAGCTTGCACCCTTAAATATTGAATATATAAATAGTTGAGTTATATATGAGTATATACATGTCAACTATTATATTAATAATTACATTTATCCAACTCATTACTTCATTAGTTATTTCATATTACTTTGATCTTTATCTGATAACAAATATATATATATTTGATATAATATATAATATAAATATATATATTATATAATACATAATAATATATTGATAATAACTTATATTATATCTAGTAGATATTATCTACCTATAGCATTTAATAATATTATTATATTAACAATAATTTAAAGTTTTCCCATATAACTGCAATATTACTTCATTTTATATATTAATTATCTTTTGATATATTTTGTATATTATATTATATATTATTATTATTATTATAAATAAAATATAAAATTGTTCATATAAATAATGTAAATGTTAAATAAAACTGTAACTGTAAAATTTATAAACTTACTAACTATTACAATTATTTATAACATTTTATTTATTAATTAATTAATTTAATTTTTATTACATATATATTTAGATGGTAGTTAAAGATATATTTGATCAAATACTCCTAATAAAACAATCAAAATTAAATAAATCACAGATTAAAATCATAAAAATATAAAATCAGAGTACATATTAAATATGTAATTGACTGCTGTATCTCTGATGACCAAGTATACAATAGAGGTGACTGGGCAGAACCTACTAAATAGTACACATTCTAAATAGAACATTTAAGTTGGCACTGATGATTGACTTATTACGGTAGAGAAGTAAACAAAACACATGATTAAGTATGTCATTATTGTACATCATGTTTGTCAATTAAATAATACCCAACAAATATAAGAAATAAAGGAGGAAAATTGACAACTAACAAAAAACTGCGAATTGTACTACTACTGGAGGGGTGGCATGCTATTGGCTAAGAATGATGGCAATACAAAACTATGATTG
This sequence comes from Osedax fenrisi, assembly GCA_964019155.1. Classification (NCBI taxonomy): domain Eukaryota; kingdom Metazoa; phylum Annelida; class Polychaeta; order Sabellida; family Siboglinidae; genus Osedax; species Osedax fenrisi. The sequence goes on from OZ025244.1 coordinate 33,934,946, forward strand.
GTTGACATACCACTAGAGAAATAGATATAACAATTTGTTCTAGATGTACTGACTGTATGAGTGGGTGGGTGTGTGAGTGAGTGATTATTTCTACCTGACTACTAGCTAGGGTAGCAGGTTATGCATTATACACGCATCACCATATAATTAATGATATTTCTATGAGGCCTAATAGTATGCCATCAGAATAGAGAGAGAATGCATGCGAATCAATATAATATAGGTCTGTAGAGAAGGTTGTAGCAGTAATATCACTATAGTTATGTGTGTGTGTGTGTGTGTGTGTGTGCTGAGTTGTACTTGATGTGTGTTTATGTGGGTGTAGGTAGGTTTGCCTATATATTATATATATATGTATCAATTTCATGATGATCCAGGTGAAACATGAACCCCCCCCGAATACAACTTACACAAAAGGAGTGCAGCAGCAGCAGCATTCTTCACAATCATCAACATCACAATATGTTTTAGTCACTAATTAACGACTACATACACTACCGATACCCTACTACTACTAAGGGGTGTAACCAGGCCATTCATGCGAGGTTGTAGTGCAGTATTTACTCACTAAGGGTAGCTAGCGAGCACTCTCATCTACTCATCGTGAATCTCGTCCTTCATGCATACATACGTGTGTACATACACTTTCATGCATGCTTGCATAAATGTTTACATTGTCTATTATTTAACTACCCTAGTACGGGTTCTACACACTAGGGGGTGTAACCTGTACTATGAAAACAGTGTAGGCTGTAAGGTTACCCCCGCCACCCCCACCAGCGCTATCAGAGATCACCTCCTCCATGGAGCGTAGAGTGGAGCCTATGTAGGCGTGCATACCTTGCGAAGGGAACATGCCCAGTACTGAGGCCATTATGTATCGGGGCGTCGATATGTTCGATACCTGTCAATCAAAGAGGGGGAGGGGTTAATATTGCGTTTGTTATTTTGGTGAAGTCCTCCCATCCAGGAACTTAGATGAAGTTTTTATTTATAACCATATATGGCTCTAATGTCCATTCGAAGTAGTTCTCATATTAAGGCATCCGTGGTTTTAACGAGAGCCGAACATTTTACATACACAATTATATAAGATTACTTCTAAATATTATTTGAAGACCTATTTTAATGATCCAGACGGGGCTTGACTAATGCTTGTGTGTCTGACGTCTTAGCCATCTGATCCACACAGGCATTTTACTGATAGGGCGTAGGTTTGATATAGTTGAATGCTGTGGTCGTTGCAGTACTTTTTAATTGGATGGATATATTAGTGTATAAGTCATGCCTCTTTATACAGTCGGTGTTAAATATCAATCTGGATGACATTCTCACATCGAGAATTTTAGCCAGGATGAGATTTAACATGGGCAGTATGAATGGGGTCTGACTTATATAATATATTCATCCAATTATAAAGTAGTGTGGGCAGTTAATACAATAGTATTGTACTAACTGGATCAAGCTATTTCACTATAGTATTATACAAGTTATTATTATTATATATAGGTAATACCTATTAGGGATTATATATTACTATTTTCGAGCTATTATATATGTATTAAGGTGGTTATTGATCTTGGATTATATATATAAATACTAGGCAAAATTAATAAGTGTGATATAATTAAGTAAACGTCTATAAATAGATATACCTATAGATACATAGAGCTTTGAGCATGATCGTAAATAATTAACTACATTTTTTTGTAACATAATATACATTAAGATTATTAAACTGAATACTACTATTATAGTAATTATGAAATAGCTAAAGGAATAATTGCAGACATCGCATTATTATATAATGTTATGATTAAAAACAAATATCAGCTAAGTAGATATAATCATTTATTCTATAAATTATAGATTACATAGTATTATCAAAGATTTTTTTAATGAAAGATATAACCATATATTTATAGGTAAAATACAAATCTATGGAAATAACACTCACGCGAAATCGTACAATTCTATTTTGTATACAAAAACCAACAATGCCACCTATATAGGGTCAATTTTCGGAACTATATGTTGTTTATAATGTAAATTCTTATCAAACTATGCACTATTAAAATAAAAAAAAATATACTTAAAATTATTATTTATATGATGAAAACTAAGTGTTTATTACTAATATAAACAAATCAATAGGGTATGTTGGTTTTAAATTATATAAATAGTATTTATTAATTACTATGGGCGAGTAAAAGCTAATTTATATTACATGTAATTTAATAAAGCAATGAAAACATTGTATTATGTAAATCGCTGCAAACCTAAATCGATTTCGATACTGCTGCTAGCAGCGGGATGTATGAATACTAATCACGTTGCGTAGATAGGGAGTGTTATATCTTTGCTTCGCAAAATCTTTGGTATTATATAATCAAATTAAGTGAATTAGGCTATATAAAGTATAAACCTCTATGGCATACACACATATACAGATTTATATACATATATAGATTTATACTAGTATATATATATATATATATATATATATATATATATATATATATATACTATAGTTAATGCCACATATTAAAAACATTTGCTGGATACTAGTGTGTGCATACAATACCTGTAGGCTTTGAATCAGGCTATATAGCTGCACTGTTATATACTGCTAATGTAAATCTGGTAAGTGTACACACACCTAATGCATACAAACAGATAACAATGCAGATACAACAATGGCATAAGAAATGAGTCATTGTGACTCATAACTCTTGAGCAATCATGAATCATTTCTATTGTTGTGAATAATGCTTTTACTGGACTAATGATCATGAGAATAATGATGAGAACACATGAGAATGATTATACAAATAAATAATGTATACATAAAAACATGCCTTTAATAATTAATATATATAAATTTAATAACTAACTATTTATTATTTACATCTCAATATGATATTTATTAGTGGGTAAAACTATGACTATATAATATTGTACTATAAGCAGCACAGAATATCAATATTTATAACTAAATAACTAATATCAGCAGATTACCAAACATTAGCCAATATTGACTTGGCCATTATTATTGTGGCAGGATTATTATTAATACCGAAACTTAATCCTCATGCTAATAGTTATTGATTGTTCATAGGTGAACTATGGGTAATATTAGTAATATGAGGCTCCTGGGTATATTGGGCTTAATTCTTATTATGAATTATGATATATATGAATATATATATATATATATATATATATATTCATATTTATATAAATATATATATATATATATTTATATAAATAAATATGATTATATATTATATATTATATATAATATATATACAGTATAAATCACTTATATAAACATTCTAGGAGTTCCAGGAACTGTTTACAAGTATAGATATTCATAGAAATGTACTTATAATGTCTAACTATGTCTTTATATGTCTAACTATGAAATGTATGTGTTGAAATGTAACAGTCATTAATTTACTTTAAAATATAGTGTTCATATTGAATTACAATATTTATATTATACAAGCTATACTACTGGTAATAATCATAAATAATTATTATTCATATTATGCTATATATATATTTAATACTAATTGTGTTTAATAATATTTTGTAATATATTTTGCAATTTATTAATATAATTTGTATCAGAGATCACAGTTTTAGATATACAAATATGTTGTATTGTTATATAAAAGATATATAGGTATTTAATTGTAAAGCTTGTTTTCTAATATGGATATTATGTTATATAAATAGAAATGCTTATATATGCATCCTTGATATGCATATTTGATAAATTTTTAGTAAAAATCAAAATAATAATAAAATAAGCATTTCATATAATAAAATTATATTATACAAATTTATATCCTTTGTTTTTATAGGTCTAGTTTATTTATGAAATTTTTTTTATGATAATAAATCTGTTTTCATGAAGATTGGTGATTGTGAACAACATTTTGTCTACAGCCAGCAGAAATTTCAAATTAAATAGTAAAATAATGTTGATATAGGCCATGATTTATCAGAGATAGAAATAGGTTACAATATATTATATATTTTATATTGTAATAAATCGTAAGCCACAATGCCCTGATTTGTTGTAAGAACCTCAAGCAACTTTTACACTCTCTATACTTACAATATTGTATATAATATTGTATATAATATTAATAATTACATATCATTAATCATTAGAATGATATATCCAATATTACAGTACATGTTTAACAGTGTAAACTGGATGTTTAGTCATGAGAATATTCCTGTATACATACCTGCATACATACATATATACATACATACATATTTATTTATATGTTCAATTATTTTATATTTCTCTATAACATTGTTTCTACTAGAGACTGTCTAGATATTAGAGGTATTTCTTATTTAAGCCCAGCTAACAGTAAGATCAGCATAACAGCATATGTTATAGCCTCAAATGTTTACATTGTGCTATTATGCCACCATTATGCTGCTATTAAATGTATATTATGCTGCTATTAATTTGTCATGCTATTATGCTGCTATTATGCTGCCATTATGCTGATATTAATTTTAAAAGTATATTATGCTGCTATTATGAGGCTATTACTGTTTGCTGGGTAATACCTCCAGAATAATTTCTGGTTTAGAATAATAAGTCCCCACATATTGTTCTCTTGTCCCTAAATATGTTTCAGATATATTACTTTGGCGAAATCTTATAATTTGATTTTTGTACAAAACATGAACAGTGCTTATAGGTTTATTTTTCAGATAAATGTGTTGTTGATAAATATGTAAATTCATAAGGAACTTAATAATGTGTATAAATAAATTATCGGCTCTCGTTAAAACCATAGATGCCTTAACATGAGAGCGGCTACGAAGGAACATTAGAGCCATATGGTTATAAGTGAAAACTTCATCTAAGTTCCTGGATGGGATGAAAGGACTCCACCAAATAAAAATAACAATAACACTAAAATCTATATGCTTTTAAAATATAAAAAAAAATATTTTTAATTAATATTTGTGATGATGAAAACTAAGTGTTTATAATTAATATATAATAGTATATTTAGGTTTTAAATGCTATACATATTTATGAAGTGAGTAAATGCTAAATTATATTGTATATAATTTAATAGAACAATGAAAACATTATTATATAAAAACCGTTTTAAACCTAAATCTATTTCAATGATTTCGATACTACGTCTAGCATGGGATTGGTTCATATTAATTATGTTGTGTAGATATGATGTTTTATATTTGTCCTCCCTACACAAATGTGAATGAAGAATAGTATTTGTGTCATATTTAGGTGTTGATCTACACCTATGATGCTAATAAACAAAGATAGTAGAGAATTATTAGTGTAATGATATGTATAAGTGAAAAATGTCACTCAGACATATGTAAAAAATATATGAATCACTGATGATTCACTGGATAGTATTAGTACTGTTGTGATTTAATGTTGTTCCAAGAATGCATTGACAGAAATAACTCTGAATAAAGACAAGCTTTGTTTACATAAATAATGAAATAGTATAGAGTAGGTAGTGTCAACATACTCTACATAAACAATAGTAAAACATTATCTTCTCAGAGTAAACAAATAAATATAAAGTAGGTATTTATTATGTATGTGGTGTATTTATGTATGTATGTTTATGTATATATATTCTATAAATAAATTATTAAATTTATCATATTAGTCATACACCTATATACACATGAGCACATAAGCACACACACAAACACACATGTATAGTATATATTATATACACATATATACCTATACATACATAAACATACATATACACACATATACATGAAAATATACATATACATATACAAACAACACACCCCACATAGAAAGATTTAATATCAGATCTAGGTAATATCATTAAGTACCAGTGTAATGTGATATATGCAATATATATATGACATTTTTTAATATCACAACAGTAAACAGTACAAACCCAAACACAGTGACCTTGACATATATCACACATATAAACAGTGAACTTTACCTATATAACACATATACATGTAGTTAGTTAAGGGGACGAGCGCCATTCGTTTAAACAATATTTTATTCTATTTTTTTATGAGAAAATATGTATAATAGATTACTTTTACGTCTATACATCTAAAAAGTGTGATATAAATCATAATATTAGTATCTAACAAATTATTTTTTATAGACCATATTTTTTTACAATATTATTCAAAATAGTAAAATTATAAGAATATATATTATATGATAAAATTGTGAATACTCGATTGATTGAAACAATTTGAAGACCATTAGAACTGTCATATTATGTTGTTTATTTATAATTTAATTTAATGAATATGTAAATACAAAGGCGACGCTACATGTCATGCATTAGCCAATGAATATTCAAGCTTTTATACCTGTATTTTCTGTCATTCAGTTCACAATTTATTATTATTACAGTGAATTTTGTATAGCTGTGTATATATATATATATAATTAGTGTATACATATTTACAAAGATTTTCCGAAGGAAAGATGGTTCACTCAACTGATTTATTGAAATAAAAACGACACTAGCGCAAATGTGAAAGAACTAAAATCTATTTTTGGATTCGTATCTGTTTACATGTAAATTCGAAAAATAATACCCTAATATAATCTTAAATTAAGATATGTATAAAAATTCGATATATATCGAAAAGTAAGTATTATTACCGCAAAAATATTATTTGGAGATATCAAAAGTGAATTCATAAAAATGTTAATGAATTTGTATAGATCAAAAGTAGATCAATTCAGTCATTGTTATTTACATGTAAACTTTTAATGCCGTGAAAATGTAATAAATTAAAAATATATTTTTTAAAATATAATTCACATATATAATATAATATTAAAAGTATATTTGTCTGATAATTAGATTAATTACCTTATGAATTAATAATATTAAATATAACTTAAAATAATACATGTGTATCCATCTAGTGGTTGGTAAAAAACTATATTAAAATAAATACATAGCTTAGATAAGGAGTGAACCATCTTTACTTCGCAAAATCTTTGATATTTATAATGAGATATATATATATATATATATATATATACATGTGTTTTTTATTGCTATATTATCAGTTATTCCATAGTATATCCAACAATATAAATGAAAATCACCATCAATTTACCATAAAAATAACTATTTACTTTGAACTCGATTTTCTCATAACTTTATTTTCTCATGCATACCAACTTTAAAAACCCCAAGGCTTTTTTTCCCTTTATTGAATTTTATTAAAATATTCACAATTATAAAGATATTTAATTGTTTTTTATATGAAACAGTGGTATTCTTTATATTAGTCATAATATATAATACAAATAGTTTAACATAAAATATTAAAGAATAATTAGGTTTATAAAACATAAAATATTTTATAATTGCTAATAGGATTAAAAAAAATACCACTGTTTTCATATAGAATAGATTAACTCTATAAAATAAAAAAAATTAAATTTATATAAATTTAATTTTTAGGGTTATATAACTATATTGTATAAAAAGCCTTCGGGTTTTTAAAACACATATCAATTCCCTATCTCCTACATGTTAAAATATATTTATAGACCGAACGTCACTTGTCCCCTTAAAGGAGAGATAGACAAAATGTAACTGTGACCATTGGTTATAGTTATTAGCATTATAACAGCCTCTAAATGTGACACATATATATGATGGAATGAGACTTCATTGTAGGACAAATGTAGGTGATATATAGATGTATTACAATACAAGTATGCTTGAAATAGAGCACAGGGGTAATATGGACATAGACCTATTGTTATTGGTAACCCTACTTTATTATAAATTATATTTTACATCAATTTACAAATACATCTGAAATATATATATATATATATATATAATCTTAAGAGCGGCTTAGAAAGGACATTAGAGTCATATATTATTATAAATGAAAACTTCATCTAAGTCTCTGGATAAGATAAAATGACTCCACCAAAAAAAAAAAAAATAACAATATATATATATATATATATATATATATATATATGTGTATTATTACTAGAATTAATGTTGCTGCATATATTTCTGTGATCAGTGTTTGAATCTTTATATATGTGATATTTGGATACTAATTTGTATACTAAATTAGTATTACTAATAATAGTCTAGATTAGACTACAGCACAAATAGTATAATACCCCATGTGTTGTATAAATAACATTATCATTGGCATTACTAAATATTGGACATAGTACTGAGTGCTATTTTTAATAGAAAACGATGTTGACAATTAATTATGAGACATAGGCAGATTAATATGGGATTTAGGTTGGAAATGAGGATGAGATGAAGTTATGATATATTGTATATTGTAAGAGTAGTATGATTAGGTAGATGAGAAGGAGTTGGAGGAGGAGGAGGAATATACTCTCAGAGAGATGGCTAGATAGAATGGATCAGTTCGAAGACAAATTTAGGCAGAGGACAACTGCCTGTGTGGCTCAGTTGGCTAAGGCGTCAGATACATATAGAGTAAGACGTGGGTTCAATCCATACCGTACCATTAAAATAGGTCTTAACATAATATTTATAAGTAATCTTATATAATTGAGTAAACAAAATGATAGGCTCTCGTTAAAACCATGTATTCATTAACATAAGAGTGGTTTAGAAGGGACATTAGAGCCATATGGTTATAGTGAAAACTTAATTTAATTTCGTGGATAGGATGAAAGAACTCCACCAAAATAACAATAAATATAAGACTATTAGACATAAATTATATACATATAAATTGAAATTAAAGATAAAATAATACTATAAATTATAGTCTATAATTAAATATAATATAGTAATATTTCCTACAGCTTCGAGGTTACGCGAGGTATTGAATCCGTTGATACTATGCGATCAAATCTACTAACCGCGAACAGTCCGTTCTGGAGTCCGAACGGAATGGGTGTCAGTCGAGCGAGGGCGACGATCTTGAAGCCGTGCCCGCTGTCAATCACTCGCAGGATAGCGGTCAGCGACTCAGTGGTAAGCTGGCCACGGATACAGGGGACAAACAGACGTCGCATGAGGGCGTGCGATAGGGTGAGACCGAACAGGGCGCACAGGATCACTACCGCCGTACCGTACCATAGGCCGTATAGATACCCTGCAGCTATGTTCAGCAGGATGTAACCTGAACACGGGGGGTGTGTGTGTGTATGTGTATTCGGTGAAGCTACATGTTATTTAATGAGGGGAGGATGTGTGTTATGTAATGTAGGGAGACATATACTTACTATTTTGTCCAGTAAGTTAACAAGGGGCATGTGACTATTGTACAGTGTACAACGTAATATGTATGATATTGACATGCATTACGCTGTACTACTAATACTGTACATTGTAGAGTATAGATATTATTCATTCATCAATATCTTAAATATTAGATTAGGCAATTTTGTAATATAATAGTAATTCGTTATGTAATAATTATAACATCATTATGAAATTGTAATAAATTAATTATTAAATTAAATTAAATTACTAAATAGAGTGCACAATGTTTATATTTACTATCTATTTTTCCTTAAATTTTTCCTTAAATAAGTAAATATATAAATAGTTAACATTATTAATAATATTAAAATAATATTATATTTAGTTTTTTCAAGGATATCACATATTTTGTGAAACTTATATATTACGTTTACATTATTTTATTTTATTGCATTATGGTCCGTGATTATCACAAGGGTTTATAATATAAACTTTATATGCTCACTTCGGTATGTGATGAAGCTAAATAAAGTAGAAAAAAAAATATCAATATATATATAAATATATGAGTATTTATCGAGTAAATATATATATAGTATATCTGCTGATTAATTTAGAGGCGTAACCACCACTCCGCGATCGCTTTAATCTAAGAATGCACTCATTATAACAACCACCATGTCCATGTCGTTTAACTGATAACCTCATCCTAATATTATAAATATAATTGAATATATATATTATATTATATAGAATGTCGACATATATAATACAATAAACATATTTTTCTTCAAACTGATTTTATAAATAAATTTTTTTTTAAATGAATGTATTTCTACATTACAATTACATAATTATCTTTTATTATGTGAAATCATTGAAATATAATTAAATATACCACTAAAAACATCTATTTCAGAGTACTAAAATGTACCATTTCAGAGGAATTATCTGGAAGCAGGCCGCCGATTGTTATTATAATAATGTCAGAGTTCAAGGTGGTCGGTACTTATATATGCACTACTGCACATTATACGCATTATAAGATATTTTATACTAACACAATATTTTATAGGCTCACTTGGGGATATAATGCAGCTAAAAAAAACAGCAAAATAAAACCAAACCAAAGAAATCACACAACCCCAAAATAAAAATGTAACTCTGACATTATAATAATAATAATTGGCGGCCTCTTAGAAATTCACTTTTCAGAGATAGCAAGCAGACGTTGTATCATTAGTTTTATTAATTTAATTCGAAAAATAGATTTAATTGAACTTTGTCATTCTTTGTCATATCATTGTATATTTATATTTTGTCAAATAAATAAAATAGTAAACTATAGTAAGAGTTAATCCGAGTTAATGAATTTATCCGGGTATTTTTTTGAACATACTTATATAATTGTTTTAATAAATGTATACAAATTTTGTATTATTATTATAATAATATATTATTAAATATATATTTTATTATTATAATAAAATCAAAGACATCTATGGGTCGAAGAAATCTCTCTAGCTCTATGGGTGAAGACCCACATATATAACGTCTTTGAATAAAATATATAATTATTATATATAATATATAATATTAATAATAAAACAATTTTACATTTTTAAAAATAATAATTATTATATTATTAAATATAATATATTGGAAAATAAATGTACATTAATTTATATATTAATTAATATTAAAAATGTAATAGTTTGTTATTATATTAATATATTTGTGTAATAAATTACTCATTAACTATTAATAATTTATGAAATAAATGATTATAATAATTATTATTATATATTATTTAATAATTATTATAAGTTACTTATTATAATAATAATATATAATAATAATTATTATCAATAATCATTTATTTCATAAATACAATTATAATATTTCAATAATATTATTATTATAATATTATATTTTATATTTATAAAATAATAATTATTTTAATTAAAAATATAAACTATTTATTACACAATCATTGTGACAATGTGTAATTTACACATGATAATTTTAATTTTAATTATTTAAAATATAATTTACTAACCCCATGTTAGAGGAAAAGAAACCACGGTAAACAGGCAACTAAATACCAGGAAAGCCACCCATAAATCGGTATGCTCTAGAGACAGCAGTAAATACTTAACGTAGCCGCGCAGGACGAACAAGAATACACAAATTATTCCGATAGCTATAGATGAGTACACTCCTATAGTGAACCAACTGGGTCCGATGGGTTGTATGGACGTAAGGTGGGTGGTATCCTTGGTGTCGTCGGCTAATGTTATGGCGATATCGTCGGGTACTGGATCTTTCATCGATATCGGATCATATCGCTCATATGACGGAGGAGGGGGGCATCCGCTACTCGCGTCGCGATCTTCGTTAAATGATATCATATTCGATAGTTTTGAGCGCAGGTGTAGCAGCATTCTGTTAACCTTGCCGATAATGTTCTAACGATATATTAATTATACGGTAGATTTGTGTATATCTAGTATAAAAATAAAAATATACACTAGTTATTATTGATATAAAAATAATTATATAGTATTGATTGGTTACTACCTGAGAATTATTAACACCCACATTGGGCAGATGTGTATTTTGTTTATTTTAAGCATAGCTTTATAGTTTATCGTTAGGTATAATCATAGAATTATAGTTTAAACTATAAATCTATGGGTATAATACAAATCTAGGATTTTAAGCATACATTTATAGTTTACCAAATAAAATAAATTAGTAAAATAAATATCTGTGATAGAGCTAGAGAGAACCCTATTTCTATAATTTTAAGATACAAATATATAATTACATAATAATATATATATGAGTGTGTGTATGTTTAAAATGTTAAGGTATTGCCTATATTTATTATCTAAGAATAGTATACACAATTCTTTACATAAATATTAATTAATATTATATTAAATATATAAATATATATATTTGTTTTTTCTTGAGACAAAATATCTTCTGTTAAATCACAGGAAAAAAATGTTATATATTTGTTTTCCCTCACAGTTATATATAACATCACGTTATACATGTTAAATATGTAACCACCCAGCAAAAACTAATAGCAGCATAACAGCATATGTAATATCATCACATGTTTACATTGTGCTATTATGCTGCTATTATGCTTCTATTAAATGTATATTATTCTGCTATTAATTTGTCATTCTATTATGCTGCTGTTATGCTGCTATTTAAAGTATATTATGCTAATATTATGCTGCTATTATGTTGCTGTTATTATAATATCATCATAATATACTTTTAAAATTAATAGCAGCATAATATTAGCATAATATACTTTAAATAGCAGCATAACAGCAGCATAATAGCATGACAAATTAATAGCAGCATAATATCATATGTAATATCCTAAAATGTTTACATTGTGCTATTAAATGTATATTATGCTGCTATTAATTTGTCATGCTATTATGCTGCTGTTATGCTGCTATTTAAAGTATATTATGCTACTATTATGCTGCTATTATGTTGCTGTTATTATAATATCATCATAATATACTTTTAAAATTAATAGCAGCATAATATTAGCATAATATACTTTAAATAGCAGCATAACAGCAGCATAATAGCATGACAAATTAATAGCAGCATAATATACATTTAATAGCACAATGTAAACATTTTAGGATATTACATATGATATTATGCTGCTATTACTGTTTGCTGGGCACATACATATATATATATATATATATATATATATATATATATTATATAAATATATTTAGGAGTATATACTTAATTATAAAATACTTAATTATATAATCCTAAAGGACTCATGAACCTACTAAGATATTCATTAATATAAATAATTATGAAAAAAACCCTGATGAAAAACTAAAACTGATTATTTATATAGGCTGCATGATTATTTATATACATAATAATAATAATTTCAGAATGTAGGCATGACCATAGTAAAAGAAGAAACGTGATGCTTATCTAGTCGTTTACCTCCTCGGGTTTACCTGTTTCAATTTCTTAAAGAACATTTATGAGGAGAAAAGGATTGTAAAAAAAAAATAAAAATAAAATAAAATGTTATGATTTAAAGTGAATCTGAATGTATCTGCAGGTTAATGAATGTATCTGAGTGTTTCTGAATATATTTAAATTAATCTGAATATATCTGAATGTATCTTAATGAATCTGCATGTATCTGAATGTATCTTAATGAATCTGAGTGTATCTGAATGTAATTGAGTGTATCTAAATGTATCTGAATGCATCTTAATGCATCAGAGTGTAGGAATACCAGTAAACTCGGACCAGGTAAACTCGGACCACTTTTGAGGTAAACTCGGACCACTTTTAAAGTAAACTCGGACCACTTTTTAAAAACATTAAGAATATTAGGACCACTTTTAAAATGATTATATATTGTATATTTCTATAATATAATATGATTTAACTTACTTCCACCTTATATAATTATATTATATCTGTTAAATAAATTATAAAAAGAGTCATTTAATATGATATTTTTGTGGAGTTATATATTTAAATAGGTAAATATTTAATTTGAACTCGCACTACTTTTGAAGTAAACTCGGACCACTTTTGAGTGTAGCTGAATGTATTTGATTGTATCTGCATGTATTTGAATATATCTTAATTAATCTGAGTGTATCTGAATATATCTGCATGTATCTGAGTGTATCTGAATATATCTGAATGTATCTGAATGCATCTGAATGTATCTGAGTGTATTTGAAAGTATCTGAATGCATTTGAATGTAACTGAATGTATCTGAATGAAGCTGCATGTATCTGAATGTATCTGAATGTATCTGAATTTATCTAAATTTATCTGAATGTATCTGAATTTATCTGAATTTATCTGAATTTATCTGAATGTATCTGAATTTATCTGAATTTATCTGAATTTATCTGAATGTATCTGAATGTATCTGAATGAACTCATTTAGATTAATTACATACAATTAATGTCATAATAAATTGTGTATTAATCATAGCATTATAAGACCGTTAACTTTTGTTATACTTTCTGAATTCCATATTTTATCTTAATATATGTCTAACATTATTTCAAGTATTGCTTGATATAGTTCGATGAATACTCGCAAATCATCATGTCTGGGGACCCATGTGATTTTTACAAAGGTTAACTAATTTCTTTTTTAGAAGATTCAACACAAATATTTTCTTCTAATAAACCTTGTCTCTTAGCAGAATATTTAAAAAATATGCAGATTTCTAATAATATGCACATCATATTTTGAATTAATGATATTTTGCATGCATTTACTATTGATAGATTTAATACATGTGAAATACAGTGTACATATGTAGCTTTAGGATACTTATTATGAATTATAGTTGACGCTATTTTTACTATGCCAGACATATTTCCTACTCCATCGATTGCCCTCTTAAATTTTCAATATTTAATTCAGCTTTAGTTAGTATATCCATAATCAAATTAACTATACTTTCTCCAATAAGATTTACAAATCCTATGAAAGAAATAATATTTTCAGTGTATACACTTACCATTAAAATATCTAATTTCTAAAGCAATTTATTCAGTATTAGATACATCTGTGGTTTCATCAGCTAGTACACTAAAATATTTAGCTTTTTTGATATCATCAATTATTATTTCTTTAATATATTTACCACATTCAAATATTAATTAATTTTGTGTTGTTTTTGAGGTGTATTTAGCATTTTTTATTACAAATTAACATTACACACGTATTATTTTAATATATCATGTCCAGAGTTTATACATTGTTTTAGAAGTACATTGAAATTTCCTAGATAAGAATTTGGAGCAGTAGAATACTCATTATATGACCACGTAATGAAATAGTTTGTCATACACAAATAATGATTATATCTAATATTGATTTAAATTGTTCTCTGTTGCATTCAATTTGCTTAGATATGTAATTGGTGACTTGTATTATAGCTGATTGCATCTTATATTCCATCACTGCAATATATCGATAATTGTCTTCCAAAGAGTTATTGTGGTAAATAGTATGTTAAAATAATAATAATTAATTGTATATTATTAATTATTATTTTATATTATTCTAATAATTATTCAATTATAATTTACTAATTAATAATTATTTATCAATACTTATTATTAATTAATAACAATTAATTGTATATTATTAATTATTAATTATATATTATTTTAATAATTATTAATTAATATAGTATTTTAAATTTTACAGCATTAATATACATATATATATATACACGATTTATTTAGTATCACTATATACCAGTATACCGCCACTTAATTATTATAAATAAAATATATTTTAAAACTTTGAAAAATGTTTAACAATATTCTTTAAGGGCATCCTAGTATCATCAAAAATAACGCCAATATTTACATGTAAATATGTTCAAGATCATCTCCGTTATCGCCCTAGACGTCCTCCGTATGCTATCCGGGATGGCCTCCGGCATCGTCTTCGTGAATGCCATGTATCTAAACTTGTTGGCCAGCTTCTAGTCCGACAAATTGAATAGTCAAGATGCAGAAGTTAAAAGTTAGTATACACATATAAATATTATAGTGTCATGATAATTGATTTATTAATATACAATTTATAATTTCAGGATAATTAAGATCATCAGTAGTTTTCTTCCTGCTTGGCTAGATGAATATCTTCATGAATATGTTCAAGATCATCTCCGTTACCGCCCTATACGTCCTCCGTATGCTATCCGGGATCGCCTCCGGTATCGTCTTCGTGAATGCCATGTATCTAAACTTGTTTGCCAGCTTCTATTCCGACAAATTGAATAGTCAAGATACAGAAGTTAGTATTTAATGTATACATCCATACATATATATATATATATATATATATATATATATATATATATACTAGGGTGGGTGGCCGGCGTTGCCCGTGAATGAGACTATTTTGGTGTGGGTGTAATGGGTTAGTTGAGACCATTGGGTCTTTTTTAGATTTTTAAATAATGTTTTCTAGCAGTCAGTGGGCCGTTATTTATCTTTTTTTTATATTAATGAAAAAAAAACAATGATAATTTCATAATGTATTTATTAAAACAAAACTTCGTATTTTAAGTTGAGTATTAAGTCACGAAACTTAACTTTGTCCGTGTCGAATAAAACGGCAATTTCATCCGCGTCAACTGGTGCATTGAATCGACCACGATGCTCTCCAGCTGGTACTGCCTTATCGACTATCCGTAGATTGTATTCCGGCACTTCTTGGTCGAGTACGTTAGAATAAACGTGAACATATGCGTTTACACGTTGTATACAACGTGCCTATGGCATGGCCATGCCTATAGGCATTCCATGTAAATAACAATATAAATAAATATACTTTTATAGGCTCACTCGGGAAGTAATGGAGCTAAAAAAAACCTACACAAATTAAAACTTAACCCAACCTAACCACAACTGTGAAAATAACAATATAAATGAATATTTTATAGGCTCACTCGGGAAGTAATGCAGCTAAAAAAACCTACACAAATTAAAACGTAACCCAACCTAACCACAACAGTGAAAATAACAATTTAATTAAATATGCTTTTGTAGGTCTCACTCGGGAAGTAATGCAGCTAAAAAAAAACTACCAATAGTAAAACTTAACCCAACCTAGAAACAATAGTGAAAATAACAATATAAATAAATATACTGTTATAGGCTAACTCGGGAATTAATGCAGCTAAAAAAACCTACACAAATTAAATATAACCCAGCCTAACCACAACTATTAAAATATACTTGTATAGGCTCACTCGGGAAGTAATGCAGCTAAAAAAAACCTACGCAAATTAAAACTTAATCCTACCTAACCACAACTGTTAAAATATACTTGTATATATACAAGTATATTTTAACTATAGGCTAACTATACACAAATTAAATGTAACCCAACCTAACCACAACTGTTAAAATATACTTGTATAGGCTCACTCGGGAAGTAATGCAGCTAAAAAAAACCTACAAAAATTAAAACTTAACCCAACCTAACCACAACTGTGAAAATATACTTGTATAGGCTCACTCGGGAAGTAATGCAGCTAAAAAAAACCTACAAAAATTAAAACTTAACCCAACCTAACCACAACTGTGAAAATAACAATATAAATAAATATGCTTTTATAGGGATCACTCGGGAAGTAATGCAGCTAAAAAAAACCTATACAAATTAAAACGTAACCCAACCTAACCACAACTGTGAAAATATAATTGTATAGGCTCACTCGGGAAGTAATGCATCTAAAAAAAATCTACCAATATTAAAACGTAACCCAACCTAACTACAACTGTGAAAATAACAATATAAATAAATATGATTTTATAAGTTCACTCGTGAAGTAATGCAGCTAAAAAAACCTACACAAATCAAAACTTAACCCAACCTAACCACAACTGTGAAAATAACAATATAAATAAATATGCTTTTATAGGCTCACTCGGGAAGTAATGCAGCTAAAAAAAACTTACACAAATTAAAACTTAACCCAACCTAACCACAACTGTTAAAATAACAATATAAATGAATATGCTTTTAAAGGCTCACACGGGAAGTAATGCAGGAAAAAAATCTACCAATATTAAAACTTAACCCAACCTAAACACAACAGTGACAATAAATATAACTAAAAATATTTTTTTATAAATCTATATTTTTTTCTTTGACATATAATGATGACATTTGGCGAAATATTAAAACAGAGATTGTAACCCTATTATTCATATTTTAATGATTTTTCTGATTTTATTACATGTATTTTCGTATTCCTAATCTGATGAATCCATAATTTATACGAAAATATTACCGGAAGTCGGTCAAATAGACTATTCTAAAATCATGTATTTTTCACTTTTTCGGCCGTAGCTCGAAGAGATATTAAACATAAGAAGTCCCAATTTATAAAATTATATTCTATTTTAATTATCTATTTAATAAAGTTAAAATTATTGAAATTGAATAATTATTGTAGATTTTGATTTTTTACATCACCGTATCGTATCACATATTTAATAATTTATTTTTACATGGCGTAGATAGGAAATAATTAATATAAACTCGATTTTACTCGTTCTTGAATTACACCTCAATAATACGGGTAAATAAATTCCGATACACTTGTTTTTATTTAGATATTCAAACCGGAAGTACCATTTCGTAAATCTACGTAATGTATTCGAAATTAAAGAAACTCATTTTTACGAAATTATTTACGATAATTTTTGTTATTAAAAATTTGCGTCGAATTTAAATTTTTCGATTACGTAAATCGATTAAAAAATGACACTATTTAACGATTATTGGTATCGCGTGAATACATATTCAAAAAAGTAAATCATTCATGTTACCCCCGCTGCCCCACTTTATCTCCCGACGTTTTCCTTACGTTTTCCTTACGGCGAATTTTAATTATTTGAATTTATACAAAATATTAAATATTAAATTGTAATGATAAAAATCCAAAATACTACCAGAAATATTGCCCGTAGATGAAAAAGAGTGTGCGCATACTATGTATTCCTAATGATATTTCGGGTAGCTAACCTCATATGTATACATTGGCAAAAAAAATTTCAAATCGAGCATTATTTGAATTTAAGTATACACTTTGTTTAGATTTTTGACGGAAAAAGACTTTAATGGGCAAGAGATTTTGAAAAATGTTGAAAAAAAATCCATACATATATATATATATATATATATATATATAGATATATATATATATACTTATATAACTATACATAGTACGTGCAATGCATACGTCGTGCATGTATGTGTGTGTAATTATGTAAAATCTATATATAAACTATTACCGGCCTTTGTCTAATTTTAATCCCCTGATGACCTAGATTAATATACAATATGATGCACTATAGTCACAGAGCTAGAGAGAAAGTGTCTCTCTAGCTCTAAGAATATAGTACACATGTTAAATATTGTTATGTTGATATAATTACATTCGTATATATATTTAGTAATAGGGTGTACATTGTACAATTGTACAATGTACACTGTACATGATATACCTAAGTGTATATAAATTCGCATATATGTAAGTTATAGTATAAAATGACGATCTTGCCATTACCAATGATGCCCTCATCTTCACCCCTGGTTCATGTAATAGTCACACCTCTACCTAAAACCACCATTGGTTCAACATACACCTATATTCAGTTGTAAATTACCTCCTACACACGATGTTCATTTATAAAGTATGCCGCCCGTCATGTATAGCCATATATACATATATATATATATATATATATATATATATATATATATATATATATATATCTGGAATTATACACTGTGCTATTTAATGAACAGAAACCTCTATATGCGCATACTATATACTATATATGTATATTATAATCATATATGATCATATATGTATACATACTTGTATTATTATCATTATAAATATACCCTTGCATTCCCAGTTTATTATTATATATATTATTCACGTGTTATATCATATCCGTATTTTGTGTATTGTTCCTTGTAATAAATGAATGAATTATTTTACGTTTCTTTTTTACTGTGTATGGGTAAAATATACGTTCCACTAGGTGTTTAATCATGTGTAAAAATATACGTTCCACTAGGTGTTTATTTATGGGTATAAATATACGTTCCACTAGGTGTTTATTTATGGGTAAAAATATACGTTCCACTAAGTATTATTTATGGGTAAAAATATATGTTCCACTAGGTGTTTATTTATGGGTAAAATAATACGTTCCACTATTGATTTTTTGTATGTAAAAGGAAACCGTTTATCTGCTCACAAACTACCTATGATTCGACCACCTACTGGTATATATTATTTGACCTATAATGTTACGTCGCGGCAACTAGTTTCTGGTTGCTTGGGGTATACTATTTAATAGTATATATATATATAGATTCATGTTTTCTTAAATCTTCAATCGCTTCTTTAAACGTAATCATGGGCGAAGGGATACATTTTACAACCTGATTGTGATTAATTTTTTAATGCAAAACACATGGTATACACAATCCTCCATTTAAATATTCATTATAGGATAACCAATATATGTGTGTAACCACTTAATTTAAAATGTACGAGTATTTCCATTTTCTTTATGTGGTTTAAAAACGTGCTCTTTGATGAATGTTGTACAGGTATTTTCTTTAGCAGAAGATACCTCTCTTCATGTGTTTTACTTGTTAATTCATTATAAGTAGTGCAAATATCTATAAATTAGATGACAATTAATGAATAGACTTAGAATAAAATATGTATAAACCTACCTATAATTGATATTGAAGAATTTGCTGATTTAACCACATAATCTATTTTACATAGCTTTTTTATAGTCACTTCCCCTGGTATTTCAGGACTATTAAATTAAATAATATCCACAAATTCAACATAATCATGAAGGGGGTCATGAGCCCCCCTAAGCCCCTGTAATCGTCCCTGGTACCGGTTAGTGTCGAGTTGTAGTCATTGATGCGGGATTTTATAAGTAATTCGATGAGAAGTTTAGTAGTAGGTAAGTCGAAATATGGTCTTATTTCCGAATATTATATTGATGGTATGTATTTATTTTGTAATAGTATTATGTGATCAGTCAAGGGATCATTTAAGGAAATACTTGATGGTGAGTTCAAACTATTTAACTTAATGTATGGAGATATATCTCCATATAGGTGGGTTATCCTTTATATATTATAGGAAATTAGAAAATTAGGGACATTGTGATAACATGTATGTTACGTAGTTCTGTCTTGGTCTAGTTAAGTAATAATATTATATACTTAAGTGATTTTGCGATAGCCTATTTTGTATATAATGCATGTTTGAAGTTCACTCGAGTTAGTTATGTTAGAATAGAGTTATATATCAGCCGTATACATAGTATATAATTTGAAGGTCAATAAGTGTGTTAATTAGGTTAGATAGTATATACATCGATACAATATCGGAGAATGTATTGCCTTGTGGCTAAGGAGTTCGAAGGTAATTTTATGATGCGTGCACGCATGGGTAGTGTATTTTTTATTTTCACATATTATTAACGTTCATAGATGTAATTGGAGAATCATGCCAATGTTATATCAGTAGTATTTTAAATAACCTTAGTATATTGATTATAGTTTACGGAGACTATTAAGTTACCAATAATTGAAATCACAATATAGATTCAAAATATAGTATTCAATACTATTATTCCTTCAAAAATCGTATTATCTGTTATCAAGTAGTGCGTTTTTATTCAAGTAATGGACCAGTTGTATGTATACAATTTGTTCTAGTATTTGGCTAGTAGTATGAGTTGTGATATTGGGTGGTAATTTGTAAGTAAATTTATGTCTGAAATAGTTTTTTTTTAAATGAAGACCTTATTTCATGTTTAATCCGTTCAGGGATGGTCCCAGTCGCTAGTGAGATATCAGTAATTTCTTTGAATAATACGGCTATATTGAAATATTTGTTATGACAATTAGTGGAATTAGATCACTTGTGGATCAATTTAAGTAATATTAATGGTATGCATACTATAGTAGATATATGAAAATGGTGGTGTATAAATAGTCTGTTAGAGGGTATAGGCTAGGTGGTTAATGGGTAAATATGTCATGAATTGGTATCAGTATTAGGAAAGTAAATCTAATTTGGAATTAAAGTACTTTGTCAGAGAAAATTCAACAAATATTTCACAAATTATATCATATGATATATTAGGAAGAAGTATACAATCGCGTCCAAGTATTTGGTGATCAGTTATATAGAGATTTGTGTAAGTAACATTATAGCGTAAGTATAATTATAATACTTATAAGTATACTTATAATAATTATAATTGTTATATTGTAGTAGTTTGCTTTAACAATGCATGTTATTTAGATATTTGTTAATAATATTAAAATATTTGTATATATAAATATTTAAATAAAGATAAAATTATGTTTTACAAATTTATTTTTAAAAATAAATCGTTTTCCCTGAGTTTCGCAATAATATGTAGGCCGGTGTAGTTATGAATCTTCATTATTACATTGGATCTATATTATAGCCTGGCTAGATATAGCTGGCATAGTCGTAATATCAGAAACACTGAAACTACATCACCTCGTATCTAACCATCGCTCATTGCTACCAACACTACGCCAAAGAACTCAAGAAATTCTTATAGTTATGGCTTAGATTGGGAGCGTTAGGGGACGTTGAATTCAAGGTAGAACCGTTATTACTTCTCGAGTTGCGCAGTATCATCTGACTAGTACCGACATCCGGGGCCGCCACCGTTGACCTATTTCTTTTGTTTACTGATTTAGATCGAGAGGCACGTCTGCTGCTATCACCTCCGCTCTGCGAGTTACTGCGACCTCCCCTTTTAGAATCACCACTTCTAGTACTACTTCTACCGCGAGCACCACCTCTTCCAAGTGAACTCGAACTCGTCGCGGTCGATGACCTCGCTTTACCGGACGTCTTCCGTCCACCCCCTACAGCCAATCTTAACAGGTTACGTAACGGACGTAGAATTCGACCTTTGAACCCCTCGTCGTCGGTATCGTCTGCGTAGAATGCCACCGTCGGATTGCTGAGCTCTCGGAACGCTTCCTTCGTACACGTAGTGATCTGCGTGTGTATGCGTGAGGGTGTGTGCGGGGGTGTGTGCATCGTGTGTATCAGGGTAGTATTGATGACACACATACACCTATTACTAATGCACGTTATATATATATATATATATATTGTAGGCGAGGCATATTCGAGATATCCTCGATAGATAGAGAAATGATAGAGATAAAGGTGTCGAAATAAACGATATAATAATACATAAAACAATAATCACACACGAATTATGTGTGCCGCACGTACTTACAGACTACCGTATAATATGAATTATTGCAACTCTAAACAATTCTAAACACGAAATACTTAGTCTAATAATAATAAAATCATAATATTAACTCATCGGAAATATTAAATTACAGACCAATATATTAACTACATCTATTAACTAATATTATTGAGGAACAGTTTACACTCAATCCTCACACTTATTAACTGACAATATTGTACCGGACATAGGAGAGAAAACATTATATAAACTTCATAATACTGAAACTACCGTACTCTCTCTATTAGACGACTAATTATAAACCTATACAACAACTACTAATTATCTTATCAATTTCATTCAAAACTATCAGACATGAAATACTGATAGAAAATCTTAGTAATATTGGAATAAAAGATACAATTATAGAATGGTTTTCCTATTTTTATTAAAAATAGAAATTATTCTATTAAAAACACAAATATAACTTCTCAACAACTTATACCATCGACCACAGTGTTCTTCGGTCAATACTTGCCCATATTATCTTATATATATATATATATATATATATATATATATATATATATATATCTCTGAAAACAGACAAAATTTATAACATAATTAAATGCTTTATTATACTTATATATTGACTACAAAATACTGACTATACAACTAATATTACTGACATAGGTACGTAACAAACGTAACAAACTTAACTGGCTAAATACTGAAGATACGATCAACTACAAAATTCTTACAATACTTCAAATAAATATGATGTGTAACTTACCATATAATGTACGTCGTACGTAACAATATACACATTAAAACAAAAATAAATAGTTACTAAATATAAATTCTATTAACTTATAAGTTTGTGAATAATTGGTATACCAATTTCACATTGTGATCAATACCATAGGAACAAATATAGTCCTCTTTATCAATTTAATGGATTACTCCTTTCCATTTCAATTTAAAAACTATACATTGTATCTTTTAAGTAATTAAAGTAATTACAAAAATTGATCGAAAATATTTCGCATCATATTTATTTCTATTCGAATTAGGTATATATTCCTATATATATAATCGCCCTTTGTATTTATATTTGATATATAATATTCGAACATAGAATTAGTACTATTAATGATATGTTTAAATACATAATGTCAACAATAAATTCAATATACATACACGCATATACAAAATATACATAAACACACAAACATAAACAAGTGTAAATATTATCAGTTATATATTAAAATGAATAGTGAAAATAGGCGTCACAATTTAGTACTTGGTCATACCCATCCTTTTCCAGCGGACATGATATCTGACCACTATAATATATTTATAAAAATAATAGATATATGTAATTTTAATGTAGAAAAAGTATTTAAAGAAATTATAGAATTTAAAAATATTAAAAAAAACTTTAATTCAAAATTAAATAAATATTATCTTATGGGTATAATTCGCATATTCACTGCGACGCCCACCGCGTTGGTGAATATTGTTAATAATTGTGAATGTACTATATACTATAAATATGATTAATACGTACCTGAGTTTTAAAAGTACGATAAATTGCCTTATAGGACATGGCTAATGATATCAGCGTTAAGGCGATCACGAAAGAAATTGACACGAGTATTTCTACGTAATAGATATATAAGTTAATATTAGTAGTAGTAGTAGTAGTAGTAGTAGTAGTAGTAGTAGTAGTAGTAGTAGTAGTAGTAGTAGTAGTAGTAGTAGTAGTAGTAGTAGTAGTAGTAGTAGTAGTAGTAGTAGTAGTAGTAGTAGTAGTAGTAGTAGTAGTAGTAGTAGTAGTAGTAGTAGTAGTAGTAGTAGTAGTAGTAGTAGTAGTAGTAGTAGTAGTAGTAGTAGTAGTAGTAGTAGTAGTAGTAGTAGTAGTAGTAGTAGTAGTAACCTGTAACCTGTAACCTAATGTTTTAGGCACTGCCATCAACTTCATCAGAAATTTTCGGCCGTGCATTAAATGTTGACTAGTTGTTATTAGGATAAGCCAAAGAGAAAAGATATGTCTTAAGCTTATTTTTGAATAACATGGTTGATTGAATAGAACGAATGTTATAAGGAAGTCTATTCCAGGCTATAGGTGCAGATATTGAGAAGGCTCTCTTTTGTTTTATGGATACATTACGCAAATCTGGTATGACTAGAGTATACTTGAGGCAAAGTCGTATTGGGCGTGATGATGTATAGGGAGTAAGTAGAGTATGTAAGTAGTCAGGTTGGCTGTGATGAGTGGCATGATGGGTTAGCATACATATTTTATATATTATTCTGTATTTAATTGGGAGCCAGTGTAATATTTTCATGTAAGGTGATATGTGTGTTCTAGAGAATTTATTTATATTGTATATGAGTCTGACTGCTGAATTTTGCAAAAGTTGTAGTTTATGTAGTAAATAATCCGGTATACCATTAATAATCGAATTACAGTAATCTAATTTAGGTAGAATAAGAGATGTTATAAGTAGTTTAGCAATTTCAGTGGATATTGAAGGTCTAATAATTTTTATAGTGTATAATATAAAATTTACTGATTTAATTATATTGGAGATCTGATGTGTAAATGATAA
>OZ025244.1:33965717-33975717 GCA_964019155.1 Osedax fenrisi
CATCTTCGGTGAAGATTAACTCCTCGTTGTCTCCTCCTAAATGGTGTTCCACAAGGCATGTTATTGGCCATATATTGTTTATTATTTATATTCTTCCTATAAAATCAATTTTTCACAAATATCCTAATATTAACTATCATCTTTAAGCCGATGATCTTCATATATATGGTCATTTCCTAGTTCTAGTGATTCTGGTCTGATTCAAATGTCTATGTTTAATTGTATTACTGATCTCACTCATTGGTTCTCTCATAACTCTATTTCGTTAAATATAACTAAAACTAATACTATCATATTCTCAAGACCAGTTCTCCTCTATCAATCTCACATCATTTTCTACTATCTCTTCTAACTTATCAATCTATAACTACCCTCGATTTTACTATAACCTATCACCTAGACTAATATCTACACGTTAATAACATGATACGCACGCCGTGCGTCGCACGGCAAACTATTATTAATATTAGAAAATCTCGTTATATCTTACATTTTCCATGACTAAATGTTTAATGCACTCGCTATTATTCAGTAGACTTATATACTGATGTTATTATTTTATACGTTACCTGTTAACCTGATACTACTGATTTTTTTTATTTAATTATATACACCATTATATGCATCCTACTAGTATATAGTGTAATATACACACATGTGTGCACAGTGTATTTTTATTTATTGTTTATTTATACCGCGGGTAATCAAATTGTGCGTTAATATAAGTAATATAGAATACTAGAAAATACTAGTAGTGATATTATTACATATATACTATAGTTTATATTCATTACATTTTGTGGGGCCTTGCCCCCTCCCTGGTATACATTTCTGGCTATGGGACTGAGTAGAAGTAGTAGTAGTAGTAGTAGTAGTAATATTATGATACTATAGGATTAAAGTAGTATCTTAAGTATGTATCTTCATTCAGTGTGTATATATAAGTAGATGTATATGTATATGTGTTTATATAAGTGTGTATGTGTGTGAATATGTATGCATGGTTATATGTAACTGTGTGGATTTGTATACATGTATTATTTCGTGTATGCTATTTTATGTAAACCTGTAAACCTGTAAACCAATGGTTTATACACTTCTTATACTTTGTATAATAGACATACGTGTTGATCGATGGATAAGTTAATTTGAATTGCCAAAAAACAATATCATAAAGATATGTTTTAAGCAATTTAAAAAAACTGCAGTAGAGGTAGTTGATCTTAATTGTTGAGGGAGGGAATTCCAAATAGTAGGTGCCGAGATATAAAAAAGTCTTCTATTAGTTGTAGTCATATTTGTCGATAATAAGATAACTAACATGTCAAGATAAGCATTCCTAGTGTTAATGTTATGTATACGTTTTGTTATGAGTGAGCAGATGTAATCAGGGAAGTTATTATTGCAAGCATTATGAACAATGAGAGATATTTTATAGATAATTTGAGATTTTATTGGAAGCCAGTGAAGTGACGCTGTAAGAGGTGAAATGTGTACGAGTGATACACGAAGTATAGGTATGCATTTGTGTACGTGCATTTAAACACGTATTGCATTGCACATACACTTCTACACGTACATTGTACGTCGTACATATGATGGAGCCAGTATAACATAATGCATATAGGCAATACTGTAAAGAATATATGACCTCACACACATAAGTGTGCTAGTGTGTATGTGCATGTTTATGTTAGTCGTATACGCAGGGCGATTTACGGCTTTCGTGAATGATGTGTGCGTGAGTGTGGGTATGTGTACATATGCGTGTATGCATATATGCCTGGGGTCTATGGATCAGCGTTTGTATATGCGTGCGAGTGTATTATGGGTATGTGTGTACGTATGTGTGTGCGTATGTGTGTATGCATATGTGTGTGTGCATATGGGTGATGATGATACGATACAACATAAACCTTTGACTTCCTTCTCGTGCACATTATCCCAATTTAAGGACACACCCTCCACTGACCTATGGATAATGTAGGAGGTACTGGCGATGAATGCGCTGGTCAGTAGTGTCATTACGGCCACATTAACATTGATGACGGTCATTTCTTGTATCGGCGTTTACTTTTATGTAGTAGTTTAAGCGGGATTTTAGCGGGATTTTCGTTTTCGGGTTTATTGAATAGTAGAAATATATTGAACTTGTGCAGTAATGAATAATTAAATAATGGAATAGGGCAATTAAATATATTAAACTAATTAACATTATTCAATTACAAATATTTAATTAAAAATTATAATTTTATTAAAACTGTTTAATATAAAATTATAATTTTATTAAATTTACTATTAATTAATTTAAATATATAAACGATAATAT
Organism: Osedax fenrisi; assembly: GCA_964019155.1. Classification (NCBI taxonomy): domain Eukaryota; kingdom Metazoa; phylum Annelida; class Polychaeta; order Sabellida; family Siboglinidae; genus Osedax; species Osedax fenrisi. The sequence continues at coordinate 33,968,047 of OZ025244.1, forward strand.
AAATATACACAAATAAACATATGTATTAATACTACTACTACTACTACTACTACTACTACTACTACTACTACTACTACTACTACTACTACTACTACTACTACTACTACTACTACTACTACTACTACTACTACTACTACTACTACTACTACTACTACTACTACTACTACTACTACTACTACTACTACTACTACTACTACTACTACTACTACTACTACTACTACTACTACTACTACTACTACTACTACTACTACTACTACTACTACTACTACTACTACTACTACTACTACTACTACTACTACTACTACTACTACTACTACTACTACTACTACTACTACTACTACTACTACTACTACTACTACTACTACTACTACTACTACTACTACTACTACTACTACTACTACTACTACTACTACTACTACTACTACTACTACTACTACTACTACTACTACTACTACTACTACTACTACTACTACTACTACTACTACTACTACTACTACTACTACTACTACTACTACTACTACTACTACTACTACTACTACTACTACTACTACTACTACTACTACTACTACTACTACTACTACTACTACTACTACTACTACTACTACTACTACTACTACTACTACTACTACTACTACTACTACTACTACTACTACTACTACTACTACTACTACTACTACTACTACTACTACTACTACTACTACTACTACTACTACTACTACTACTACTACTACTACTACTACTACTACTACTACTACTACTACTACTACTACTACTACTACTACTACTACTACTACTACTACTACTACTACTACTACTACTACTACTACTACTACTACTACTACTACTACTACTACTACTACTACTACTACTACTACTACTACTACTACTACTACTACTACTACTACTACTACTACTACTACTACTACTACTACTACTACTACTACTACTACTACTACTACTACTACTACTACTACTACTACTACTACTACTACTACTACTACTACTACTACTACTACTACTACTACTACTACTACTACTACTACTACTACTACTACTACTACTACTACTACTACTACTACTACTACTACTACTACTACTACTACTACTACTACTACTACTACTACTACTACTACTACTACTACTACTACTACTACTACTACTACTACTACTACTACTACTACTACTACTACTACTACTACTACTACTACTACTACTACTACTACTACTACTACTACTACTACTACTACTACTACTACTACTACTACTACTACTACTACTACTACTACTACTACTACTACTACTACTACTACTACTACTACTACTACTACTACTACTACTACTACTACTACTACTACTACTACTACTACTACTACTACTACTACTACTACTACTACTACTACTACTACTACTACTACTACTACTACTACTACTACTACTACTACTACTACTACTACTACTACTACTACTACTACTACTACTACTACTACTACTACTACTACTACTACTACTACTACTACTACTACTACTACTACTACTACTACTACTACTACTACTACTACTACTACTACTACTACTACTACTACTACTACTACTACTACTACTACTACTACTACTACTACTACTACTACTACTACTACTACTACTACTACTACTACTACTACTACTACTACTACTACTACTACTACTACTACTACTACTACTACTACTACTACTACTACTACTACTACTACTACTACTACTACTACTACTACTACTACTACTACTACTACTACTACTACTACTACTACTACTACTACTACTACTACTACTACTACTACTACTACTACTACTACTACTACTACTACTACTACTACTACTACTACTACTACTACTACTACTACTACTACTACTACTACTACTACTACTACTACTACTACTACTACTACTACTACTACTACTACTACTACTACTACTACTACTACTACTACTACTACTACTACTACTACTACTACTACTACTACTACTATTACTACTACTACTACTACTACTACTACTACTACTACTACTACTACTACTACTACTACTACTACTACTACTACTACTACTACTACTACTACTACTACTACTACTACTACTACTACTACTACTACTACTACTACTACTACTACTACTACTACTACTACTACTACTACTACTACTACTACTACTACTACTACTACTACTACTACTACTACTACTACTACTACTACTACTACTACTACTACTACTACTACTACTACTACTACTACTACTACTACTACTACTACTACTACTACTACTACTACTACTACTACTACTACTACTACTACTACTACTACTACTACTACTACTACTACTACTACTACTACTACTATTACTACTACTACTACTACTACTACTACTACTACTACTACTACTACTACTACTACTACTACTACTACTACTACTACTACTACTACTACTACTACTACTACTACTACTACTACTACTACTACTACTACTACTACTACTACTACTACTACTACTACTACTACTACTACTACTACTACTACTACTACTACTACTACTACTACTACTACTACTACTACTACTACTACTACTACTACTACTACTACTACTACTACTACTACTACTACTACTACTACTACTACTACTACTACTACTACTACTACTACTACTACTACTACTACTACTACTACTACTACTACTACTACTACTACTACTACTACTACTACTACTACTACTACTACTACTACTACTACTACTACTACTACTACTACTACTACTACTACTACTACTACTACTACTACTACTACTACTACTACTACTACTACTACTACTACTACTACTACTACTACTACTACTACTACTACTTCCTGTTTACATCCTGTCAACATTAATAAATTCATATTACAACATTATCCCATCAATCGAACAATAAGATAAGTCATCACACTCTAACTATTACATATATTATTTATAAAACTACACTCTTTGTTCACAACTTATTATTTATAATTTTCATTCATAACTTTTTCACTTATTGACGTTTATATCATTTATATATCCTAAATTCATAAAATCACTGAACCGTTACAATTTTCTATTATATTTTGTTTACATTTCTGTATTCATATATTTATCTATTTATAGCTTTCTACTTTTGATTTCAATATATTTCATTACATTACACATCAATATGACTAATACATGCATTCAATGTAATATTACAATTACTTGTACAAACTTTGTCACTTGTCTATGTAACTCTGCTATACACTTTAAATGTCTAAATGCACATAATAGCTTGCCATATAATTGGATAACAAGCAGTGCAGTACATAAGCATGTCGTCAGTGTACTTAAATCTCCTTCTTTTAAATTCTCATGCCAGACTTTCCTCCAAAAACCCAACCTTATTCCTTCATCTACAATCCCTCCGCTTTCTACTTCCATGACTGACTTACTAAATACTATTCCTTTCCTTATTAAAGATATATCCTCCCGCCTTGACAAACAAGACACATGTTTACTCAACATATATTCACAATTACAAAATATCAAATCAAACTACAAATACTCAACTATCACTCATCCTACTGTCACTTCCTCAATCCCCTTTCTTCCCCCTCCTCCTCCTTCTACTTCCTCAATCCCCCTCCCTCCCCCTCCCCCACCACCTACCCCTATCCCTAGTCTCCTAGAATTACCCATCAATATGCATTTTAGACCTGTCTCCAATCCATATATTAGTAGACCAAATTGCCAAATAACCCACATAAATCATACTCGACCACCACCTCCATCCATCCCTCCTAATTACAATTCTATTGTCATTGAACACCTAAATAGTAAACAAACGACAAAATTGTTCTTAACCGATCTACTCTTGTATGTACACCTCCCATCTAATGCAATATCTACCTATAAATTCATCAATAATATAGTCATAATATACTTTAATTCCGACAACTCCTACTACACATTTACATCAAAAATACAGAATATTATGAAACAACCCCACTATACAAACTTATATTTTCGTAAACAACGTAGTCTACTTGAAAGAGTACGAGGTAAATTATTATACCACGCCACAAAAGCAAATCTGACTCCACCCAATACTAAATGTACTTACAATAACTCCAACGAAACCTATGAATTAAGAAACATAATCAACTCAAAGGTTGACTGGAAATCAAGTCCCATAAATATAACTCCTCATACCTATAAAACCTGGGAACATTCTTATGAATCTTACATTAAAGCCAAATCGTATGAACCTCATAACACCAGTTCATCTATACCGCCAGCCTGACTGCACCATCTCCCAATCCAACCCCACACCAGTGTCTCACTTACCGCCATAACTATGCATTCACCACCAATGGTAACTTCATCTTCCACACAGAATATTAAAGCTGCCACTCTTAATATCCGATCAATAAGAAACAAAATTGAAATCATCCTTGACCTATTCAATGATCTAGATCTAGATTTTTTATGCCTTACAGAGACCTGGTTATCTAATAATGATACACCTATTATTTCCTCACTGAATACTGATACACACTGTTTTGTCCACCTACCTCGGGATGGTCTCCATCTCGGTGGTGGAATCGGACTACTTTATAACAAAAATATCAAACTGACTAACAACAAAGACCTGAAACAAATATATTCCGAAGCCTTATCATGCACTTTCCACCCCACTAACTCACAGCCCATTACATTTATCACAATATATAGACCACCACATCAATCTATCCCTCTCTTTATTGATGAACTGAATGAACTACTCATAACAACGAATAAGCACACTATAATTCTAGGTGATTTTAACATTCCAATATCACCTTCATCGCACTATTCCAAACTACTCAATCAAACTATAAACTCTCACAACTGCACACAATATGTTACATCATCTACTCATTCATCAGGCAATATTCTTGATCTGATCATAACACATAATACGAATACCTCCATCACAAATACATCCGTTAATAGACTTATCACAGATCATCACATTATTACATTCATTGTTAAATCTCCCAAACCTAAACGACAATCACAAACTATACATTACAGAAAATCTAACAACATAAATATTACTGATTACATGCGTGATTTTACTGACCTAATAAATACTTCCAAAGACCCTACTGACACTACCAACCTTGATATAGTTCTTCTTAAAACACTGGACAAACATGCACCCATCACAACAAAAATTATCACTAAACGTAATAATATAAAATGGTTCAACCCCACACTTTCCTTATACAAACGTAAACTCAGATCCGCTGAAAAAACATGGAGAAAGTTCAGAAGCCATGACAACTTAATTTCTTTCAGGCAACATTCCAGTGAATATAGGTTTATGATAAAGAAGGCAAAACATGATTATTACACTGACACAATTAAAGCTGCTGGAAACGACACAAAAAAACTATTCCAGATATCAAATTCTCTACTCTGTCGTATAACCCCCCGTATTCTCCCAGAGGGCACCCTATCTTCCTTACCTGCATTATTTGATATATACTTCAAAAACAAGGTACAGATAATAATCAATTCCCTTCCTCCTCTAACGCTTCCACCACTAACAACATCTATATACAAATTAGATTCCTTTACCATCCCAACTGCAACAATAATCGACAAGCTTCTTCAAGCCGTCAAGTCATCATGTAAGCTTGATCCAATACCAACAACACTACTACACAAACTATCCACTCATCTCACTCCATACTATAAAAACATAATAGACAGGTCTCTTATATCAGGTATTGTCCCCTCCTCAATGAAACATGCACATGTAACTCCAATAATAAAGAATTCATCACTAGATAAATCAGACCTATCAAACTACCGCCCCATATCAAACCTATCGTACATTTCAAAAACTCTCGAAAGAGTAGTCTGCTCCCAACTTTCAAACTACTTAGATAAACACAAATTATTAAATAAATTTCAAAGCGCCTACACTAAAAATAAAAGTACCGAAACTGCATTAACCCACATATTAAACAAAATAAGACTGTACCCAACACAATACTGCCCATCATCATCCTACTTGACCTATCAGCTGCATTTGATACCATTAGTCACAACATCATGATTCATCGACTGGAGTATATCGGCATAACTGGTACGGCACTCGCATGGTTCTCTTCCTACCTTAGCGACCGTACCTACTCGATCTCCATCGAATCACACACAACTGACCCCAGACTTATATCACATGGAGTTCCTCAAGGCTCCGTTCTTGCTCCCATCCTCTTTAATATTTATATATCTCCCCTATTAGACATATTTGATAACTACCCTGACATTTACTTCCACACCTACGCTGACGACTTACAAATTTACTGCAACTTACCCAACCCATCAACAAACATAGCCACACTAAACAAATGTCTAGAAGACATTCGAATATGGCTCTCAACCAACTCGCTATCACTAAACACCCACAAAACACAAGCAATACTAATCAATACTACTAAAACTGTTCCAATCGTCCCACTCATTCAGATAAACAACCATAACATAAAATACTCCCCCTACGTAAAAAATCTTGGAATTACCATTGACCAATCACTGAATTTTACTCAATACACAACAGACTTATCAAAATCCATTAACCGAACACTACACACAATCAGACTAATAAGACCATCTATAACCACAGAACTATCAAAATTACTAGCAACATCCCTCATACTTCCACGACTTGACTACTGTAACTCTATACTTCATAGACTCCCCAAAAACTCACTAATACCACTCAACCGATTACTTTATTCCACTGCACGAACTGTCTACAGAATCCCCAAATACTCCAGGACTCACATAACTCCATACCTAAAATCTCTTCACTGGCTTCCCATCACACAACGTATCCAATACAAAACCTTACTGATATCCCACCAAGTCATTCATCACAATCACCCCAACTACCTTACTGACATACTAATAGAAAATAAACCATCTAGAATACAACGTAAAATCAATAAATACAAATTAGAAACCGCATTCTCAATTTCTGCCCCAAAATTATGGAATAACCTCCCTTACAATATAAGAGAAATCACCTCAACCCCACTCTTTAAACGTAAATTAAAAACACACCTGTTCGAAATCGCATATAAATAACCCACGAAAACACGGCCGAAAACTCAAACGATGTTGATGGCAGTGTATAAACCATTAGGTTACAAGGTTACAAGGTTACTACTACTACTACTACTACTACTACTACTACTACTACTACTACTACTACTACTACTACTACTACTACTACTACTACTACTACTACTACTACTACTACTACTACTACTACTACTACTACTACTACTACTACTACTACTACTACTACTACTACTACTACTACTACTACTACTACTACTACTACTACTACTACTACTACTACTACTACTACTACTACTACTACTACTACTACTACTACTACTACTACTACTACTACTACTACTACTACTACTACTACTACTACTACTACTACTACTACTACTACTACTACTACTACTACTACTACTACTACTACTACTACTACTACTACTACTACTACTACTACTACTACTACTACTACTACTACTACTACTACTACTACTACTACTACTACTACTACTACTACTACTACTACTACTACTA
>OZ025244.1:33980717-34018217 GCA_964019155.1 Osedax fenrisi
ACGATTAATGTAATTGGAATGGTTAATATACGTGACATTTTTTTTCAATAGAAGTAGCGGTATTGGGTCGTGTGGAGCAGAATATTTTGAATGGTTAATTAATTCAAAAAATTTTTCGTGATTAGTTGGAATAAAATACGATAATCTTATGTTTGAGTGTTGAGGAGTTACATTGAAATGTGGGTTATAAGTAAAGTTATATGTTAATCGTAGTTTTTTTAATTTTTCAGTGAAGAAATTAGCAAAATCAGAACATAATAATTCTAAATGGGTATCTGGAAATATAGACTTTTTCGTTTTTCCTAACAGTGAATTTGTAATACAATATAACTTTGTTATATTATTACTGTTATTAAGTATTTCATTTAGATAGAATTTTTTCTTTGCACATTCAATAGAATATTTGAAATATTTTTTGGATTCAATGAGAGCAGTTAGATAGCTATTAACTGCCTGTGTGGCTCAGTGGCTAAGGCGTCAGACACACAAGCAGTAGGACACGGGTTCGACCCTCGTCCGGACCATTAATTAATTTTATAAAATGGGTCTTAAAATATTATTTAGAAGTGATCTTATATAATTGTGTATAAATAAATGATCGGCTCTCGTTAAAACCATGGATGCCTTAACATGAGAGCGGCTTCGAAGGGACATTAGAGCCATATATGGTTATAAGTGAAAACTTCATCTAAGTTCCTGGATGGGATGAAAGGACTCCACCAAATAAAATAACAATAACAATAAGTTAGAAGGAAACTTTGAGAAATATCGTTCGTTTGTTCTCATAGCCCTTTTTGCCAAAATAGTATCGTTATTAAACCATTTGTTTTTAGAACTTTTAATAATCTTTAATTTGGTTGGTGCAAATTTATTTAACATATATATTAGATACTTATTTAATTCCTTAATTGTAGTCTCATTAGATATTAATGAAGATAAATAAGAAGTGAATAAAGAAATTGGTATCTTCGAAATGTTTCTGTAGTTGATTCTATTGATTTGAGATTTATCTATTGGAGTATTAATTGTAAATGTAATGGCATAATGATCAGTAATTAAAAAGTTAGTATTTGTTATATTAATCATAAGTTGAGGGCTATTTATTGTAAAAACTAGGTCAAGTATGTTGCCATATGTATGCGTTGGTGTAGTTATATATGTTGATATAGTGAGTGTGATTTAGATAATGAAATAAGTTGTTTCGAAGGAGTTTTGTTTTTATTAACTTGGAAATTAAAATCACCGAGAATAATTGTATTACTTAATTTAATCGAAGTGAGAAGATCATTAAAATCATCTAGAAATGTTATATAGTTATTCGATGGGGGTCGATAAATGATTATAAACTTTATAGTGCTATTTAAAGCTGTACGTAATGAAACTATAGAGCATTCAGAACTAGAGATAGGATATTTTGTATAACTTAGAAGTTTAATTGATTTACTATATAGAATGCCAATGAGTTAGGAGCATATAAGTGGTCCGAGTTTACTTCAAAAGTGTTCCCAGTTTACCTGGTCCGAGTTTACCGGTACGCTTATCAACCGAACTTATTCTAAGTTTCCCTGTTTTAATATTGAGCTTGTTAACCTAAGGAAACTACTTCGTAGACTACAACGTAAATATGCCTCCTTTTAACTTTTAACCTCCTCTTATCTTATCTTATCCTTTAACGTTTTCGATCGCTTTACAAGAAAAAACTTTTCTCTACAAAATCGTCATACTTCACTGATATGCTCGGTAGTTATGGAATATCTTCTAAGCAAGCTTATAAATTATCTTTCACCTTAGTAGGAAAACTCAGACCAATCATCTTTCTGACCAAGCTGATTTAGTTACTTGTTCATTGTTTGCCAATTTCTTCCAACAACAAATTTCTAGCATTATCAATATACTCCCAAACACCAACTCGGCACTACTCAATCTCAATTTAACATCCACTCAGAATAACTATTAATGTTGCACGCTTCTCACACATGACTTTGTACTCTCTCTGATAACATCCTTGAAAACGAATTCCCCACATGATCCAATTCCACTCAATCTTCTTCGTTCATTATCACCATTTTTTATTGGACTTATCACTGAAAGCATGCATAGATATCACACTCTTATATCATATATTGTTCCACACTCCATGAAATATTCATAGATTATTCCGATTTAAAAAAAACTAATCTTGACCAATCTAATTTATCAAGTTATCGCCCTATACTAGTTATCGCCCTATACTAATCCTCCATATCTAATACCTCAGAACGAGTTGTGTCTACTCAAATTATTAATTACAGTATGTACAATGCTATTATTAATAAATATCAAAGTGCGTATCTTCCTCAGCGTAGTACCGAAACTGCCCTTACTTTGATCATTAATGATATTCTCATCTATCTTGATAATAAAGCCCCATGCTATATAAGAATACCGTACAACTATACTTATCTATTGATTTTGATCACACTCTCGATCACAATATTATTTCTATTGGACTTAATGAATTAGTATACACGCTCAAGTCCATAGTTGGTTTATGTATTTTGTTTCATCTAGAATATCTTCAGTGAAGATTAACTCCTCGTTGTCTCCTCCTTATTATAACATACATGGTGTTCAACAAATCTCTGTTCTTGGCCCTTTATTGTTCATTATTTATATTCTTTCTATCAAATCAATTTTTTACAAATATCATAATATTATCTATCATCTTTATGCCGATGATCTTCAGATATATAGATATCCCCATTTCCTAGTTCTAGTGATTCTGGTCTGATTAAAATGTCTATGTTTAATTGTATTACTGATCTCACTAACTGGTTCTCTCATAACTCCATTTCCTTAAATATGACTAAAATTAATACTATAATATTTTGAAGACCCAGTTCACCTCTATCAATCACTCATCCTTTTCTACTATATCTTCCACCATCTCAATCTATAACTACCCTTGGTTTCACTATAACCTCTCACATAGATTACTCTCCACACATTAATAATATGATACGCATTGCTAACTATTTTCTATATAATATTAGAAAATTGCATTATAAGCTTACATTTCCATGAATAAATGTTTAATTCACTAGCTAGTATACTGTATACTTACATACTGATGTTATTATTGTATACGTTACCTGTTAACCTGATCCTACTGATTTTTTTTATTTTATTATATGTATATAAATTTATATTTATATAGTGTATAATATAATACACACACAGTGTATTTTTATTTATTGTTTATTTATACCGTGATTAATTCACATTGTGCGTCAATATAAGTAATAAAGTATACTAGTAAAGTACTAGAAGTGATATTATTACTAGTATACTAGTTTATATTCATTACATTTTAGTCTTAAAATGTTGTGGGGTCTTGCCCCCCCTGGTATACATTTCTGCTACTACTACTATCAATCAATCAATCAATCAAACGTTTTATTTATACACTCAAATTAGCATATGTGTATGCTCTGGCAAGTGTTGGGAAACAATTAAGTGGGAGGGGAATGAATAAACGAACACATAAATACATATATACGAATATATTAATAATGTAATATATAACAAGAAAATATTAAATTAAAATAAACTATACGAAGATATATATAAATATAAAACAATATTAATATAAAATAGAACATTTCGAATATATATATATAAATGAAATTTAACACATATTTAAAATATAATCTTTTAAATTGGATATAAAAGTATCATGTAGTGGAATTTTACGTAATCGTAAAGGGATTTTATTCCAATATTTAAGAGCTGAATGCATAAATGCTCTATTCAGTATTCGAGAGAGTCGGCAATGGGGAGTGAATAGCAGGACTTTATCTGCATTTGATCTAAGGTTATGACTTATTTTAGAAGGCGAGATCATATCAGAGATATAGCGAGGTCGATTTGTCATTCTTGCTTTATGGACTATACATAATATACGATAAAGAGATCTTTGTTGTATATTTAAGAAACCAATAGACTTCATTTTTGCAGAGATACTTGTATGATCACTACGAGGTATTCTAAATATTGTTCGTACAGAAGAACGTATAGTGCGAATTAAGGGATGTATGCGACATACAGGGATACACTGTAATACCGAACAGCAATAGTCTATAAGGGAGAGAGCAAGTGAACTCACAAGAATTCGACATAGATCTTTATTGATACATTTTCTGACATGTTTTATCAGGTAGAGCTGGCGATTAGCTTTTTTAGATATGATATTTATATGTGAATTAAGAGTAATATCTCTATCTAAGGTTACACCTAGTTATCGTATCTCATTACTGGGAACAATAACGATATTATCGATTGTTATGATTGGGAATTGATAGTATACGAAATAGAAATGAAAAAGAAAATGGCTACTCGGGATATTGAGTAGTTCAGATTTTGATGCGTTCAGTAGTAACATATTGTTGAGTAGCCATTTTCTAATATTTGTAACGCACGTTGAGAGATCTGATCTGTTGGAGGTAGAGTAACGGGAGAGGTGTGTGTAGATGAGTATATCATCAGCATATATGATAACGTAACGATGGAAATGATTTTATGATATTTGTAAGAGGAGCTATATAAATTAGAAATAATATAGGGCCGAGTACAGATCCCTGGGGGATACCAGTGTTAATAGATTTTATCGAAGATATGTATTTATCAGCCTCTACAGCAAAAGTGCGATTACTAAAATATGATACAAGCCAATCTAATGCCATTCCATTTATACCTATTTCTATTAGTCTATTTTTCATTATGGTGTGGTCTAAAGTATCAAAGGCCGCTGATAAGTCTAGTAGTAACAATTGAGTAGGACACTCACTATCAAGAGATTTTATTATATCATTCAATAAATGAGTACTGTATGTTTCAGTACTATACAGGGGTCGATAGGCACTTTGGAACGAGTCTATTAAATTACTTTTCTCAAGGAATATTAATAACTGTTTGAGAACAACTCGTTCCATTATTTTAGAAATTGTAGAGGGTTGGGAAATGGGGCGGTGATTAGATAATGAGTTATGATCGAATTTATTTTTCTTAATGATAGGGTAAACTAATGCATGCTTTAAATCAAGAGGGAATGCCCATTTATAAATGATTTAGATATTATTTCAGTAATGTATGTAGGCTAGCTAGGAGTGGAGAGACATTTTGCATTAACGATAATGGAATTGGGTCAAGTGGAGAGGGAGATTTGGTTGAAAGTATTAGAGATATAATCTTTTGATTTAATTGTGGGATAAAAGAGGATAGGGTAGATGAACTATTTGTTGAACTATTAGATATGTCATAGTTGGGGGTAGTATTGTTAAGATTAGTTATTATATTCTGTCGTATTGTCTTAATTTTACTTAGAAAAAATGAGGAGAAGTCATTTGATAGCTGCTGAGAGGGTGTATTAGGGATAATATTTTGTTTATTTTTACGCATGAGACCATTGGTAAATTTATATAGTAACTTTGATGATTTTCCACATTTTTTAATTTCATTGTTATAGTAACATTTTTTCGCAAAATTAATAGATTTCTTAAATACTACTCTCGTATCATTAAGAGATACAAGATTGTCTGCTGTAGTGTGCTTAGTAAAAAGACGCTCGGCAATACGCATTAACTTTTTATAGTGTAAAGTATTTGCATTAAACCATACATTGTTATTATTTGTGTTTCTAATAGACTTAGTTTTTGATGGAGCATGTTTGTCAAGTAGTACCGTTAGATATGAGTTAAGTTTAGTTGCAGTAATATCATAATAAGAATAGTTTGTTATAGTTAGAAGATCTTTGGTAAAGTCAGATATGGATATGCGTGATATGTTACGATAGCTAATTAATGTATTTATATGTTTATTTCGTATAGGATATTGTATTATAAAGTTAATGGCGTAATGATCAGTTATGAGATGGTTAGTAGGATTCATAGTAATATTCAGAGATGGGTCATATTTGAGAAATACTAAGTCAATAGTATTTCCAGATGTATGGGTAATAGACATGACATATTGTTTAAATGAATGTGACTCCATTAGTGCGATTAAATCTTAGGCCATATCGTACTACTACTACTACTACTACTACTACTACTACTACTACTACTACTACTACTACTGCTGCTGCTGCTGCTGCTGCTACTACTACTAATACTACTACTACTACTACTACTACTAAATCAAAACAAATCAATATGGTTTATTTAGACACTCAAGGTTTGCTCTGTTAAGTGTTGTGTTAAAAAAAATAATGACAAATTAAATAATATAAACTAACAATAAGGATATATAGGTATACAACTAATTTAAATATAAAACTAAAGTGAATTATAAATTAACAATTTAATAAATATTCTACAAGGTTACGTTTATTCGTTGAATAATTTACAAGTTATCGTATAGAATGAGGAATAGGATTTCATAGTCGAGGAAGAGCGTACGAAAAAGCACGCTTTGTCGTACGGGTTAGATTTGGGACGCCTACTTTAAATCGTAAGACATACTCTGTTGATCTTGTAGTTCTAAGAGGTTGTATCAATTGGAGTGAAGATCGCAGATAGTCAGGCTGGTGTGTAGTAAGTGCCTTGTGAGCGATACACAGTACTCTTTTCTCAGCACGTTCTGAGGCTGATAGTATCCTAAGTGATTTCATCTTTAAGGTGACACTTGAGTGATCCTCACGTGGTTGCCGATATATCGTTCTCACAGCCGATATGATAATACGATTAATAGGTAATATCGTGGATTGAGGAAGTCAAATTAAAATAGATTACAGTAATCAATTGACGAAAAAACTAATTAATTAATTAAAATATAAGTTAGATTATTATTGATATATTTACGTATATGCCGAATGTTATATAGTTTGTGGTTAACTTTAATACATATACTTTGAATATGGTGATTCAACGACATATCGCGGTCAATAATTATTCCTAGATATTTCAATTTGGAACTAGGATTAATGATTATATTATTAATTGATATAATTGGAAAGTAAGAATCGTAAGAGCTAGGAATATTAATTAATTCAGATTTGTTAGTGTTAAGACTCAACTTATTATTGGTTAGCCAAATATTTATATCATTTGCACAGTCGGATAACTCATTACTGTTATGTTCTTATAATTTACTATTATACAATAATATATATATAATAATAACTAACATTTAATTTAATTGTTTATTTTCCAAGAGGTCGAGTTAACCGCCGGGTCATGTCATATCAATGATAATAACACAACATCTCTCCTTCCTCCTCTCCTCTTAATGTTGATAGCGGTTAGGAATCCGGATAGTTCTTCCGGACTTCCTAACTGGGACACCTTATTTGGTCATTTCTATACAATTTTGTAGAGGGCCATCTTATTCAGATATTTCTACGGGTGTATCGTTAGAGCTAGTTATTGTTGGGCTCTCTCTTATCTCTTCATTTGCGTCTATCGGGGAATCTTCTGGTATCTCTCTTGGAAGCATGTCCATTAACTCGGGTACAGCTTCTTTATCCTCGTTGCAGCTCCTTCTAGTTCTAACGTGGTCTAGATGTCTTCGAATACGACGTCCATCCTTCAAAAGTATCCATACCAAGTTATTTTTCCTTTCTTCAATTCTCCCCTCAATCCATGTATGTCCAGGCCTGAAATCCACTGCGGATACTGTATCTCCTGGACTGAACAATAAATCATTTATTATCTTCTCTCTAGCTCTTCCAGCTGCTATTACTTTATTCTTTACTGGGAACTAGTTCTTAACTTCCTCTTTATCAATCTCTCAGCTGGTGATATGTTTTTCACGGAATGCGGTGTTATGCGGTATCGCAATAAGAACATTGATAATCTTGTCTTGAGTGATTCTTCATTTCCACTGCTAACCAAAGCTTTCTTGAATGTTTGTATGGCTCTCTCTGCTAAACCATTCGAGTTTGGATGATACGGTGGTGTATAAATGTGTTTTATCCCATCCTGTTTTAGGAAAACTTGAACTCCTCACTTGCGAAGTTGGGAACATTATCACTGACTATTACTTGGAGAAAACCATGTGTTACGTATATACTTCTAAACTCTTCAATTGTTTTTCCGCTAGTTGTTCCTTTCATTACCTTTACTTCAAGCCACCTGGAATATGCGTCTACAACCACTAAGAACATCTCACCTAGATACGGTCCGGCATAATCAATATGTATTATTTGCCATAGACTATACATTATTTGGTCAGGTTTGTTAAAAACTTGTTGACACCCATCACACTCTTTAACTATAGATTCTATGTATAAATCAAGGTTAGGCCACCAGACGTAACTCCTCGCCAGACTCTTCATCCTCACGATGCCCGGATGTCCTTCATGGAGGGTTTCTAATATCGACTTCTGTAATTTATACGGTAAAATTATCCTGGAACCCCACCATACCAACTCATTATAATTTAGGATTCTAGTTTCTTACGGTAATAAGGTTTCCATACTTCTTTTATCTTATCTTCTGGTCACCCTTCCTGGATGTGTCTTCTAATTACCGTTAATGTCCGGTCTTCATTTGTTGCCTTCTACAAGTCTTTCCTCTCTATTACTTCATCTAATTTGTTTATGTTAAAAACCATTTCTTCTGGTATGGGTACTTTTCTTTCTTTTGTCTTTAAAGGTAATCTACTCATGGCATCTGCATTTGCGATCTTAGTTCCTGGTTTGTATACAAATACATATTCGTATGCGGATAAGAGCAAAGCCCATCTTAGAATCCTTCTGGACACCATAGCAGGTACAGATTTAGCTTCATTCAATAACGCCAGTAAGGGTTTATGATCATTCGCAATGGTATTAAATTTGGGTCCAAATAAGTATTTATGGAATTTCTTTACTCCAAATACAATACCTAACGCTTCTTTTTCAATATGTGAATACTTTTTTTCAGCTTGTCCTAATGATCTGGACGCGAAAGCTACCAGTCGTTCTTCACCATTGTCCATTTCCTGACTAAGTACCGCTCCAATACCGTATTGCGACGTATCACATGTTAATCTCGTGTTTCTCTTACTATCGAAATGTATCAATACCTTGGATGATATCAACATAATTTTTGCCTGTTTGAAAGATTTCTCACACTCTTTAGACCATTTCCAACTCTTTTCTTTCTTCCATAGTTCATGTAAAGGTCCAAATAGGTTTGATAAATTATTCAAGAATTGTCCGTAGTAATTAATCATTCATAGGAAAGCTCGTAGTTGTGTATTATTCTCTGGTGAAGGTGCATCTATGATAGCTTTAACCTTTTTCTGTACAGTATGTAGTCCTTCAGCACTGGTAATGTATCCTAGATACTCGACTTGGTTCCTTCCAAAAGTATACTTTTCACTTCTCACTCTAATACCCGCCATATCTAGTCGTTTTAATACCATGTTCACATTTTTATCATGTTCTTCTTTATCTTTTCCTGTGATTAAGATATCATCCAGGTAACCACACACCATATTTAAACCTTGCAGTAATGAATCCATCACTCTCTGAAATATAGCGGGAACAGCGGCGATGCCGAAAAATAGACGGTTATATTTGAACAACCCTTTTGGTGTGTTTATGGTTGACAGATATCTTGACTCCTCTTCTAATGGCATCTGTAGATATACATTAGATAAATCTAATGTACTGAACATTTTTCCACCTACTAAATTTGTATAGAGATCCTCAATTTTTGGTATGGGGTAGCTATCAACCTTTGCAACTCGATTAACTGTGATTTTATAATCACCACATATTCGTATGCTTCCATCTTTCTTCAATATTGGCACTATTGGTGTTGCCCAGTCTTAATATCTTACGGCCTCAATTATACCTTCAGCTTCTAATCTCTCAATTCTGCTTCTACTCTTTCTCTCATCGCATAAGGTACTGTCCTGGCTTTACATAATTTTTGAACAGCATATTTATGTATATTGATTACACCTTTTACCCCCTTCATCAATTCCAGTCCTTCTTTGAACACTTCAGGATACTTTCACTTAAAGTGCTGTCCTTCCGGTTTTAGCGTGTCCTCTACCAAAACCGACCTCAAATCTAGTCATAGTGAACTTATCATGTCCCTTCCAGCAATGTTGGGGACCAGTTCAGGTACTATGTATATTTTCATTATTTTCTCCTCAATCTGTCCATCAATCTTCCCTAATACTTTAATTAATTCGCCCGTAAAACTCTTTAGCCGTGTATCTGACCACTGTGGCTTTGGCCTCTTTGGCTTTACCCATAACTGCTTGAATGTCATTTCTGACATGATGGATACTGCTGCCCCTGTATCTATTTGAAATTTACAGATAGTGCCATTGATTTTAACAGTTGACGTTATACAACCACTATCTTCTTTCACAATATTATACATTGTATATACTTCCGGTTCAGAATCGGTATCTTATTCTACATTATATGTGGTTTTCGGACGATTTCTGTTTTTCTCTGTTCGTGGTGCTTTCTCGAGACACATAGGTTTAATATGTCATTTCTTTCCACATCTATAACATAATGCGTTTTTCAACCTAAAATATTCCGCTTTATGATTTCTTTTACCACATACTTTACAAGTTGTAAAATCCTTTTTACTATGTTCGGGTCTTGGATGCCACTGTTTTCGATCCGTCTCCATGGTGTATACCTTCTCTGTATCATGATATTCTAATGTTGTTAATTGTTCATTTGTTAACTCTGCTCCAATTGAAATATCGATTGCTGTCGGTAGGTCTAGTTTTGTTTTTGCTAGTAATAGCATTTGTATACGTGTGTTATGTATACCACATACAATACGGTCTCTAATTTATTCGTCTAAGTCTGCAAACTTGCAAAATTCGCTCATTTTTCGAAGTTCTGCAATGTAACTAGCCACTGATTGCCCTTCCTGTCTCACATAAATGTTAAACTTATACCTCTCTATTATCTCTGAGGGTACTGGATTAAAATGTTTTTTTAATACATCCCAAATATTTTCTAATGTCGACTTCAATGGAGAAATAGGGGTTAGTAGGTTCCTAACCAGTTTATATGTCTTTAGTCCTATAACTGTTAGTACATTTGCCAGTTTCTTTTTTTCGTCCGTGATAT
Organism: Osedax fenrisi; assembly: GCA_964019155.1. Lineage (NCBI taxonomy): Eukaryota > Metazoa > Annelida > Polychaeta > Sabellida > Siboglinidae > Osedax > Osedax fenrisi. The sequence continues at coordinate 33,991,789 of OZ025244.1, forward strand.
CGTTTGCGATAAAAAAACATTCTACTCGTTCTTCGTAACTTTGTACATTTTCACCTTCCGCATTAAATTTACCTATAGGTATACCTATAGCTATACCTACTTGCTCCAATATTCATTTTTAATTTCTTTCCTTTTTGGTGCTTATTGTTGAATTTTCTCTGCTTGTTCTTAAGTCCTCATAGCCAATTGTTATGTTCTTATAATTTACTATTATACAATAATATATATATATAATAATAACTAACATTTAATTTAATTGTTTATTTTCCAAGAGGTCGAGTTCACCGCTGGATCATGTCATATCAATGATAATAACACAACAATTACGATGAGCAAGACTATATAGAAGTATATCGTCAGCATAAAGATGATATTTTATATACTTATATTGTCTAATTATGCTAGATATAGGTATTATATAGATTAGAAACAAAATAGGTCCAAGTACAGAACCTTAAGGTACACCTGTTTTTAAATTATTTGGTTGAAAATAGTGGTTTCCAGTTTTCCGGTTTTTATTGAGAATGTACGATTCGAGATGAATGACATCATCCAATCTAAAGCTTTTTCAGTTAGACCGATATTAATTAATCTTTGCTTTAATATAAAGTGATCTAGAGTATCAAACGCAGCAGATAAGTCGAGAAGGAGTAATTTTATATTAGAATGAATATCAAGATATTTAATAACATTATCAATAACATATAGTACAGATGTTTCTGTACTGTGATGTAAACGATATGCACTTTGATGGTTATCTATTAGTTGGTTAGTATGTAAGTAATTATTAAGTTGACAATATACAACTTTTTCAAAAAGTTTGGCTATTGTGGGTAATTGAGATATAGGGCGATAGATGTTTAGGTCATTAAAGTCTAGCTTATTTTTTTTAAGTATGGGAGTTACTATTGCGTATTTCAGTTGTGTCGGTACGTACCCAGAGTTTAGAGAATCATTAATTATTTTTACAATGGGTATTGTAATACTATTAATGATTCTTTTCATGAGAGATAAGGGTATAGGATCATGAGGAGCAGATGCTTTAGACGAATTAAGAAAATATTTTATTTTATCATTAGTTGTTGGGATGAATAATGGGAGTTTATTGCAAGTAATATTTGATAGTTTAATGGGTATTGTATTATTGGAATTAAGTGTGAGGGATGTATGTAGTTTATTAAGTTTATCAGTAAAAAAGTCAGAGAATATTTATCGGCATAGCAGACGACATTGCTGTTTTCGGGAAAACCGAAGAAGAACACGACTCAAACCTCCACCACCTAATGAAACGGGCACAAGCTGGAGGACTTATATTCAACAAAGAGAAATGCAAGATTAAGCAAAAATATATACACTTCTTTGGTCTCATCTTCAACAAAGAAGGAGCGCAGCCAGATCCGAAAGGATAAAAGCGATTCAAGACATCAAACCCCCAACGAACAAGACACAGATTCAAGAATTTGTGGGCATAGCTACGTACATGAGTCCTTTTGTACCAAACCTATCGACGCACACAGCACCACTACGAGACCTGATCAAGAAAGACACCGACTTCAACTGGACACCCTCTCATGAAAAGAAATTCAACGATATCAAAGATCTAATCTGTAGAGATAGCAAGCTAACATACTTCGACCCCGCTAAAGACATTATAATTCAAGTAGACGCATCAGGAAGAGGTCTTGGAGTTGTATTGATGCAGTCCGGAAAACCAGTAGCATATGCATCAAAATCACTTACTGAATGCGAGCAGAGATACGCAAATATCGAACGAGAAATGCTCGCTGTTGTATTCGGCTGTACTCGTTTCCACACGTATATATATGGGAAACAATGCACAGTACAATCTGATCATAAACCACTCTCTATGATTATCTTGAAGAATATAGCAAAAGCCCCCACAAGACTACAAAGAATGCTTCTAAGTCTACAATCATACGACATCAACATAGAATACGTCCCCGGAAAAAACCTACCCCTACCAGATACGCTCTCCAGACAGCCGCTTCCAGAAAATAATGAGATACTGTTCGATAAACAGATATCCTATACCCGCTTCAGCGAGCCTAGATTGGCCCTAATTAAGAATGAAACCAAAGACGAGAAACAACTTCAAGACTTATGCACCATCATCAAAAACGGATGGCCAACAGAGAGGAGAACACTGCCCCAGAACCTAAGATAATTCTGGCCATACAGAGACGAACTGACCTATGAGAACAATATGGTCATTAAAGGAAACCAAATACTAATACTAATTATTATGTTACTTGTAAATATTGCGGCCTGAAACACACGGGTACCCAGTGCCCCGCCGCACAGTCCGAGTGTCGATTTTGTCACAAAATTGGTCACTGGGCTGTGGTGTGTCGCCAAAAATCTAAACCACTTTCTGCCCAGTACCATAACAACACAGGTCATGCCCGAAAACACGATCGCGGACACGACCGCACATACGATCGCGGACCCGACCGCACATACGACCGCGGACACGACCGCTCATACGACCACAAGTTCGATGAACTAAAGTTCAACGAGATACGAACCGACTCCAACAATGATCTGACCGCCGATCTCCACTTCACGTTGAGAGGCCAACTCGCCACCATGACGGTGAAGGTAGATACTGGAGCGGAAGGAAACATACTTCCATTACGCACGTACCTCCGTATGTACCCCGAACACTGCACGGGCCCACGACCAACCCCTGGTCACTTAAAACGTAGTATAACCACGTTAACCGTCTACAATGGAGAATCTATGAAGCACTACGGAACTATCGACTTAGACATCACGCTAAAGGATTACACGACGCGAGCTACATTCTTCGTAGCAGAGACCCCTGGCCCTATAATATTGGGACTACCATCGACAAAACAGATGAAGATCATCACGATAAACCAAATAAAGACGCATAACATCAACACAATAAACGACCTCACAAGCATGTACCCAGACAGATTCGAAGGCATCGGAAACTTCGAAGGTACATACCACATTGTAACCGATCCGACGATACCACCCGTGGTACATGCCCCTAGAAGACCGCCGATATCAATGATACGAGAAATCAAAGAAGAACTTGACCAAATGGAGCGAACGGGAGTAATCGAGAAGGTCACGGAGCCTACCTACTGGGTTTCAAGTCTAGTCTATGCACGAAAGCAGTCCGGAAAACTCAGAATCTGCATTGACCCACGAGACCTAAACAAGGCCATAAAAAGACCCCACTACCCGACGAAGACTATAGAAGACATATCTTACAAACTTAGAGGCGCAAAGATATTTAGCAAACTTGACGCACGACAAGGATATTGGGCAATTAACATCGACCACGAATCTAGTTTAAAAACAACATTCAACAGACCTGACTTTGACTAACAAAGGGGGATGTTGTATTGTTATTTATAGTCATTGAATATGACCTGCGACCCTTGACACATTTAATATTAACTTCCTCTTGTAAATAAATATATACCTAGTTAGACGTGTTTAATTAATATATCAAATCTTCGTAGCATAAACTCGTAACTTAGCCATTCTTTGCATCCAGATCGATTCCATTATAGTTAGAACAACAAACTATTATAACACTGATAGCACAGGATATCATAGGGTATATCAGGTAGATATTTTTGTTTCGTTTTTCCTAATAAAGTATTAGTAAACTTATATAATCTACGTATATATCCGTTACAATTTTTAATTTCAGTTTCATAATGCTGAATTTTAGCTGCTACAATGGATTTTTTAAATACTTTTTTAGAAGCTATAAATGTGTTATGAAGTTGGATATTAGGATGTTTAGAATATTTTCGTTGATATCTTCTCATATTTTGCTTGGCTAATATTGTTTCTTGATTAAACCACATTTTTCTGTTATTTCGGATAGTTTTATTTTGTTGATGAGCATGTTTGTTAATGATATTTGTTAGGATATTATTTAGCGTATTAATTGTTATATCTTGAGTTAGCGACGATAAAAGATCAAAGGAGAATGTTGAAGTTGATATTGCTGAGATGTTTCTATATTTAATTTGGGAATTGCTAATATTATCACTATTTATATTGAGAAGAAAAGTGACAGCATAGTGATCAGTTATTATATGTTTAATTTCGAAATTATTTAGTATAAGATATTGACTATTAGTGGAGAAAATTAAATCTAAAGTATTTCCAGAAGTATGTGTAGGTTTATTGACGTGTTGGTTAAGTGAGTGTGATTCAGTCAGGGAGAGTAGTCGTAATGAGGGGGTAACCTTTATATTAACATGGAAGTTAAAGTTTCCTAGTATTATTGTATTATTTAATGTTATCGAAATAAGAAGATCATTGAGATCATTTATAAATTATATATAATTATTAGATAGTGGTCGGTATATTATTACAAATCTAGTGTAATTATTTGCAGGTGTCTTTAATATAACTATGATGCATTCAGAACCAGAGATACTATAGTTTGTGTAGCTTAATAATGTCATTGATTTTTTAAAAAGAATACCAATACCACCTCCAATTTTGTTTTCATGAAGTGTATTTCGTGGGGTGTGTTTAAAAATGTAAGTATCGTTAATAAGTTGGGAAAGTTACTACTACTACTACTACTACTATATACCACATGACATCCAGTTTATACCTACCTTCAAACTCCCTTCGATGTACTTTATGTAATGCCAGATCTGTTAGGTGTACGCTATCACATAATATAAGTGATTCACATTTTGTTGTAATCGTTATATCGTCTCCCTGGTTTAACTCTGACTTACATAACCTCAGACTTATTTATCGTCGGAATAATAAACACTTTTCTCTTTTCCAATCTCCCTCTTATCTTATTTCTCTCAAGATTTTTAGATGTAATTATCGATTCCAGCTATCTTCTGCTAAAACATCTTATTTTATCTATCTCTTATCTGATCTTAATCCAAACTCTAAAAGGCTTTCGACCTGTCTTTTTCCATTCTTGAAAAATATAAAATGAAATATCTCCCTGAACGACATGATACGATTCTCTGTACAGACTTTGCACAGTTCTTCCAGGATAATGTAAACAAAAAGCTAATTGATCGTCTCCTTAACTGCCTTCCCATTAGTTCTTATCAAATTATCACTTATCCTCATTACTGATCCTGTTTTAAATCGCCTTCTCCCTCCTTCATACTCCATTTATTAAGCGATCCAAATATAACTCTCCCATAGACCCCATTCCACTCCTCCTTCTCAATAATGTTGATCCCACTCTGCTTCAACACTTTTGTGATATTACTCGAACTTCCCTTTTTACCTCTGTTGTTCCCGATTCAATGAAGTTAGCTTAATTCACTCCAATCCTTATGAAGCCCTCACTTGACACTTCCGTTCTTTCAAATTATATACCATTTTCTCAATTATCTACTATTTCAAAAGTAATTGAACGGGTTGTTTCCACTCAACTCACCTCATATCTGGTTTCAAACTCTATTTATGACAAATTTCAAAGCGCGAATCTTCCCCTTAGAGGTACAGCGACAGCACTAACTAAGATTATCAATTACATAGCTACTTCAATCGATTACAACTCCCCTATTTATTTAATACTAATTGATCTTTCGAGTGCTTTTGAAACAGTTAACCATGATATTATTAGTAGCAGACTCAACTCCATTGTAATTCATGGCCAAGTCCACAATTGGCTAATGTCATTTGTTCCGAATAGATCATATTCTATCATAATCAATAAATCTATATCTCCTCAATTCACTCTACCTCATGGTGTCCCTCGTGGGTCAGTTATTGGCCCAATTATATTATTTATATATATATATTCTCCCCATTCAAGCTATTATCTCAAAATATCCTCTCATTCACTATCATATATATTCTGATTATCTAAAACTGTATACCTCATTCCCACCCCATATAGAACATATTCATATGGAGTCCTCAATATTATCATGTCTGGCTGAGTTACGTTATTGATTCTCTATACATTTTCTCTCTATCAATATTACTAACATTTATTCTAATATATTTTCTAAAACTACCGTCAAATCTCGACTTCACATCTCAAATTTCTAGTATTATAAAAAAACTCAATACTTTATCTCTAACATTTATAAAGTAAGAAAAAGCTAACGTTCAATGTCACACTTAATCTAATTAATACTCTAGTATTTAGCCGCATCATATATTGAATGTCCCTATACACATCCTATGTAGCTCTTATAATAATAGCAACAATATATCAGTATAATAGACTTTTACAATTAATATCAGTATAATAATGTCAACATAATAGCAGCATAATAGCACAATTTAAACATTTAAGGCTATTAGTTATGCTATTATGTTGATATTATGAGGCTATTACTGTTATATGGGTACAGTATACTACGGTATACTACTACTAATACTACTACTACTAAAGCCCCAAACGGATTTGCTACTACTATTATTTTTACTAATATACTATCTATAGATGCATTACTATTATTCAGTTTATAACTAGATGATTAGATTTCAAATTATGATGTAGATATATTTAATGTTATATTTTAATCCCATTTTCAGTTAACATTAGTTCGGTAGTAATTGGCGTAATTTATAATCATAACTTTGGATGATCACAAGAATCCAACAGCAACACTGCAATGCAAGGACATGAACTTTAAATATACTGCGCGCGCGCGCAAAATAGTTTGCTATAGGCTCGTTACATTCAGTGATGTGTTATGCATTTAAATGATTTGCAATATAATTTATATTCATACGCGATTATTCAGATATATATTATATAATACGCATACATGTATATAATATATATATATATATATTATATATATATATATATATATATATATATATATATATATATATATATATATATATATATATATATATATGCTGTGTATATATATATAAATATAAGATATATATTATAAATAAATATTTTTTTTTAATTAAACTAAATTTAAATTATTACTATCATAAATTACTCGATTATAATTCGAATATGTTACGTACGAATGAGATCGATATCGTTTTAGAATGTCCATTTAAGTAGAATCGATATATTATATATGTATAATACTATACGTCATAAATATGCTATCCGTTATAGTAACTGTACAATGAAGTATTTGTTAATAAATTTGATTTTAAATTAAATTTAAATTATTACTATCAGAAATTACTCGATTATAATTCGAATGTGTTACGTACGAATGATATCGATATAGTTTTAGAATGTCCATTTAATTTCAAGTAGAATCAATATATTATATATGTATAATAATATACGTCATAAATATGCTATCCGTTATAGTAACTGTACAATGAAGTATTTGTTAATAAATTTGATTTTAAATTAAATTAAAATTATTACTATCAGAAATTACTCGATTATAATTCGAATATGTTACGTGCGAATGAGATCGATATAGTTTTAGAATGTCCATTTAATAATTTAAATTTAATTAAAAATCAAATTTATTAACTAATAATTCATTGTACAGTTACTATAACGGATAACATATTTATGACGTATAGTATTATACATATATAATATATTGATTCTACTTGAAATTAAATGGACATTCTAAAACTATATCGATCTCATTCGTACGTAACATATTTGAATTATAATCGAGTAATTTCTGATAGTAATAATTTAAATTTAGTTTTAAAAAAATTATCTATTTATAGTATATATATATAGAAATGTTTTTTAAATAGGAAAATGAATAGCATAATATATATATTATATATATATATATATATATAATTTGGGTTGTGGCTCAGTGCTATAAAGGATATCCTTAGAACGCATATGCGTTCTAAGCAGAAAGTCCCGAGTTCGAATCTAGCTGGAGCTAGATTTATTTTTATCACACACATACATACATATATATATAATTACTATATGCTAGGATCTACTTTCATTCGGATCTACTTTCACGCGTATGTATATTTATTTGAATATTTCAACTCCCGCAATATAAATATAACTCCCGCAAGTATGTGTTCGTGTCCTTGCTGTCGAATTCTTGTTATGATCCATAACTTTTTTGAATACATACAGATTTTAAAAAATATTAAAAATATAAAAAAATATACATATATAACAAATCAAAATTATGTATATAATAGTATTATTTGTCAATAAGTATTTTTCATTAAATACTGAGAGGTACTGAGCATAACTATAGTTCTCAATTACAGAATATTTGTTTTATCTGTCCATAGTTACCGTTTCATTAAATCACAGCGAACCCAGTGTCCAATCATAACGCGTTTAATCGGATCGTCTCGGTTGGGATACCTCTAAACGCCCGCAAATCACCGAGAATCGTGTTCCAGTGATTCGGACGCCCGCAATAACATTCGTTCATGCATGCACGAAACTTTCATCATTAAAAATAGTTAACTTGCTTGTTACTTATCACCCTTCTTTATATAATTGTTTACAGTTATCTGATGAGGTGACAGAGATGTCGAGAAGGAAACAAGCTAATCCTAAATCTGTCAAACGTTAGTTTCTTATATATACTAATATATTATAATATATGTATATATATATAATATGATATTATTATAATAATTATATATAATACTTATTATAATTATATTATATAATATATATAATATTATGTATTATATATATACCTAATAATATTTATATATGTATATACATCGCCATAACATAAGTATAACAAACTTTTATATTATTATTGTTGTATAATTTGCGAATTCAAATTTTTATTATAAATCGAATACACATGCATGTATTGCGATTAATATATATTTATATATATATATATATATATATATATATATATGTATAATCAGTGATCCTATAATACTCTATAATATTAAGACCTCCTATAACCTCGAGGTATAGGAGCATATATATATATATATTATGGTATTATATATGTATAATAATATATCCACTTTTAGACAATACAATTATATATATTCCTTATAATATACAATATTAAAACACTTATAAGTATAAAGTATAAATATATTTAAATATTTCTATCATACAAATATCATCGATATAAAGAATATTCTTTATATCGATGATAAATATATACATAAAATGTAATACATATTTAATTTGTATAACGATATTGAATGTATGCAATATGTTTTATATTTTTAATTATGTAATCATATTTATGATCATATAACTATAGTTACTATGACACACGCACACAGCGTATGTCACACTCGCACACACACACACACACACACATATATATATATATATATATATATATATATATATATGCATACGCGCACAGTGTGTCACAGTGCGTCGCACACACATACATACACACATACATACACTCACGCGCATCATACATACACATACATGCACGCACACACACACACACTCACACAAACACACACTCACACACAAACATATATATATATACATTAATTAACATATTAATTAATACATGTATTACTAAGTATATATGGAGTTAAACACACTCACCCGTTACAGTTGTTATCTATATGTGCGTATATGTACAATAGCTATTATCCACTACTGTTAATGATGATTACTATTACTGATGTATGCTGTATTCGGCGTACACTTATAGATATACTATGCGATCTGTTACATAATCTGCTCTTGTTATCTAGTGTCACATCACTTATACGTGTCACATCACTTATACGTGTCACTCTGTTGTAACACTAACCCCTAAACCATCTAACATACACATCACTATCAGCGTCATGTTTGCATTATACCCCATGGGGAGAGTATACACCCTATACGGGGTATTCATATACATGGAACACTTCAGTGCGATATACCCGATCTAACCCCACATGACCCCTATATCTAAAGTTGCTATACAATGTGATGTTAACCACGATGCTAATATTGTTGTTGTAGATATGTTATACCCCCTTAACCCCCTTAACACTCCTAGAAGTTACCGGCATTATCTAGTACCTAGTAAAACTAGTAGTAGTAGTAGTAGTAGTAGTACAGGTAGTATATGTAGTTGTAGTAGTAGTAGTAGTAGTAGTAGTAGTAGTAGTAGTAGTAGTAGTAGTAGTAGTAGTAGTAGTAGTAGTAGTAGTATAGTTAGTACAAAACTAATTACTATACCTCCATGGTTTAACTCATACCTCACCTGAAGATATGAAGACCTACTTTCGCTTACTATCAATACGTGTATAGCTGTGTAATGATACGTGTTAACCCTACTTAACCCTACAGGGGTTACTAGTTAACAATACCTAAATGTACAACCCATATTCTGCACTAACAAACGCTCTGCCATTGAACATATATGTATATATACTAGTTATATATGTAATCTACATATAATGTAGGCTCTACATAGTAGGACCTTCCTACATAGAATGTAGGCATTATAAACTTAACATGCACATATTGTATATGTACGTTAATCATATATTCATCTCTCGACATCTCAGACTCATTATATATAAGAAACCCGCTAACTCAGAATATATACAAATGCTAGATTGGTTTTGTACTTATTTAAATACATTTAAGAATAATTCGTTATCTCAGACACAATTCAGAGATATCGTCAGTTGTATATAATGTGACATAACCTCTCTATAAGAAAATCGTTTTTTTTTCAATACTTTTTTTCTTATAGAGATGTTTTCTTAATAATAGTGTTTTACTTTTACAATGATTTTAATAATTAATTAGCGTGAGATAATATATATTTATTTGACAGCATTTGACCCTTATAGTTAATATTATGCACCGAAATAAATACCTCCTTTCATTAGTTAATATAAAATATAGATTTTATATGTTATTTATATAATTATAAGTGCACTTTTACCATTAGTTGTACTGATTAAAATCAGTGTATTATCTATTATAGTGTTGACATGTTAATTACATTCCTTCATCTCATGCATGATCCTGAAGTAATTTGCATTGATTTTATTATTAATAAAATACTATTGATTTTTTGCTCACTGCATTGAGTAATATAAAATACATTCACTAATTGCAATTAAGTAGTGTTACATCTACATTAAAAATCCAACATATATCTATATAAACACTTACATACACTTTTCTTATAGGTAAAATTAAAAAAAAAAGATAAATAATTTCTTATAAATAAGTATTTCTTATAAAGAGATTTTTTAATGTGGAAAAGGTTGAATTCAAACCAAATGTGTGAACAAATTTCTTATACAGAGGTTTTTCTTATAAAGAGGTTTCTTATAGAGAGGTTACACAGTATATATATATATATATATATATATATATATATATATATATATATATATGTGTGTGTATCTGTGTATATAGGTGGGTATATTCCATAAGTATGTTATATTATTTCACCCATAACTTTGTGAATAAGGAAATAATATATTTATTGTAATGTGCATTATTATAACGTTATTTGATGAACACAAAAGATTTAGATGAATGGTGTTACCTTCACAGTTTGTGACATCTTTATAGGAACTATATAAATGTGTATGTCTAAGTTCAACATAACCATTTACCACCCCATTAATAATACACCCCGTTATTAATAAGTATGGTTTAATGTCCTAAATTCGCATATATACACTTAAGTGTACAATTATACGGGCTCTACAGATTCATATGTATATAAACTAAATTATTAATGGATGGCTATAAACATATACATCCTCTTCAAGCATAGTACACTACATATAGCTACGTTCAATTCTCGTTACTTTTATTAAAGTTTAGTAAAGTACAGAGTTGTCATCTGCATTGGAGTTAGCGTGACACCAACAAACACATACACACACACACACACACACACACACACACACACACACACACACACACTTCTAGATAATCGTCATATATTTATAGAATACTCGCGATCGAGTTACCATCCCAACACTCGCTAGGATTAATTATCTCCGAGAGGTAGAGCTACAAACTTTTAATTTGATTTCCAGTGTCCTATACGCGATATCAGTCAGCGCGCTTAGCCAATCAGCGGCTGGCAGCTTGGTTTGTTTACCTTGGTTACGGTGGTCTCTAACCGCTCTCACCTCCGCTGCTGCTGCTGCCGCTGCGATAATGTGCCTATTGTTCCGGTGTTGTATTACCTACCTATATGTATACACACGTAGAGAGAGACCCACCGAGATTGTCATTAGCGGCGAATAAATGTGCGTGTGTGTGAGCGCGCTCCGATGTGCGCCTACTGATAATCGCGATTACGCAATAACTTCTAGGCCATGTCCTTGGGCGCATACAACAACGCACGGCGTGCGTCGCACGCTTTTCTTTCTATATTTTATCCATAGTTGAATTACTAATTAGCAAGTCCGTGGTTTAAGTATTGTAACTGACCAGTGTTTTAATGAACTATATATAGTGTACATAGTGAACATCCTATAGTGTATAGTGTACAGTGTACAGTGTACACTATAGTGTACAAGATTATATATTTTTATTATAATGTTAAAGTGTTGAAAATGATCGAAATCACAATTTTATTATATCGAGATTATATATATACATATATAATATATATTTATAATTTATAATATATTATTTATTATTTGTTATCATTTATTATCAGTATAACTTAAAAGTGGTGACTTAATATAATTATAACAATCATAACTATATATATACATTAATTAATGAAACACGCGAAAGCCTACTGCATGTAAATTATCATTTGATAAGTTACTAAGTAATCATAGTATCATTAATAATTACAGACAAATTGATACATACGATTGTATATAATATATATATATATATATATATATATATATATATATATATATATAGTTACTATTGTTAATAAACTAGCTACCTCGCTAGTTGTCTCTCTCTCTCTCTCTTAATGAACAATAGTCGGCCACATTCCATTGTTTACGCTGATCGTAATGATGCCTACTATTGCGTCATTATTAACATTTCGCAATAACACATACGTACACGCGCGTGTGTGTGCGCAGTCTATACGCATCTACGATATACCGAGAACAGTGGAGGTGGACTCTCTGCCAAATCTATAAATAGCTTGTATCGGATCTCGGACGCACGTGGCATTGATAGGCCGTCTCTAACAATGGACGTGCGGTGGTGCTGCTCTCAGCGGCGGTCAGTGGTAGTTACCAATGGTGACCATCACGTGCACGCCGTCGTCTATCTTAATCGCACGCCACCTCAGTTACGTTTAGTTATTGAGCGATGTTATGTAATATCGTAACGTGTTGTTGCGTTGTTGTTTTTGTTGTTTTTGTTGTTTTTGTTTATTATTCTGATAGCTATCATTTAGTACGTTTAATGCGCGACGCGAATTGCGCGTGTATACAATGATTGTACATTGAGCATATATTCTACAGTATGTACATTGTGTACATAGTCTACATTATTTACATTGTGTACACGTGATACCTATAGGACGTATACGTGGTGGGTGAATGTGGCAGTGACGTGTCACATATAACATATGTAGTCCGATTACTAGTATCACCTATCTCGTAAGAATAACACGTTGCTTAGCGTTCAGATATGGCGATATGTGAACCACCGAATTAGAATATTTAATAAAATCAATAAGATATGATATTATAATTATTAATGTTATAAAATTGATATCGTTGCTACTTTGAGAACAATACGGATACATGTTATTATATTACATAATGCAATAACAAGTTGTTCATTTCATTTACAATTACTTTGTTTTGTGTTTTATTTCATTTAAAATATTACAGACACGATCCTAGAAATAATGTTGTGACGTAATATGACGTAATAATTACGAATACTTGATACTTGTATGTGTATAATATAGAAATTGTTTATTGGCTATTATAAATACTAATAATAACTATATGTTAATAAATAAACATCGTTATATAACCACGAATAACCGATATCTCTATCTATATATATATATACCATTTAATGGAACATTAGATCAAGTATAATATACAGAAAATATTAAATAATTACTTAAAGTGGACAAGTGGGCAAGTGGACATAGTGGATGCACGCGTATAAGCTGCGGTTACGCTACAGCCTGTACTACCGCATACAGTGCATCGTACACAGTGATGATTACCCCCGTGATGCGCATGTCTAGACTTGTTCCCTGTATGCGCACGCGCAGAGCTATGCCACTGTAACGTTATATCACGTGGTATCCAACGCGGTGTTATTTGCATATCCTTATATGGGCATATGAATATAATTAATATATACGCGTAAATCACTGTGCGATGCATATTGTGTATCTACGAGGGGTGATCACACCTATGATAAGTGATTATAATCATCATCATCATCATCATCATCATCCCATGTATTATATAAGGCTTACCTCGTATTAACAATGTGTAATGTGTTCCTAGAAGAGTATCGTATAATGCTAATTAGTAAATAAATCTTGAACCACACTGCCTATACGAACGTGATTATCATACTGGGGGTGTGACCCTCGTTTTGTTGGGTAATTATATGTTATTGTGCCATTATAAATAACTGTACAGTGTACTTCATATATGTGTTTTGTGTTAATATAGTGTAGATATGTGCATCTAATTCTCGTTATACTTATGTGTGTATATGCCATATGTACGTACACATACATATACATTCACATATACACACATACGCATACACACACGTACACAAATACAAACGCATATATGAGTATATTCTCTGTCTCACACACACAAATATATACATACACACATACATACACATACATACACATACATACACATACATACACATATACATACACACACACACACATATATATATATATATTAACTCGCATGAAATATTATTAGGTATACCATTACTGATATATCATTATAATATTATTTAATTTTAAATTAACTTAAAATAGACACATGTGTCCTCTCGCACACACACACGCACGCACACACACACACGCACACGCACACACACGCACACACATACATACACACACGCACACGTTTATGTAAAGCTAATCTATTACTTGTATATCAGATCATGTGATTTGTCTGTCAGTAGTATGTGATCATCATATATCAATGTTGTAGTATGTAAGTATTATGTCACTATTACCAGCACACATTAGTGATCATTCATTAACGTATACTTATATACATACTATATACACTATATTATAGCCGTGTCATTGCAGTATTATTGTTGCTATACGAGATGTCGTCTACTATTTCCCGTTTGTGCTATATGTGTCTACATGCCCGATGTGTGCGAGTGTGTTATATAAGAGAACAATGTAGTGTGGGCCGGCCGCCGGGTGTGGTAACAATACCTCTATTGTAGCATCGCCCCTGACATGTGTACGAGCTATAACATGTCTGTCCCCCGCCCGCTATCTACATCTTTATCCATTGCCACCGTCCTGACCTGTTTGTTTATCTCGGTAACCAAGGACATCACGTGACTACTACACACGTCTCATCACGTTCCCCCCGCCCGCTCTCGTCGTCCCCCATCAACCGCCACACTACACGCTATACTATAGTGTATTATAGTGTAGGTGTTATCATTGCTGTTATCATTACTGTGTTTAATAATGCATCATCTATGATGGTACAAACAGCAGCAGCAGCATCAGCATCATCATCAGTAGAGGTGCGATTGTATCAAATCACGTACACGTGTATACACGTGCTGCATGCAAACCATTATGTAATGATTACGTAATACATGAGATAATCACCCTCTTACACTCTTACATCATATTTATGCTTATAAATCTTAATACCATCTTGTAATACTCGATTCTAAATCGAGAATGTCAATTCATAAATATATTTGATATCGCCGGATTGTATGCTACAAACAATGTTGATGTACACACACACCCACACACACACACACACACCCACACATATACACAAATACACAAGTCACTCACTGTTACCTATACGTGTATTAGATCATTCCGTTAAGGGTGTAGCGTTGTTTTTCATTGTGAATGAGGCGAGGGCTAGCTTTGCAATCGTTATTATTAATATCGTGTGCTATGTGTTCTATTTGCTATGTTATAAATGCCCCTGCTACAGTCTACATTCATCACTAAGTTCTAATCTCTCTCTCTACCTCTACGCATTCTATTACTACCTCTGCCGAAAACACATGTTTAAACTGATGCCGCCACGCATCATTGCACATCAATGGCAGTTTTTTCTTTCTCTATCGTTCTCTCTCTCTCTCTCTCTCTCTCTCTGTCGATCACTATTCATATGACATTCCTGGCTCTTTCTCTCGCACCCATTCACGCACTGCAGTGATGTATTCACCATTAACTATCGATTATATAATCTAAACTAATAATTTATGTCGATGCGAGTTTTGTACGGATTCGCTTATTTCTTAATTTATTGATTTGCCGCCTAGATGTTTCTGTGCTATAATTAGAATAGCTACCACTTTGAGTAGTTGTGAGTTGTTGTATTTAATTACTGGCCAGCATGTTAATATACATCATTGTATACATCGTCATCATCATCAATAATACATATACGTATACATATATCGTCTACTACCTATATACATATATGTCATATCATCCTTTTCTTAATATACAGATGTATATATGTATCAATTAATAATTTAAAATTAATTTATCAAATACAAATTATATCGTAATTGTATAAGTACAAATAAATGATAGAGTTAACTATATATTTATAATATATAATATTATAATTAGTAATGTAATGTAAACAATAACATGACTGTACAATGTACAGTGTACATATATATATATATATATATATATATATATATATATATATGCATATGAATCATATACACCACTTGTTCGTCGCATATAATACTGAGCTCTAACATAATGAATAATAGCTAATAATAATAACTTGTTCATCGACATATGTTCACAAACTCTTCAAGCATTGTTTTCTTATACAACTCGTTTATTATAAATTATTAGTTTATTTATACATAATCGTATTATATAGAATAACTAACATGTAATAAATAAAATAAACAATACATTTAATATATATACTTACAGTGAATTATCACTCGCAATACCTCCCCATGGGATGCATCGGAATGCATTTATATTTCTATAATTATTAAGAAGTTGAGACATTATTTTTATAAATATATTAATATTGTACATATAATTATATTATGAAATACTATTGTAAGGGTAACGATAAAAAAGTACGAGTTGAGTAGCAAAGGTTAAATTTTAAATGTGAAATAAATTTATATAAGCATTTTGGGATGTAATTAAATTAAAAGGGATGCAGTTAAAAAAACAAGCAGGAAAAACTAAACCAATTAAACCAAATAACCCACAAATATCAACACCATATATACATATATACCCTTAATATATACTATTAACTTGTATTTCAAATGTAACCTCTAACCCCCAACTCATCCTTTTTGATCGTCTCCCCTATTTTAATATATATTTATATATATATATATATATATTTATTACAATAATAATAATTAATTAGAGTTTTTATTTTTAAAATACATATACTAAACTACATATAATATTACAAATCACTTCAATATATAATTTACATTCTAGTTGATACCACGAGTTACATTTTGATATTTATACTAAATATATTTAATATTTGTATCATTTATTTGTATATATATATATATATATATTATATTTACTTTATAATCGTTCTGTATCTGTATGAAATTTTACGATATTTATTTCTTATAAACAACTCGATTTATCAACTGCTAATAAAATTTCTGTTTCATCCACTATACCTATTTATGTATGTATGTCTTGTTTACACCATACCACCCGTACAAAAGAAATTCTATTGATGGCAGTTTGTGTCCGCTAATTCGTTGACAATCGAGCACATGACCAGCGCGGTTCTAATGGCACCTCAGTAACTATAGATGCTTCGACAGCAAACAAAGCATGCTCCACATACAGATGCTCGCTCACTATATGATGCAATACGAATTGATGTAATATGACGTAATACACTGTGCGATTAGCTATCTCATTATTAAGTATAGTTTTGTTTACTATAGATTTTACTATAAACTGTTGCATGTCGTCAATATATTGATGTATACATGTATTATTAGCAAGCACCTGATACGCCTAGATGTAATAATATATTGTATACAATACACTTCCTGTACTATCTAACCACGCATTAAGTATGTTTACCATATATATATCATAGTAGTACCTATACCATGTCACGCGTATAATAAATTATTATATAAATAAATTATTATAAATTATTATTAATAAAGCTTATAAACTATAATGTACACACACACACACTCACACACACACACACACACACACACACACACACACACACACACACACACACATTATTAAGTAATACTTTAGTAGGCATACATATTTTTAATTTTATCTTAAAACTATATTTTGTTTATATATATCATATTATATAATAAATATTATGTGTCACTTAACAATTATTTTTATTGCTGTTTAAAATCTTACATTATACAATAATTATGTATTGTAATAATAAACTGAGTTATTTTAATGATAATACAATAGATTTATTATTAAAAAGTTAAATAATACAAATAATATTTATATATAATATATATAATATATATACAGTAGGTATATATATATATATATATATATATATATATCTCTCTTATCAGTATCTCTTATTTAAATGAATACTTTATTTGTAACTACTCCAATGTTACAAATATGATTATTATTTATTAGTTAAAATAAATATATTGTAAAATATTCTCATGCTGCAAAATTGTTGATAACATTAATTTGATTATATAATAATTATTTATGTCATAAATAATTTTTTATCACATTATTATATACATTAACTAAAATGTATAACATTTATAAACTATATTTTAAACGGAGGTTTGAGAAAATGGTTTAACTATAATACACAAATAATAATAATTTAGCTGTACATTGTACAATCAACAATAAACATTTAAATATCTATTTTATGTTGGTATATCATATTATTAAATGTAAAATATTGTTATATATATAATATATGAATATGGTGTATTTGTATAGATATTGCTTAGACTTTTTAGTTATGAAATATCAATATTAAAGCAGTGACGAATGCTGGTGATGATATGCATTGATGTTGTATGTTGATGCGCATCTCTCGTATATCTTTATGATTTCAATTCAGTGATTCGGTATTCACCTTCTTGTGTCCATCCAATTCAATGATTATGTTGTACAAGATGTAAAAGATGATAACAATGAAAATAATATTCTAAATATACACACACACATATATATATATATATATATACTTTAGTAATGCATACATATATATATATATATATATATATATATATATATATATATATATATATATTAAGTATTCTATTGTATAAATAGTTACACTTTATCTAGCCGATGCCATGTAGGATAATCTATTGAACGTTTATCTGTATATCTACTATGCCCACTATATAGATTGTACCCGATGTCTACCCCCACCCCCGCTGTACCCTTCATCATCAAACCGATATAATATCGCCACTACTACTAGCGTCACCTATACCACAGCATCGCGCTAGCCTCATTTATCTGTTATCGTTGTACCTGGGTCGTATCTTTAAATGGGGTATACTGCAGGTGTATACCCCCAGCGTGTATTTCATCGGGTCGCCTGATGTATTGCTATTCGACCACGTGATGTTATTCCATCTTTTAATGATATGCTATTAGCCTGTCACACCGCCGCCTCTACCTCTACCTCTGATGACTCATGATGGCGCATGCGTCATGATTTATCTCGTAACCTGAGCAATCGGTGAATTCACAATGCCCGATTTTTATAGCTTTTTCAATACATCAATATATATATATATATAATATATGTTAGTTTACCTTATTATTGAGTATATTTATTTGTATACGGTATGTCATCTCGTATACGTATACACATTATTCTACACACAACACCTTACAACACTCTTCACACACCACCCTACACATAACACTACACATAGCACTAAACTTATAACTGTATAGAGTTATAAGTTTAGTGCTATGTGTAGTGTTATGTGTATAATGGTATACTATTCGAAATATATATTATCAATGCTACTACATCATCCGGTATGAATCATGTATTATATTGTATGAAATACAAGCAAAGTTTCCTTCTTGTAATAACTGTTCAAACTTATGAAATAACTTATTATATATTGAATATTTATATACACATAAATATTAACTATTAATAATTAATTATTAACTATTATAATAGTTAATAATTATTAACTATTAATTATTAACTTTTAATAACCTGTGATACATTATGTAGGAAGTATCATGATATGCATACCTAGGAAGTTCTTACATTATGCATAATTATAACACACTATTCTTACCTATGTTATTTAATATTTATCATTTGTTATGTAATCATACATACATATCCTTATAGGTATCCTTATATACCGGATACATATTTTATAGAAGTTTTTTTATTTGTATTGTTATTGTTATTTTATTTGTGAGGAGTCCTTTCATTCCATCCAAGAATTTAAATGAAATTTTCACTTATAACCATATGGCTATAATGTCCTTTCAAAGCTGTTCTTGTGTTAATGCATCTATGGTTATTTATTTATACACAATTATATAAATTCACTGATAACAAATATTATGTTATGACCTACTGTACTATTCCTGATGGAGTTTTGACCCGCACCCTACTCCTTGTGTGTCTGACGCCTTAGAAAACTGAGCCACACATGCATTTTTCATAAGTATGTATGATATATATATTTATTTTATATTTGTATTACATGTATAGATAAAATATATTTATAGTTAAATCTCCTCGTTTAAATATATGAATTAATTTATATTTCTTTAACTTAATTTAATAAATTAAGTTAATCAATTTTACATTTTTGTTATTTAACATTATTTTAATTACAATAAAATGATCTATAGTACAAATAGTACTTTTTCCTATATATTTAAAGATTAGATTTAACAACAGTATATGACAGTGAGCATATATTACCTAGGCCTATAGTTAGGCTCAATGTAATATTGTATTGTTTGTCATCTTTAACTAAATGAATTGACTAAATAATATATATATGCAAGTATAATTATAAACTTATGTATATAATATACTTTAAATAGAGGTTAGCTTTTAATAAATAGAGGAAGCCATATATATATATATAGCTAATATTTTACATATAGAATCTATGTAATCTATTATAACATCAATATATCATATAATATTAGATGATTCATCTATATAAAGAAAGATATTTATTTACATTGATATATACATTATTTAAATTATATATCTATATAATTTATATTTTTCATTGTTTAATTCTATTGAAACATGTGTTCATTAAATTAATTAATTTCATATATGAGTCATATCAAAGGGCTTTGTTAATATCTCTCTCACCAATATTATAGTAATCCTCTTGTAATTTTATTATAATAGAAATGAACAATTTATGAAATTAATTAATATCATATATTATATTTCACATGTGTTAATAATTTTATAATATTTGTTATATATATATTGTATAAAATATAAATTATTATTTTATAATTTTAAATATTAATATAACAAATATATTAGTAATATAACAAAAACCCAAAGTGATGAAAATATAATGAATGTTATCACATATCATACCATTTCACTAGCTACCTCTAGTCTGACTGTAACCTCATTGATTTGTATGAAATAACAGAATATATTATGAATATATATATATATATAATGTTAGTAAATAATATAAATTGAATACAATTAGTAGTTTTACTGTTTGCATTTGTGAAATAGGGTCAAGATATAATATAATCAAGAAGTAAGAGTGTTAATATGTATGGTAAGGTGTTGTCAGAATGTTAACTAGCAAAGTAAGGCTTAAATATTATTATCAATTGAATTAACCTGCACCATGCAGTATATAGTACATAGTATATATAGTCATCTTCATCATCTCACATCTCACAGCATCTTCATAATCTAACATAATTACCATGTTATCTATTAGAAACTTTTTTACTTTACAACATTCGACTACATCTAATCTAATGGGCCATTATTCTCTCATAGTCTATCAATTTCTACAATGAACTATATAATAATACTTATATTTAGATTGGTTCATCATATCCAGATAGACATCTGACTTATCGAGATATATACCTGTCTGCAAAATGAATGGGAAACAATAAAATACTAATAAAAGTAACGATAGAGTACAAATAAAATTCAAAATTTCAAAAATAAAAGGACATATAAATATGAATTTTATAATTTTAAATATTAAAATTGATATAAAACGAATAAATGTTAAATATATAAATAATATATATAAGTATAATTATAATAATTTATACAAATAACAATAAAACAATATATGTAAATATAGAAAAGGGAAAAATAACTTATAATTGATAAGATTAACACAACGAACGAATAGTAAAAGGATACCAACTTTCAATATGGATGTGCCAAGTCCATTAATACATTGAGATTATCCCCACAATCATACCAGTATACTTAGTAAGTAGTACTTACTACTCTACATATAATAAACTACTGAATACTTTTATAAAAATGCAAAAATAAGAAACCCCCTTTCTAAGATAATTAATAAATATATATAATATAAATAATAAAAAAATAACAAACAATTAATAAATTAATAATAATAAATAGTAATCAAAAATATAAATAGTATTAAGGGCCCTTAATAAAATGATAATAAAATGTAGATAAGAAATAATAGTAGTTACATAATAATATAATTGTAATCAAATAAAAATAATAATAAACAATAATAAATTTAAAAATAAATAATAATAATAATAAAAAATTTAAAAGATATAAATATTGTAACAATAATAAATAATAAAACTATTCCAATTGCTGAATTTTCATAATTTGTTAATAGTTACAAATAATTATTTTTTTAAAACAGTTTTAAACATTTTCAATGGGTTAGTGTTTTTTATATTAATTGATAGTGAATTCCATATCAAAGGACATTTATAACCAATATAGAATTTATCATAAGAACTTGGTGATATACAACAAGGTGATATATTGGTAACAACAAATTTCTTTGTTGACCAAATCCTCTTATCTTTTTTTATTATTAAATATGTGGATGTATTTTATTATTATACCAAGCTTTATACATGCATATTTATAAATATTTAAATCAATAATATTAATAAATTTGAGAATACGTTTTTGTATACAAATATGGTCAACATTTTTTCTATTATTAAGATAATAAATTGCTCTTAGACATCTATAATTGCTCTTTGACATCTATACATTCTATACTATACATTGAATATTGCTCACATTATTTATACATTCAATCATGTTACCCCCATAATACTGAGGAATAATGAAAATGACTATGGAATAAAGAGTAATATATATTCATAAGGGATTCTCTATTCAATTTAACAATTTTTTTTAAAGTGATACATTTAAGATTAAGTTTGGAATTTATATTATTTATTTATTTTTCCAGTTGAAATGTTCATTTACAAATATACCCAACAATAAAATATAATAAAATTGCTTTATAATTAAATCATTAATTTTGTTTATTATGATATAGTCTTTATCCCCTCTTATATTCACTTTCATCTACAATCTATATCATGCTACCTGCCCACTACTACCTCCATCTAACCTCAAAGATATCATTCTTATTAATACAAAGCTATGATCTATCTCCTAATATCATTCATGATAACTATTTATTACAACTATATCAATACATTCATATATAATGGTCTTATATTTATTAGGACTGCTGAGTATTATTTTTATAAATGTTATTATATTTTTATTTAATATTATAATTATTTTTTCATTATATTATATTTATGAGAGGCAATCATTTTATTTATTTTATGTTAAATTAAATACCATACACATATAATATATATATATATATATATATATATATATATAATTACCTAATTATATATCTGTTATATATACCCATATATATATATATATAACTTATCTTAAATTTAGAATAGAATTTAGATTCTAAAAAAGTTAAAAAAAATAACAATAATTTGACTAATATTTTTTTATATCTTATAATTTTGTTTATATATAATTATCTTATAATATTGTTATAGATACATTTTTATTTTGTAAGAATTTTATTAGTTTTTAATTAGTTATTGGATAAATCCTCATATATATTTATATAATTATATATTAAATGTAAAATTATGATATTGTATAAATAATAAATTCAAACAATATTAATAATAATTCAAACAATACAAAAAATATTAAATATTAAATGAATTGAAAATAATTTAATAAAGTGACACTTGATAATAAGAGTAATATATACATCTCTAGAAATATTATTAATAATGTATTACATAATGTTGTAATTAATGTTTTTTAATGATTGAAGACTAGATATATTTAGATTATATGAACAATAATATAATTAATTACAAACATGTTATTTTAAACACATTTAAATGATTATAATTAAATTTTATTATTTTGAATAATCTAATATGTTAAATACATTATTATAAATATAATATATTATATCACATTATTATATATTATATTATTTATATTGTATTATTGTTTATATATTGAAGTTTAAGAAAACTTTTAATTTTAATATTTAGTAATATATAATCTAATAGATATTATACAAATACATATATTATTGTACTTTATATAAGTATACATTTTTTCAATTATAATATTTATTATACATATAAAATAACAATAATGTTTATTATTAGTATAATGATTGCCTTAATGTACCTGATTATTAATAACTGTTACAGAAATAGAAGAGGTAGAGTTAAAGCCCATTTGTCAAGATGAAGTCACACACCACATCCCAGCATACACCCCAACACCCCAAGTGCTCAATGAACACCTTAATATGCCCCTTCCCTATATTGATCATGCACAACCGCTAGTTATTGATGAGCCCAAGGTCAGTGATACACATTCACTATTAGTTATTATTTATTGTAAAAGAAATAACAAATTTTAAATAATTAAATTTATTATAAGATATATATCCTAAAAACCAGAAATATGTATATTTCATAATCTCTATATTATAAATAAGTAGATCTATAAATATTATAATCGAATAATTTAATCATAACTTATTACTTTATACGAATGAAGTATACACTTTACGAACACAATGAACAACACAATGAACACAATATCCACTTTCCCCTATTACAGGTTCCCGTCACAGACAGATTACTGCTGCCAGTGCCCCGTATTAACTCAAGTCCACTCTCTTCTAACACTAGTTCTCTATCACTGACCTCTTCTCTTGACACCTCCGCTAATCTATTCGCTTCGTGGAAACCCCCCACCTCGTGGACCCATAGTTCAACCTCTAGCGCATTCTCAGGGTCATTTCCACTGAATAAAAATGGCGGCAGACTGGTTTCCCCTTCAAAGACACGTAGGAAGAGTGACAAGGTACACTACCTCTATTAACTACAATTATTATAAATATAGTTTGATAGATAGATAATATTTATTTCTATAAATACAATGAATGTTATGTAACATGATGCAATATCGGCGATGTCATCAATATATGATTCAGAAAATAGTTTCGAATAATTTTCAACCTGAAACCTACTAACTAGTTAATAGTTAATAGTCTATGTCAGAATTATAAATGCCCTAAATATAGATTAATTGTTTCGCTTTGGTATTACGTACGCGCTAATAACGACTGCGTATAACTCCGTTTACAGATTCAGCCGGTGATAACGGTAGCCGGAGAAGCGGGCTATGTGTGTCCCGTCTGTCAGTTCATTCTCACCGACCAATGTGAGCTCACTCGTCACATACGCTCGCACAATAATGCCAGCATCAACGCCACGCAGAGCAACGTTCAACTATCGCGTAAGTCAGGTAACCGAGTGAAGCCCTCTCTCTCTCTCTGCTCTCCGCCTGTGTTTGTGTAACACCCGTTCTCATTCTTCCAGAAATGATGAAATCTGAGGAGAATTCTCCCATCGGCAACAAGTGTACGATCTGTAGCAAGGTGCTGAGCAGTTTGAGCAGCCTGGATAGACACATGCTCGTACATTCCGGTTAGTTTCGGGTACTATACCTGTAGACATGTCACGGTTGTTGCTGTTCACGCTGGAAGTGCAGTCTTTTTAGGAATTTGAAGATACGGGGCAAATTTGAAATATAATTATGTTATTTTCAATTATATATGTAAAACGATCTAATAAAATACATCTACTGAATTATAATACACAAATATGAATGAGATATAATTGAGTATGATAAAATATGATTTATTTATGTTGGCAAATGTTAAAAGTAGGATGCAAACAATAATAGTGGAAGTAAATAGCTACTTACAA
>OZ025244.1:34023217-34158217 GCA_964019155.1 Osedax fenrisi
AATAATAAATATTTATATGTATATTCCTGTATCTGTAATTTTATATTTATATTATTTTCTAAGCTATTATTCTATTATTACTAGTAAATAAAGTATTCATTTTGATCTACTTTTTTCAGTATATTTTGTTCCTGAAATATACATCCAGTTAAAAATATACATCCATAATATTATTGAATATGTAATAATAATATGTTAATAGTATATAGATAATAACTAGATCTATAATAATCATATGAAATAAATCCATATCTTTTTTACGCGAAACGCTTATTTAATAACAGTATTAGAGGGAAATGGCTCCTATCCCCCGGCGTTTAAGTTTATCTGAAGCTAGATTGAATTATTATAATATTATCTTATAAATATAGATTAAGATGAACAAATAAAAGTAAATATAAGAAAACAATATACCTATTTAAATTCATTATTCATTAGTTATTTACCACTCGTCCTCTACAAATATTATAGATGCGCATTCCGATATGACAAATACATATTATTATTCAATATAAATTATTTAACTAATTATAGGAGGTGACCATAAGAAAGCAGACACAAACTCTTTATTTCTTGGAGAAATCGCGCTTAGGAGACACAAGGCCAGCATCCATGTTCCGAGTATAAAGGTTCTACTTTAACTGCCTATATGGCAGAGTTGGCTAAGGCGTCAGACACACAAGCAGTAGGGTGTGGGTTCGATCCTCTTCCGGACCATTAAAATATGTATTCAAATAATATTTAGAAGTGATCTTATATAAGTGTGTATAAATAAATGATTGGCTATCGTTAAAACCATGGATGCATTAACATGATTGTGGATGCGAATTGAAATTAGAGCCATATAGTTATAAGTGAAAACTTCATCTAAGCTCCTGGATGGGATGATAGGAATCCACTAAAATAAAACAAATGTATACATATACATTATACCTATACACTAACATATCTTCTCCGACAGAGAGAACGAATCATCACTAAAGAGAAGAGCTTCAAGGACATCACGTTCTGTGACTGCACCAGTTCCAACTTCTCGCTGATTACTAAGGCTTATTGCGAGAATTCTAGAATCACTAATAAAAGTTTAAACATGGATCAGAGGTTTTACATCGATGTGTATTATTTTATATTGATAACGTTATTACTATATAACTATATAACGTTATTACTATAATATTATTTATATATATATATATATACATTCTAGGCGACAATAATTTAAATATTTAAATTTAAATTTGAGTATGTTAGAAGAAAAAACATATTACATAATTTTTATTTAATTTAAATCTAGTATGCAATTATAAACAGAAATTTCTTAGAATGATAAATATTATTATTAATATATAGTTTATATATATAGTATAATATATAAATTATCGGTTACATTATATATTGAGTAACAAATATACGATAACATGTTGATTATGATGATCAGGAGATGCTATACGTGTAGAAGATGTGACATCATATTCCCAAGCAGAGCTTCAATGACCTTGCATTCGATGGCCCATTCTCCGGAGCGTCACTCTACCTGCAAGTATTGCTCCGTCGTCACGATCGACTCGGAAGACGGTAATAATCCTTTGTTCTATATTGCGTAACATCACGCTGTCACTAATATCTGCTTTATCTCGACTAAATGCAACATTTATAAACAATATTATGCCTTAATTTAACTATAGATGGCGCTAATGATATCGAAATAATATCGGATTATATATTATAAATTATTATAGTTTAATATAGAGTATAAATCTACATGTATATCTTGTATAAAACATGCGTGTTTATATTGTATAATAAATGATTTTCTATACAAAGTATAATCAAGTAAATATTAGGCTTTTAGTAATATATTAATTTGATATTGACTAATGTATGGTTACGTATGATGCTAACGTATGCTACGATATGAACACTTCACAGACGTGGTTGTAAGCACTAACTTTGCTAACATCAACTCTCTGAGGAGACATCAACTGAGGGAACATCGTTGCAATGAAGTTATGGATGCTTATTCATCTCTCAATCAAGATACGCCTCACATACAAGTATGTCACCTGTCACTCAATATGTCACCTGTCACATCGTTGTCTACTATGTAGGATGTTCTCAAACAAGACGAATATCTCTTAATGACAGGATTGACTAGGAATGTTTCTAAAACTTTTCACTTGAAGCGACCGAATTCTGAAAATAGCCAAGGATTTAGTAAATTTTCAAGGGTGGAAACTGTAAGTGTTATAACCTTTACTTTTTATTTCTGGTAATAAATTATGAATTATATATAATTTAGATAAATAATTTACCAAACAATATTAATTAAAAAGATTAATCGATTAATTGAAAAATAATACATATATATATATATATATACATAAATATATATATATATATATATATATATATGTATATTAATATCTGAAGTCGATACAATCTCTCAAATAGTCATTAATAATATTAATAATTCTTGAACTGGAATTAATTATTAATTATTTAATTGTTTTTAATAAATATGTCATATATACCACAATTATGCAGTTATTAATCTATTAATAAGTTTTATTATATATAATTAATTACCCGAGACTTATTAAATATTAATATGCTTGTCATTATTTTATTTATTTTTTAATATAAGATATTATTTAAAATATATTAATTATATTATATTTTATATTACAACTATTCGTACATTGCTGATTGCAACTAACTCACATGTTATAGAAACGGGAGAAAGTATTCAGTCACGTTAAAGATGATTTAAGACCTATTCATTCTGTTTCTCCTACCCTAAAGTTCCCATCCAATGAACTGTTAGTAATACTAACTTAGTACTGTGTTTTAGTGTATGTCATATAGGTAATCATTGATCAATATGATGATGATTATTACTAGAATAACATCAATTAAAGAACATTATAAGGACAACTCTTACTTACCACTATAATAATACAAACAATACATAACAATACACAACATGCTAATTTATGTAGATTTTTAACAAGTGCTGCTACATCGCCTGACTCCGAAATCATTCACTGCATTCACTGCCCTGAGATACTGCCTAACCTCAGGGGTTATAAAGGTTTAGTCATATACTGTCATAGCTAGTCATGCATAGTCATCACAGTTACATAGTGTCATGTATGTATGTGTGCATGTGTGTATGCGTGTATGCGTGTATGTGTGCATGTGTGAATTAACATTGTACATCTTACCTTCTCATATAGATGTATTATCAGTAATGCCCTACCATACCACAACCATGTAGTAAACAACACCAACCATAGTATCATCATTTCTCTCCTTATTTACATTAAAAACCCTATAGTATCGCATTCCCTATCGTTACCCTCACCCCGCCCCTCTCCAGTACACATTCGCATGAGACACAAGGGTCTCAGCCCCTTCCGGTGCAACGTGTGTGATTACTCGAGCACTGAGAAGAGCACCCTCATCCGACACCTACGGACCCATAATGGGGACAAACCATACTACTGCATGCACTGTGAATTCCCTTTTAGTACTAAAGCAAACTGTGAGAGACATGTCAGGTTTGTAGTAGTAGTAGTAGTAGTAGTAGTAGTAGTAGTAGTAGTAGTAGTAGTAGTAGTAGTAGTGGTAGTGGTAGTGGTAGTGGTAGTAACATACATATAAATAATGATTAGTAATGTAATAAGTGTACGACACAATAGTTTTAGTTTCACATTTTATTGCTCACTAACAACACTCGTCTTCACTCTCTGACTCATCGCAACACTGTTGTTGTTGTTGTCTGGGTGGCGGTGGACAACACTGTTGTTGTTGTGGTTGTTGTTTTTGACACCTGGGCTGTTGTCTGGGCGGTGGGGGGCAGCACTGTTGTTGTTGTTCTTCGTCACCGCAGATCTGTTGTTGCAGGCAGCAGAACGTCAACTCAGCGTGGTAAGAGTTTGCGTGATGCTCGCAGAACATCCACTTGATGAACTGACACTTGCCCATGCACACTGCCTTCTGCTTCAGCTGCTTCACCGTACAGATGCCGTTTTCCTTGAGACGACCTTCGAGTGGGGGATGCACGTGTTAATGTGAACTAGTACTAGTGGTACTACTACTAGTGGTGATACTATAGTAGTACTACTATAATGGTACTACTATAATGGTACTCGTGGTACTACTATAGTGGTATTGCTAGTGGTACTACTACTAGTGGTACTACTATAATTCTGATACTATAGTGGTACTATTACTAGTGCTATAGTGGTGATACTATAATGGTTATACTATAATTGTACTGTTATAATGGTGATACTATAGTGGTTATACTATAATGGTACTACTATAGTGGTGCTACTATAGTGGTTATACTATAATTGTACTGTTATAATGGTGATACTATAGTGGTTATACTATAATGGTACTACTATAGTGGTGCTACTATAGTGGTTATACTATAATTGTACTGTTATAATGGTGATACTATAGTGGTTATACTATAATGGTACTACTATAGTGGTGCTACTATAATGCGTACTAACATGCCGTAACTTTGTCTATACCAGCAACATCTTCCAGTTTCAGACATTTCTTGTAGATTGTTGGGAAGTTTTGTGTTTTCTTTGTGCAAGACATTCTATTGCGTATTGTATGTAGTATTCCTGTGTTCTTGTACTATTGTTGTATTTCTGTTCTGCTTTATTGAAAGTAATATTATAGGTGTTACTTTACTGGTTGGTTTGTTTGTAATGAATTGTTGAAATGTTGTAGTGTTTACTTTATAACAACATATTTTAATTTAGAATTTTATTGAAAAATTAAAAACATAAAATAATTTTATTTCAATTGTAATTAATAATAACTTAATGTAAACATACACACAACAATACAAATATACACATACATTTACTCAGGAATGTTAAAAACAATTATAATTATGAATAATAGGAATACATAATTTTATATATAAAAAATAGGGAAAAGTCTACTCTATAGAATAATTTAACTAACTTTATTGCTAATTAAATGTTTCACCTTTCTTTTTTTCATTTTTGTAAAGATGTTTAGATTAATAATTTAAAAAATTGATTATAAATGTAAATAATATAGCATACGTTCAATTGGACTTGATCAAAATAAATTGTTATCAATAATAATAGTTATTTCAAGTCTCTAATTATTTACTTAATATACTATACTAGGTGGCCGGGCCCGGCTTCGCCCGTGATCGATCGTAAGGTTCACTTGGTGATGTAATGTACTCGGGAAGTGATGTAGCTAAAAAAAACCACCAATATTAAAACTTAATCCAATCTAACCACAACAATGAAAATAAGGTTCACTTGGTGATGTAATGCAGCTAAAAAACCTACAAAAATTAAAACTTAACCCAACCTAACCACAATTGTGAAAATAACTAATATTCAAAATATCACTGAACACACACACATATCAATATGTTTTTATAGGATCACTTTGTGATGTAATGCAGTTAAAAAAAACCTACACAAATTAAAACTTAACCCAACCTAACCAAAACTGTGAAAATAACAATATAAATAAATATTCAGTTATAGTCTCACTCGGGAAGTAATGCAGCTTAAAAAAACCTACAAAAATTAAAACATAACTCAACCTAACCACAACTGTGAAAATAACAATTAAATAAATATACTTGTATAGGCTAACTCGGGAAGTAATGCAGCTAAATAAAACCTACATAAATCAAACCTAACCCAACCCAACCTAACCACAACTATGAAAATAACAATATAAATAAATATGCTTTTATAGGCTCACTCGGGAAGTAATGCAGCTAAAAAAAACCTATACAAATTAAAACATAACCCAACCTAACCACAACTGTGAAAATATCATTGTATAGGCTCACTCGGGAAGTAATGCAGCTAAAAAAAAACTACACAAATTAAAACTTAACCCAACCTAACCACAACTGTGAAAATAACAATATAAATAAATATGCTTTTATAGGCTCACTCAGAAAGTAATGCAGCTAAAAAAACCTACACAAATTAAAACTTAACCCAACCTAACCACAACTGTGAAAATAACTATAACTTAAAATATCAATGACACATACACACATTTATCAATATGCTTTTATAGGTTCACTCGGGATGTAATTCAGCTAAAAAAAACCTACACAAATTAAAACTTAACACAAACTAACCACAACTGTGAAAATAACTATAACTTAAAATATCAATGACACATACACACATTTATCAATATGCTTTTACAGGTTCACTCGGGAAGTAATGCAGCTAAAAAAAACCTACCAAAATTAAAACTTAACCCAACCTAACCACAACTGTGAAAATAACAATATAAATAAATATGCTTTTATAGGCTCACTCGGGAAGTTTTGCAGCTAAAAAAAACCTACCAAAATTAAAACTTAAACCAACCTAACCACAACCGTAAAAACATACTATTATGGGTTCACTCGGGAAGTAGTGCAGCTAAAAAAAAGTACCAAAATTAAAACTTAACCCAACCTAACCACAACCGTGAAAATATACTTTAATAGATTCACTCGGGAAGTAATGCAGCTAAAAAAAACCTACCAAAATTAAAACTTAACCCAAATTAACCACAACTGTGAAAATAACTATATAAATAAATACACTTTTAACAGCTCACTTGGGAAGTAATGTAGCTAAAAAAAACCTACACAAATTAAAACTTAACCCAACCTAACCACAACTGTGAAAATAACAATATAAATAAATATGCTTGTATAGACTCATTCGGGAAGTAATGCAGCTAAAAAAAACCTACACAAATTAAAACTTAACCCAACCTAACCACAACTGTGAAAATAAATAATACTCCAGATATTAATGACCACACAAAGACATATATCAATATATTTGTATAGGCTAACTCGGGAAGTAATGTAGCTAAAACCTACAAATATATATATATGCTTGTATAAGCTCACTCGGTATGTAATTCATATATAATTATAGAATATATTTTCGAAAAAATATTTTTTTATAAATCTATATTTTTTTTCTTTGATATATATGATGAAATTTAGCGAAATATTAAAACAGAGATGGAAACCCTATTATTCATATTTTCATAATTTTTCTGATTTTATTACATGTATTTTCGTACTCCTAATCTGATGAATCCATAATTTATACGAAAATATTACCGGAAGTCGGTCAAATAGACTACTCTAAAATCATGTATTTTTCACTATTTCGGCCGTAGCTCGAAGAATATTAAATATAAGAAGTCCCAATTTATAATATTATATTCTATTTTAATTATCTATTTAATAAAGTTAAAATTATTGAAATCGAATAATTATTGTAGATTTTGATTTTTTACATCACCGTATCGTATCACCTATGTTTAATAATTTTTTTGTACATGGCGTAGATAGGAAATAATTAATATTAACTCGATTTTACATATTCTTGAACTTT
Source organism: Osedax fenrisi (assembly GCA_964019155.1). Lineage (NCBI taxonomy): Eukaryota > Metazoa > Annelida > Polychaeta > Sabellida > Siboglinidae > Osedax > Osedax fenrisi. The sequence continues at coordinate 34,030,660 of OZ025244.1, forward strand.
TTCTCAATAATACGGGTAAATAAATTCCGATGCAATTGTTTATTTCGATATTCAAACCGGAAGTACCATTTCGTAAATCTACGTAATGTATTCGAAATTAAAGAAACTCATTTTTACGAAATTATTTACGATAAAATTCTTCATGATAAAGTTTTTTATTAAAAATTTGCATCGAATTTAAATTTTTCGATTACGTAAATCGTCTAAAAAATGACACTATTTAACGATTATAGGTATCGCGCGAACACTTATTCAAAAAAGTAAATTATCTATTTAACCCCAGCTGCCCCACTTTATCACCCGCGTTCACCACACATTTTCGCTAATATAGTATAGATTATATATATATATAAATATATAGTAAATATATATAATATAATAAGTAAAATAATTATTGTATCTGTTAGATTATTCATTTTTATATAAAATTTACATTGTAATTATTTATTATGAATGTATTTATAATATATTCTTACAAAAAACAATTCAAATAGAATATCCATTATACATACTATTATTATGTAATACATTGTGATGTAATAATATGCGTAACAATGTTTGATACCCACAGAAAGAAGCACGGTCATGCGCTGCTTAAAGACTCGATAGGTTTCACTCCCGAATATCAACGAAGTACCGCATCTCCCATTAGGGCCCCGAGGTTTTTATTATCGGTGGTGTGTATAATACAAGAGTCGGCTTATGGTGTGATGTTGATAGATTCCTTTTATCATTATATTAAAGTATATATAGCAGTTTAATTGATAATATATATATATATATATATATATATATATATATATAAACTACTTATGTGGCAGAGTTGACTAAGGCGTCAAACATACAAGCAGTAGGACATGGGTTTAGGCCTCGTCTGAGCCAATGAAATAAGTCTTAAAATAATATTTAGAAGTAAATTATATTGTGTATAAATAAATGATGATAAATAATCGCTAAAACCATGGATGCCTTAACACGAGAGCTTCGAAGGGACATTAGAGCCATATGGTTATAAGTGAAAACTTCATCTAAATTCCTGGATGTGATGAAAGGACTCCACCAAATAAAATAACTATAATTTCAATGATTAGTAAGATATACATAGATAACTATACTATTCTGTTCGCTAGTTATAATAACTCATGATAACTTCCACCAGGTGTCCTCACTGTGACCTGATGATCGTAACTATGAATGCCGAACAACACTTCGTAGAGTGTCGTAAACTGTTGCCCTACACCTGCACCTACTGTCCCCGCAGATATATTAGTCGTGAAGAGGCTATGCATCATGTGTTTAATGGACACAATGCTCCATCCTTCTCCCAATCAAGTTTGTCATCATTCTCTAAAATCATTATTCTCCTAATCGTAATTATTAGTTATAGTGTTTTTTGTGTTATTAAATATATACTTTATTGAATAAATATTTTTTATTAATAAATTACTTCTTATTTATTATTTAGTTATTGTATCGATTATTAATTCACAATTAAATATTAATCATTATTGAGGGCCACTAAAGATTAACTATTGACCAATCACTTAACAGACAGTGTGGTTGACTTTAGTTCATCTTCGTCGAAATTTAAACGAGAAATCCAAACTAATAGAGTTATACCTGTCAATCAAAACATTCAGGTACCTACTTTGTCATTACCTACCAATTTTTGGTAACCAAACGACTACCATATCTAGGAGGAACCAATAGATTTATCTGTGAAGAGTATTGCAGCTGTGGAGAAGGCAGCGGAGGTGCCTTCACCACAGAAACCCTCACCATCCGCGAAAAAGGAGTGTTTCGTTAATCCTAGCCAGAACTACGCACTGTCACGATATCAGTCACCATCCAGTCGATCTCAGTGTATCCTGGCTCAACACGTTGGTCTACTATTACTATCATTATCTCCTATCTTATCTATCACTTATCTATCTCTTATCTATCGTATAACTTAACGTTTAACCCCCTATATTCAGCTTCGCCGACGGCAATTAAATAATTCCTCATCCCGTTTTGGCTCCCCCTATAATCAGCCTCCTCAACCACGTATTCCACCGGCTGCCCACGGCTACACCCCGCGAACTTACACCCCAAAAGAAACATACCAAGGATCATATCCGCTATTGATGCAAAACTTACGAGGACGTTTCATATTGAAGTCTCCCATCCCACCTGTTCGAGCATATTTCCAATCTAATGCTGATTCCACCAGCCCAACCGCCCCTTTACCATCAAGCCTACACCCGAAACCTTACACTCCTACATCGCATTACCCCACACCACCCCCCGCCCCGAGACAAGAACCCCCCACTACATGCGATGTAGATGATATCTCTAAAAGCGAATCGGATTCAAATTTTCGTAGTGCCGTTTCTATACGACGTCGGACATTTAGCACGCTGAAGCATTGCGTACGTAAGAAAATACTGTTTATAGATGGCGATAGTAGTAGTGGAGCGGATAGTTCCGGAGTGAGCGCCAGAAATGCTTACAGGCCCATGTTTAGACGATACTACGACTCTAAACTGGGACGACTGTCATGTCCTCGCTGCCAAATGACCTTCAAGGATGGCATCAAGGTGACTGTGTGGATTTCTAGTACTTCTCTCTGAGTGAAATAACCATACTATTTGCTCTGAGTGAAATAGCTAATATATAACTAAGCCAGCTTTTTCTATCGCGTTCACTTTATCATACAATACTAATACCACGTTCCTACATGCACTTTAGCGACTCTGTAAGTATTGGTATTGTTACTGTTGCACGCTTGTTTACATCATACAACAATACCAGCACACACACATTATACCTAGTTACTTACTGTAAACCTTGCATGAATCCTTGTATATAGTAATCTCTAGAGTATAAAAAGAATTAGCAACAAATTCTTTTTAAGTATTTTTTTATCTATTCAAATTATGCATAACATTTTTTACCAATTTTATTAATAATTGTAATAATGTATTGAATACCTTGTTTCGCTGTTATTATTTTATTGTATTCTAGTTATTCTTCCTTCTTTGTTTGTTATTCTACCCGCCATGTGATTACATAACATTATTGATTATACGAATGACCTTGACACCACAGTTGACCTTGCATATGCGTAATCACGATGAGACCAATATTGACTGTCTGTATTGCAATAAGCAATTATCTGACGTCGAGACTCTTGAAACACACGTCGAACTCAAACATTCACTAGAGAACACACAGGTTCTTACTGCTATTATGTAACTCTTATACGCCTATTGTTATGTAATTGTGATGTAATAATTGTTAATATAACATCGTATGTTTATGAATACAATAATTATTCACAGCTGGAAAATATAGAACAAATCATAAAGAAAGAAGAAATAAAAGAGGCAATGATTGAGGTTTAGTAGCCAGACATGTTGTTTCATTGCCACTATATTAATGGTTGATACAACAAACAGGAAGTTACTACCGTCAAGAAGAAGAGAAACTCTTACGCCGACTCGCCCCACAAACTCAAGTGCAGATTTTGTCCTCGCTCATTTCCGTGGATAAGTTCTCTGAGGCGCCACCTACTTACTCATACCGGTACTAACTCGTGCATAACTAGCATTCCTCTCCTTTATACCTGTCTATCCTCTAGGTCAGAAACCATTCAAATGTCCAAAATGTTATGTAACATTTTCTACAAAATCCAACAGAGAGCGTCACATGGTTTGCAATGTTACATTTCATCATCCGCGCGACTATCCTCCCAACCTCGCGTGCCTAGGTACGCAAACATGGCGTCGACCTCGATGACCCTAGATCAAGGTCATTGGCTGAGCGCCCTCACCGCTGTCATATCTGTTGTAAGGACGAAGAGTACAAGTTGACTAACACTCTAGACATGTCCGCTGAGGCAAGCGTTGCTACTTTCAATAGTTACGGTAATCACACACACACACATACAGTTACATCTATAACTCTCTCTCTCTCTCTACCTTCCACAGCTAAGCTAATCAAACACTACAAGGAGTTACACAAATCGTCCGACATGCCGTCAGATTTGGTGAACTTGGCTAAAGAAGGAGCAGCTTTAGTCGCTCATATGAATACTATTGGTTAGTTGTTATAATGCTAACTATATGTTGAATCTTTTATGTTTATTTAGTCTAGTTAATGACAAAATTGAATAAATATTGAACATATTTACATTTTCGAAATATTTTTGAATTAATATTATATTTAATTAAATTATTAATATAAAATCATATTTAATATTCACAAAATATAAATAGTTATATTAATTTTTATAATAAATTAAATTTGATTTTATAAACAGTTATATAAAGTTATATCGTAGTTATATAAGATAATGATATTTCAGTTGATTTACAATTTTAATATTTATATAAAGTTATAAATCGTCCAATTTCTCAACTATCATCCCTTTCTAAAACTCTTGAGCGCATTGTAAGTAAACAATTAGTTCATTATATAACTTCTAATTCGATAGCTGATCCTTTACAAAGTGCTTATCTTCCTAATCGTGGAACGGAAACAGCGCTTAATTTGATTTTTAATGATATAATACTGTCGCTAGACAAAAAAATGCCATGCTACTTAGTATTGATCTATCTAGTGCTTTTGACACTCTGGATCATACAATTTTATCATGTCGGCTTAAAGAGATAGGTATTCATGGACAGGTGCACAATTGGTTAATGTCTTTTGTAACATCTCGTTTTTCATCAATTATGATTAATGACAATTTTTCAAAATCATTTATGCACACTCATGGTGTTCCTCAAGGATCTGTTCTGGGCCCAATACTTTTCTTGATTTATATATTACCCGTTTCTTCTATTTTTAAAAAATATCCTTACATTCACTATCATATATATGCTGATGATTTACAGCTTTATACTTCCTTTCCTCAATCTACTGATCAGGCTATAATCCAATACAACATTAAAAACTGTATTACTGATATACAAAATTGGTTCACTAGTAATTCATTATCCTTAAATGTCTCAAAAACTGATACTATTTTATTCTCTAAAATACCTTCAATTGTTAAAATAACTGATAGTTTTCTTGCCACGCTGCCTTTATCTAATAAAATCACAACACTCGGTATAACAATTGACTCTATTATGAAATATGACAGTCACATTATTAATGTTATTCGTACTGCTAATTATTATTTATATAATATACATAAGGCTCGTGCTAAGCTCTCCTTTGATATCACTAAATCACTTATATATTCATTGGTTTTTAGTAGATTCGACTACTGCAATTCACTTTTTGTTTTTGTCCCTGATAATATTATGATAAAATTCGAAAAAATTCAAAGGAGAGCTGTTCGTGTTTTATATAAAATTAAAAATAATATAAATACTAATACGGGTAGTAACTATATATCTATATCACATATTATGTTAACCCTTGGTTGGCTCAGATATCGTGATCTTTGTAAACTAAAATTGTTATGTTTAGCTCATAAAGCTATCTATACGGGTGAACCTAAGTATCTGGCTGAATTATTATCAATTGTTACCAGTAGCAGACCAAGACGGGATTTCCATGCAATGAAACTTGTTTTGCCTCATACAAATTCATGTTTTGGTAACTCTGCTTTTTCTGTTGCGGTACCAACTCTATGGAATTTACTTCCGAATATTATTCGTACGACAACTTCTCGATCTCAATTCAAAAGTAGACTCTTTAAACATTATTTAGTGAAATGAATATATATTTTGCGATTACTGTTATCTTCGTTTATATGTTATATTATTATATTATTATTATTATTATTATTATTATTGTTATGACGTCGAAAAATGATTTTCATTTATGAAGTCTTTAAACAAATAAATAAATAAATAAATAAATAAAATAAATGTGAGTTTTTTCTAAGAATGTTGACAACTATTAATAAACTATACAGCATACGAAATAGCTGCAACTGTTGGTATCTACCCAATGCCCAATAGAAATAATGGCACTTCAAATAATGAGCAAGGGCATGATACTGAACATGACACTACTAGTACTTATAGTGAACTCTCTCTATTGGACGTTAGTAGTGTAGGTGTTGCTAGTAGTAGTGTGCAGTAATAATAGTGATCTAGGTGTTGCTAGTAGTAGTCACACTGCCATTAATCCTACAACAATTGTAGAATGATGCTGATGCAGACACAGATTCCTATACTGACACGCAATATGAAGCAGCAGCGGATGTGTGTGATCGTTTTAGACAGGTAGATATACATGCCTCATCCTCAACTACCCCTACACTACCTCTTCAAGTCCTGCTTTAAACACTCTTTACACCACTACCTATCTACTTACAGACTAGCTATGACACTCTAATGTACAGCTGTCACATCTGCCCTGACAAGGAGTTTAGTGACAAGCTGCAGTACCTGATGCATCAGCGCCAACAACACGCTCAGCTGTGGAAGAGGTTAGTGAAGGGGTTATATGTGTGTGCATACACTACAATACTTTAACTACTCATCTCACTGGATTAAACTCCCCAAGAATATATAACTAACGAAAAATTCTTTGTTCCTTAACAACAAAAAAGTAGTCTGATTATTATTGGCAGATATTTCATCACGGATATCCGTGAGAATGATTTTTATTGTATTTTGGTATGAAGATGACAAATATTTGCTGAATTATCCGCCGAATTTATTTAGAACTTGTTCTTAAATATCTGGAATGTTTACGGATATCCATGTACTTTCAACTTATGTTATGAGAATTCGTATACGATAATTATTTTTAATTTGTTGAATTATTCGATTCATTAATCTACATTTATACAATAATTAGGCAGAGCCTTCTATTAATATAACTAATAATATATAGATAATTTAATTATTATTAAATTAATATATATATATATTTGGAATGTTATAATATAAGATATATACAATAAAATCATATGATATTAAAAATATCCGTTAACTGTTCTAAATAAATAAAATCATGCTAACATATCTATGAGAAATATCTGCCAGATAATGCGTCTACTTTTTTTGTGTGAAGGCAGCTTAAAATAAATTGAAAATCAAACAGCACGGATACTTACTTGAACTGAACTAACTTACCTTATGAACTGCTGCACTTTAATACACTCTATGATGTCATCATAACTTTATATGTCACTTCGGAACAATTTATTTAAAATTGGATTTGTGACTAAATAAATTATACTACCACTTCTACTACCCCTACCCTATAGTATTGTGGACTTGGAGCCCATCATCAGGGAGGCGGAGTGTATCGGTATCAAGAACAAGAGGATTGCTAAAGTGGCGCCCCTTATATACGAGGCTACTCATAAAGAAACTTTATTCACGAAATTAATACAGTGCAGTTTTTGCGATGAGAAATTTCATCAAAAACACGACTTTATCGATCATATGCGTATACACATTGGTAAGTTTATCTGCGCATATTCCCGTCATCTTTCTATAGTAATCATTTACACTTCATTTATAGAGTGTGACAAAGAAGCATCTGATGAAATATATGTTAGTAAACTCAAATTAAAATGTTAATTATAACTATTCACAATTATTATCGACCAATAGAAAGCCTATGATGATGACGATGAGACAGAAGATGACGAGAATGAACTCTACATTCATATTGAAGACGATCATAAGGATAACTTACCAGACAAACACGAAACACTTTTACTACAGACATATTAATATTTTAATTTATTATTTATTTTATATATTTTATATGAAAACTTGCCTTAATTTTATCTGTGATTTATTCCATTATTATATTTTACCATTTTACGAAATTAATATGTTTTTTATTGTTTTTCATTTATAAGTTTATTTACTCAATTTACAGTGTTGCCAATTAGTTCAGTTATTTTAGAATTTTCTAAAGTTTCATGTTTGCATTGAATCTCTTGCAATAAATATAACACATATATAGATATCACTAGAATATCATATTATATATATATATATCATTTTAATATTATCATAATGTGTATTCTATCAAGAATAAATAAGTATATAATTTGACATAATAAGATTGCAATTCCTATAGTCAAAAGATATTATTTTATATAAAAAATTGTTAATTTTTGTTTTAAAATAAATATTAATAAAAATGAAATTAGGATTTTTTCTAAATTAAATTATTAGTATTAATTAATAATAGTAATTTATTTATTTTCTACTGTTTTAATTAATACTTATTACTACAATTCTGACATTTATTAGCTTGAATCAAATATATTTAAAAATAAAGAAATTAAATCTTAGCCATAGATTAATAAATGTAAATTTTATTGAATTTCAGTAAATATATTGTGTAATTCTGTATAGTTGTAGTAAACAAGGTATTTTTATATTTCAGCATATGTATAAATCAGAATTTATAATATCTAGTTAAACTAATATGTACATTACAATTTTAATATGAAATCACTCTATTAATTATTATAAAATAAATATAATTCATTCCATAGGTTTATTAAAATAAATAAATAGTATATATTTATTTAATTATATGAATATGTATATTTATAATATACTAAGTGCATATATAAATAATAGCTATTAAATAGTTTATTAAATAATAATACAAATAAAGATATAATACTTGATATAAAATGTATATAACGCAAGAAATTATAAAAAAGAACAATATAGATATGAACTTGTACATGATGATTAAGAATCTATAGTGACCGATGCCTTCTTGTTCTTGCCAATCGTCAGGAAATTAGATTTACCTAAGTATGATCAATAAGTTAATAATAACGATCAGGATAGCACATTATAGAGATATAGAACCATGAACTTGCAAGATATATTTTAATTTAAAATCGATGCAAAAACTTACTTTTAAATTAGTGATTTCAATATGATTATAGCATAAGTAATTATATAATTTAGAATGTAAAGTATAGTATTATCCTTATTATATTTTATGGAGTATTATATAATTTAGAATTTCGACACAAATAATAAAAATATATCTATATTAGTATCAATATTATTAATAATAATATATATTATATAAAGTATTCCATGAATAATAAAATATAATATAATCAATAACAATTTACTTCAAAATAATCAATATTATAGACTATATCATGTATGAATACAAGTGTGGGAAGTGATCACATGCGTGATTATAATACATATTAATGTAATAATTATTTTTAAATACTAGAATTTACCTTGTACACGAAATCACAAATCCACACTAGATGAATAACTGCAATCATTTCGCATGATATATAATAACAACATTTTATTCAAATTAAATTCATTTCACACCATATATATAATATCAAAAAATATAAGAAAATAACAATTTACTATAAAAAAATAATATTAATTATGGTAATAAATATTATTATATATGAAATTTATTCATATTATATTGGTATATATACAAAGTATAATATAGATTATAAATAAATTGTATATCATATTTATAAGTATTATAATAATTAATTATTATATATATATGATAAGATCAATCATTTACTTACTCTAAAATTGTATATTATAATATAAATTAATATAATTATGAATGTATTTTATTTTAAATATATACAAAGATTTATTTTATATTTCATTTATTTGGTATTTATTTAATGAAAGAAAAATATAATTTGTGAATAATTTACTGAAATACCTAATACATCTAGAAAATGTTGTATAATGATATATAGTGATATATAACTATTGAAGGCCTAATATGTAGAATGAAGGGACATTTTAGAAATTATAATTCAAATAAATAAACCACTAATGATAATACCCTTATTACTACTATCACAGGTATATATAACACATATATTATATATATATATGTTGTTTAAATATAATTTATTATTATTAATTCGTAAAAATTAATTTTATTATTTTCACCTGATTTATATTATTTTTGTATATTTTGTTATAATTATATTTTTTTTACACAATAGAGAATGTTTAACATTATTTTTATGTTTAAATAAACATTCAATCAATCAATCAATATATTAATATTTATCCCTTTTTACATTTAGTTTTACAACATATTCTAGATTTATTAGTTATTTCAGTAAATTCTTTCCAAATTATAATTGGGATAAACCAGGGATAAATGAATACAATATGATAAATAAAATATAAAATAAATCTTTGTATTCATTTTTTTTAAAATTCATTCATAATAATATAACTATATTAATTAAATTATAATATACAATTTTAGAGCAAGTTTTGATTTTATATATCATATAATATATAATAATATTATAAAAATGTGTTTTAATAGTATATTAATATTACATTATAAGACATATAAATATACAATTTATATCTAATTATTCGATCTATACCTATAAAATATGAATACATTTCATATAAAGTATACTATAAAGTATCCCTGGTATTAATATTATTTTTTTTAAAGTAATTATTTTTATTTTCTTATATTTTTTGATATTATAAGTGGTTATTTTATATAATACACATAATCTATTATATTATCAATAATATTGATACAAATATTGATACTAAATGATACTATATTATTGAAGTTAATATATTTATAAATAATTTTTTTTAAAAACAAACTACCCTGAATTAAATTGAATTTAAAAATAAAGTAATATTTTTAAAAGAATATATATTTCAGGGATCTAAAATTAAATCATTGAAATATAAATAAAATACAATTATATTTGAAGTAGAAAAGTTACCATTGAAGGAGAGAGATTAGATATACTACTGTCCTTGATAATGATAACAATAATGAAGGTAATAATAGTGTGACCTTGGGGTTGAGTTAACTTTGAAGCCAGCCACATGAACGGGTCAATAAGAGATCCTTTGTTCGATACAGATATCTCCCATAGTCGTACTGTCAGAATATATCATCATTAAATATGTATGGGTAGATATGTGTATGTGATTGAGGGTGTACGAGAAAGGGTATGTATGTGTATGGGTGTGTGTGAGTGTGTGAGGGTATTCGTCATGACAGAGTGTTAACAGTAACACGAATATGTCACGAGTAAAGAATCTTAACAATGCAATATTTGTGTATCTTAACTTAGGATGCGTGAAAGAACAAGGGTTGTTAGTTTTTTTTATCAAAAAAACCATGGTTTATTTGGTTTTTGTATATAAAATAATTAATATATTAATTTCAATATTATATCATAATAGTAAATATTATGTATATTATATAAATTATACAATGTATAATTTCAAAAAATATACATAATATTAATAACAATTTATTTCAAAAAAATAAAATTATTGATAAATATATTAATTTCAATAGTATATTATCATTTAATATTATTAATAATATTATAGACTATATTATATAAAGTATACTATGTTTAATATAAGAAAATAACAATTTACTAACAAAATAATATTATTAATTATGGTGATATTTTATATGAAATTTATTCATATTTTAACATAAAAAAAAATTAATAAAATTTAATTAATAAAAACAAATATCTTCATAAATAAACAAAATTAGTGTATATAAAGTTGATGTCATAAACTAACATAACAAATTTAAATGTATTATATATTATAAATTATATATAAATTAGTTGTTAGTATAATTTTAAATTATATAAGGAAAGGCTGTTGGTTTTTATAGTTTAAAAAAAAAACCAAAACAGAAATAACAAAGATAAACAACCCTGGTATCAATATTATTAATAATAGTATAGATTATGTTTATTATATAAATGTATTCATTTAATAATCAAGCCTGGCCGAAAGAAAAATATAATTTGGATAGAATTTACTGAATCCTTGTATAAATTATACTATAATACTCTTTAATATACACAAAATATCTAATAATAGTCATATATCTATAGAAGTATTTATTACAAATAACATTCAATATAACAATTTATTAATACAAATTATTTAAAAACGAATATTCTTCACAAAAAAACTAATAAAACACCAAATAAAACGTTTTTTTTGGTTTTAAAAAAAAACAAAAAAAACAACAACCCTAGGACAACAACCTTTCTCTTTTTGAGCCCACTGATTCACAGAGTCAAAGTTCACTTTCTTGTCATTTCCAAGGTCACATTTGTTCCCCAATGATATAACAATAGTTTCTGCACCTACATGAGTTAGAATGTATATATCATCAATATGGTTAGTTTATAATTTAATATAATATTTATATGTAATTATTTTATAAATATTATAAATGTTATATATATAGTAGGGAACATATGGATTATGTATGGATCACAAAATTATTAAAAAAAAGTTGGGATAAATGGACACAATTTTGGTGTACAAAAGTTCTCTAAAAATCCATACCATCACTAAATTTGTATACTTCTTTACATATATAAGATACATTTATTATATGATTACATTTGATTTTGATTAGTAATGATATAATTAAACCTAAAAAACCTAATATTAGTATCAGTACAAATGTTAATTGAACTACTATTAATAATAATACTGCTTCATCACTAACGAATGCTACTGTTCAAATACTTGCCACAACAATCTATATAGTAACATTACATTAAATATTCAAGATAATACATCTAAACTATTTACAAAATTATCCACAATAAATACAGAACCACTACTTCACTGTACATAACTCTCTCAACTATTTCTAATAATTGTAAATATTAGATAACAATTCTATATTAAGAGGATATACGGGTATTCAAATTAATTTTTCTTTTTAAAATAGTTTATTGAATATATACAACATGTAAAAATAGTATAGGAACTATTTAGATAAAAATTATGAGAAAAAAAAAATGGCGAAACAATTACTGATATTGTAATATTGTTTTTCAATAGATTTAATTTTAGTTTATTAAAATGTTAGCGATATATATATTAGATCTATATTAAGTTAATAATATTCGTATAATATTGAATAATAACGTTCCCTAAAGAGCCGGCGTAACCTTGCCGGCGTTTACATGTAAAAGATAGAGAAAAATAGCTATTTTAAAACAGGTAATAACTTTTTTATTTATGATTATTTTTAAATTATCTAGATAACATGCATCTCTAGTTATATAGGTACATCATAAAATAATAAATTAATTATTAAATAAAGAAAAATTATAATATTAAAATTATTTAAAAATAAATTTATTAACATTTTTGTTTATTATTTTTCAAATAATTATATTAATATATTATATTTACGTTAACTTACATACCTATATAATAGTAACCATATATTATGTATATACTCATAAAATTGTATACATATTCATAAAAGAGTTCAAAAGTTATTACAATTAAAAATAAAAAAATCAACAAAAAAAACAGCAGAGATATAGGCATCTAAAGTTTAACTTGTTTGCATGTTTTCTAATTATTAAATCCCACCATTTTGAATATGTGTATGATTAAACTTCATATTTGAGGCACTTATGTTTAATTGTATATGATATATTATACATCATTTTAAATATAATGAATTACATTTTAATATTTTAATATAAAAAAAATTCCCTACAAAATAAAATCGAAGGTTACGCCGGCACTTATGGAAATATTGTAGTTTATAAAGGAAATAATATAACGTATATAAACTGGTAATAACTAGAAAAGACCAAGTCTTATTTTAAAGCCATTTGAAAAACAAAGAAAGAAAACTAATCTTAATAGAATCACTTAAAACAATCACATTACATTATTTCACTACACTATACCCATATATCTATGCATTCATATAACCGTTTCTATTGAGCCGTACTTTGTCTAGTTCTTTCTTAGTTTTGTCAACGGTTTGAAAAGATTGAGGATCCGTAACATCGTACACCAACACGAATGCCTGCAATGGTAAGCTTCATGTATACAGTGCACCCCTAGCCTGTATTATTGACATAGGCGTTGCTTGCGTAAACAGTGTAATAGTCATGTTAGATAGTGGGACAGTATTGCACTATATGTAGGTGGTATAGTAGCTACTATCTCGTGATGTAAATGGTATTATATGTTAATGATATAATCTGATAGTTTTTAATATTTTACGCGATCTGATCTTTTGTATTCATAACCACCCGAACGCAATCTGATACTGGTAATTTTTGAAAATACGGTGAGACTTTTAAACATTCTAAATTGTTTTACATTGTCCTGCTACATTTATATTTAACAAATAAGTTATTCCAGTACTTTATAATTATGTACATCACTAGTAATAATACAAATACTACGACTAATTCTTGAATATCACGGATCAGTACCAAACATATATTGAATTTATTCGCTAACTCAATTGCAATAAAGTTAAATAAATAGTATTGTTTAGGTGTTCATTGAGCATGTGTATATAGTGAATACAAATAGCCCACCAACAATGTAGATATATGGATACAAGCCATGCATGCAACATGCAACAATGTTATTTATAAAAATAATTATTTAATTTAATTTTAGGTGTAGGCTTACTATATATTTATAAATATATCTTTGTGTGTACATTTGTATATATCATTCTGTTACTATCTCTCGTAGTGAACAGACTTATTTCTATTGATTTCAACGTCTATTATTTAACTGTTAAATACACTATTCGCATTCGTTTATGTTACACGCTTGTGAGATATACACATCTTCGTATATCATCAAATTGTACTACATATCTCAGTCACTGTCCAGTAGGATCATCCGTTCCTAGATCATTTGATCTGGTTGTCGGTAACCCACGGTTTAAACCATCATGACCTTGAGATTAGTGTACATTTATTATCTCATATGATATATCATATTGTATGTGAAATATAAATATATAGCTTGTGTTATATCTAAAATCAATCATATTGAGTATATATTCTATAATTATAAACCTTACATAGGTTATCTAGATTACAGCGCTGTATAAATCGATAATTCGATTCCGTAGATTTATAAAATCACCAGACCGCATCGCGTACATTTATTATCGATTATGTAAACAACTGATTTCTATTGTTTTATTTATTTGACTATATTGCCTGAATGATTTAACATTGATATTGCTTACTGTATATGTAATCATGACTAACTTCATTGACTGTAGTAAACCCATAGATATAAAGAAAGTGGATAAGCAATTGAATGTAGTGTATGGCACTTTGCGATAGAGGCTCGTAGTCGCATTACTTGGCCCACTACTTTTTATTTTAAATTAATATTTATTTATACATATATATATTGATAATCACTACCAATTTTAATGTACTATCTGTGCTAAAAATAAAATTATATATTTAAAATACACCATATCAATATTCCTCGTAATTTTTTGTATTTAAATTTAAGTTATCATACTATTTTATTGATACTTATTATCTAAATCCATTGATATAGAATTCACTTTAATCTATTTCAACAAAAAGCCTACTGTTTTAATATTTGACATATATAATATGACTAATATCCAATCAAAATCACTGATGCCATTTTGTTAATTTATCGATTCGCATGTCTATATTTTACATGCATTACGTGCTTAAATTGTCAATTGCTTATCCACTTTCTTCAATTCGATGAGTAAACCATGTAGCACTAATGATAATAATGCATGTAGGAAATGTAGCTATCGTATACATTATAAATGCTTATTTCCTAAATTAATATTCCCTTCCGCTTGGACTAATAGTAGCACACCACCTCAGTATGCTTGCAGGATATTTAACTATCCCAGTATTATAGTTTACTGCATTAATTGTCTAGACTCAATCTGTGCCCCAATTAACTCTAATTCGGAAGTCATCTTAAATCCACTATACCATCTAAGATTATTGAAATACCTAGACAAACTCCCACATCTACTGAAGAGTTGTCAGTCATTATAAAATATATTACTAAATTTATATTAAACATTGACTATATAAATGACAAACTTCGACATAGATTACGGATGTTAATATTGAAAACGGTATAGCTTTTATCTCATTATATTCAAAGAACTTGTTTTTAAATCGCAATTGCTATCTACTGAGACTAGGAAACTAGGATACTTTACTATCATGTAAAAAAACTAAACAGGATTATTCACACTTCTATACGACTTATTTATAATGTTAATGGACGCGAACATACGCTTACAGATATGTACACACATAATCTTTAGTGGCACACTGTTTACTATGCTTAGCACAAAAACATTATTAATAGGTAAGCCTGGATTTCTCAATAACCTTCTTAAACATCGAACGATACTGAGACAAATAAGAAAATCTGATGCTATTCTATTAGATGCATGTACTAATATAAATGTATTAAATTCTGGTGACTTCTCCTCCGTTATTCCTCATACATGGAATATTCTACCATATGATCTACACAAGATCCAATCATCATATTATTTTTACAATAAATTAAAAATTACTCAAACTATATATAATTCCTTTTTATTCATATATGATAACTTATTTTTATTAACTACAATTCTTAAAATTAATTCATTTATTTATACGTTATACACTAGTGAAGGCTATATTCGGGGTTTTTAAATTCATTCTAATGCATTCACTCATTCATATATATGTATATATATATATATATATATATATATATATATATATATATCTATATTTTTATGGCTCATATATCACAGTTTTGATCGGAAATTTGTAAACACAATTTATCACATTTTTGATATATATATTTAAAAACGTTACAATTTGAAGGTTTAAATATCATTATCAGGTTATATATGTACACTTGAATAATAAGATTTCATTGTACAACAGGCTAAATTCAATAGTTATAATACAATAGTAAACAATACATAACTAACATCAGCGATGGCAAGGTATTGTTTTGAGATCTGAGGTTTCACAGGATCCTGTATATATATATGTGTCGTGGTGTTAATTTAAGGGTCGGTGAAAAATATTAATATTTACATTGTGAAGATAGGAGATTTATTTTAACTAAACAATATAATATAACTTCATAAATAAATAAGAGAATGACTAAATGTTTTTAAGTTTTATTAACTACATTTAGATCTATATATATATATATTAATTTATATAATATGATAATTATAAGATTATGAGAATGAGATATCAAAACACTAATTTTAAAATAACAACATTTCCAGTAATTTTAATAACGTTTTATTTTTTTAATAAGTTCATACTTAATATATAAGAAGAGATATTGAATGAATGAATGAATTTTTTTTTTTTTTAATGAATTTATTTACCGAATATTGGCTATAATAATCGGAGGGATACCCTTAATAAAATAATAATAATAATAATAATAAAATTATGATTAATTTCTGAAAGTTTCATATAAATTTATAAAGTAGATCACAAATTATGGATGTTTAAAGATTCAAAATTAAGTTTAAAACAAAAAAGCAGTAATATCCATTTAAAAAAAAATTATAAATATGTTATTATCATTTTAATGTATATTAATATGGTAGTATATTATAAATGCATATTTATGACACTTATAGTTACTAATTGTAAATATAACATATTATATGTACTGATTTATATAATATCCTTTTTAATAAAAAATATATTTATTTCAAAAATCATGTTTCGCCTGCCCTTAACCAACAATGGGTTGTTGTAGAGAAACACCAGTTCATCTAAATTTAACTCTTACACTCAGGCATATGTTCTGCATAGTTCATTACACTAATTAATATACAGTGCATCCTTAAAGTACCGATAATGTTGATATAATGTAAATTAGAGCTAGAGCGTATCTATTACATGTTATAGTTGCTATATTAGATATAACCTAAATTTGTTATAGGTATAGGTATAGGTATAGATGTAGGTGTAGGTATAAGTATAGGTATATGTATAGGTGTAGGTATATGCATACTTAAGGAAAACTTTACGGAACAACCACCGCTAAATAAGTATCCATATCTAATACATATATTGTATATTATATTGTCATTTGAATATAAGAAGTTTATCATTTTTGTAAATATGTAATCTGTTTTATAAATTATTTATATATTATGAATTTTGTATTATATATTTTGTATATATTATTATATGAGTATTATTTTTATTTATGACTTTGTGAATATATAAATTAGTACAGATGGTATTTCACCAACAACTTATCTATGGATATATTAGACATAAACTTATTACATTAAAGTTCTGCTTAGATATTCTGGCAGATGCAAACTGTTTAGATATAATTAGATAATGTTCAATCTAACTCAGTATTTCTTAAACTATGGGTCATAACCAGGCCACTCTAGATTCGTGCATTTTGTACGAATGCACGAATTCTATATCCAAAAATTCAGGATTTATTATAATTCGTGCATAATATATATCTAACTAATAACCATTCAATTATTTAATCTACTAATATTATAATATTATATTAGTAATATATAATATATACTATAGAATATATATTATATGGTATATATAATTTGAATGAAAATAAACTTTATTAGTATATTTTAAGAAAGTATCTATGTTTTAGTTTATTTACCAAAGATTATTATTTATAAAAAATGTTAATAAATAATTTTATTTTATTTACTTTATATAATGTCTATAAACGGGAATATAATTTTCTCTAAATACATGATATAAAATACAGACTAAAAATAGTGAAAGATATCCAGAGACTGGTGCTATTACACTGGTGTAGTGTAATTACTGAAAATAAGAGAATATGGGAGATAATAATATAACCCAAAAAGGGTAATGAGGGTTTTTCTAAAGATAATTATATTTTTAAAAAGATAATTATAATTATCTTTTTCGATTAAACGACTGACTGATCGAAAGAAATTCTAGAAAACAAATCAATTTTTTATTTTTGATAAGTTAACTTTGTAACTAAATATTTCACCGTAAAAAATGTTAAGAATCGCTGATCTAATAGATGTATATATACAATAGTGGTACGTACTGAAGACGAAGGCCTGACCTTGGTTTGATCTCTGTGATGGTCACTAACCAGTCCCTGGGTATCGTAGATGATCACGCGTTCCTTGATGCCCTGCTTGTCAGTGTCCAGGTTAGCCAGATATGTGTCTTCTATCGTGGGGAACATAGGCTGTGTGTGTGTGTGGTGAAGCGTGACGCCCGTTATCATGCAGCACGTAGTATAGTGTATGCGATATATATCAATAAGAGGAGGCCGGTATTGCCCAATTATAGATTTCTAGTTAAATTATTTATATATATCAAATTATATACGTATTATATAAATATATTTAAATGTTTTGAAATTAGGTATATTATATACCGTATATATAATATATATTATATATGTATACATGTAAAGCTTTTTCTAGAAGTGTTGTTGATAGGTTATTGATTTGTATATGATTATAATAGTATATATATATATATATAAGCTGAATGCCTGTCACTACCCATATGTATGTATTATAGTAGGGTAGTGAAAAGTCATCTCATCAGTGCCGAAATGTAGAGTCTGTAATGTTAGAGTGCATTTAAATATTAATGAAATTGAGTCCAAATTATGGATAAATGTAGTGTATGTCACTTTGCGATGAACACAGCGCTGCTGTAGAAACCCACTACTAAATACCTACTAAATTTTAAATTATTATTATTTATTTATACATATATATTGATAATTATGATTAATTTTAATGTATCTATACCAAAGCCCAAGATACACGGTCGCCTATTAAGCCTATGTAAATAGTAGTATATCACCCAGCACAAGGTTAAGGGAACATGGGTATTTAATTATATCACAGATAATAATAATATGTTAATATCTTTGGTAAATAGAAACAAGATCAAATTAATTTTAAAATCATTTGATTATTTTATATATTTATTACAATAGCAATATCAAATATATGCATACATTTATTAATATTATTTAGAAGTATGTGTACTATTAATTTAGTAAACATTTAATAGGCATATTTTTGTTATGATAAATTCTATTTTTCATATTAATTATAAAAATGCATAACAAAATAAATTTAAGCAATAATATTATTATATCGCGAGTGTTAATTACGTATAAATATCAATATAATATAAATATCAAATGAATATAATCATTTATTAATAATAATATTAACATTATTAGAAATATGTGCATTAATTTAGTAAACATTTAATAGGCATATGTCTTGTTATAATACATTATATTTTTCATAATATTATTGATATTTAATTTAAATATAAAATATAATACTCAAGCCCTTTGATATTATCAATAATATTGTATCTTAAGTTTATTAGCATACATAGTCCTATATATATCAAATGAATATAATGTGTTAATACTAATATCAAGTCATATTTTATGTTATAATTATATTATTAATAATTAAATTCAAATTCTCTTGAATATAATTATTTTAAATACATATTATTAAAAGTATTATAGGATAATATGATTTAGTATATAAATCATTATTAAATTGTTAAATAATGTTCAATCATTCTAGATAAATAATTATTTATATATATATATATATATGTATATAACTTTTGTGTATATATTAATAAATAAAAAAAATAAGTATTTAACCTATTTATATTATTATATTTATTGAAATATTAAAATTTTCTAATTACATGTATAGGTAAATATTCACACTATCTATCTTACTCTCTCACTCTCACTCTCAATATCACACTATCTCTCTAACTCACACTCAACCCCTCTCATTCTCTCACTTCTTCTCTCTCACTCTCCTTCTCACTCACTATCACTTTCTCTCACTCTTAATATATATCTCCCTCTCTCACTCAAACTCACTCTCATTATCTCACTCCCTCTCATTATCTCATTCCCTCCCCCACTCTCTCTCTCTACCTCTCCCTTACTCTTACAATCACTCTCTCCCTCTCACTCCTTCTCTCTCTCACTCTTAATATATCTCTCCCTCTCTCACTCAAACTCACTCTCATTATCTCACTTCCTCTCCCTCTCTCTCTCTACCTCTCCCTTACAATCACTCTCTCCCTCACTTACTCTCACTCACTCTCCCTCACTCTTACTATCCCTTACTTACTCTCATTAAACTCATTCTCACTCTCTAACTATCACACTCACTCACTCTACCTACCTCTCCCTCACTTTTACTCTCACAATCACTCACTCACTCACTTACTCTTACACTCATTTACTCTTACACTCACTCACTCACTCTCATTCTCTAACTATCACACTCTCTCACTCACTCTTTTTCCTCTCCCCATCCATCTCAATATTTATATATCAAAAAGTACTAAATTTGCAAAGTACATTGATATTGTAAAGCCTAGATATTAGAATATTTCTATATGAATTTTATATTTGAAAAGCCATTTTAATTTGATATCAGCAATTACTAAATATGGAAAGAACTTTGATATTGGTAAATATTTGATATTAAAAACTCATATTGGCTTTTATATTAGTATAACATTAGTATTAGGATTACTATAATTCTACATACAACAATTTTTGATAGATGTATAGATTTACTATTAGCAGAGAACGTTACTATTTTTTTAGCGTTGAGTCGTAGGAGCTCTGATGATTTTCTCACAATATTTTCCCCTTCTTCTTGTGCCATCTACAGTAGCTTGAAATATTAATTTCGACATCAAATTAGTGTTGCGAATTACATGTTCATACCACAGTAACTTCTTTGTTGCTATAAACATTATTATATATTAATATATACATTATATATATATATAATATTAAAATATACATTTTTTTTAATAATGTTGTGCTATTAAATGAATATTATATATATATTAATGTATATTACATATATGTTTTATATAATATATTTATTTATATATATATATATATATATATATATATATATATAATAATAATTAAGTTTAATGATATAATTTAATTAAAAATAAATTAAATTTTATATATATTTAAATGTATATTACATATATTATAATATATATATGATATATATATATATATATATATATATATATATATATATATATATATATATATATATATATATATATAATTAACCTACAGTACATATTACATTGTTTATAAAATAAACTGTAGGTTTATTGTTTATCTATTCATTGATTTTTATATATATAATATATTTATATATAATATATATATATATATATATATATATATAAATTTATCACATTTTTGCTCATAACTTTTGTTTTAATAAAAATTAAAAAAAACTAAAATATGAACATTATAATAGAATTTAATAAGCTTTCCAATTATATAAATTTTATTATAATTACATCAATATAAAAAATGACATTATTGTAGCGATTAGCAAATTTTTACCACATTTTTGCTCATAACTTTTGTTTTAATAAAAATTAATAAAAACTAAAATATGAACATTATAATAGAATTTAATAAGCTTTCCAATTATACTAATTTTATTATAATTACATCAATATAAAAAATCGCATTATTGTAGCTATTATCAAAACCCGCTTGCTATTAGTTGATCATAATAAAAAATGCCCTTATCTAATATTTCATAAATCATATAATTTGTTATACTTATGCATCTAATTATATAAATATACAATTATATATATATTATTATATATATATTCATAAAAATATACTAACAATTTATATAAATCGTGTTGTATTTTAATGTTTAATTTGAAAATAATATTTAAAATATTTTGAATATAATACACTATTTTAAGTATTTAATATTATATAAATCTAAAAGTAATTATTGTATCTAATAAATATTAAACATATTCAACCTTAAATTTACTAACTTTGTCTCGAGGTTTAGTAATTATATGTTAAAATTGATATTATATGAAAAATTTAAATAAATTACATGTAAACTAATACAAATATTATATTTCTGACCAATTGTCGATGGGCGTGTCTTAAATAAATCATTGAAGCGTGAAAAAAAAATTTGACATATATTGATTGACCGTGTATCTTGGGCTTTGTCTATACTAAAAAATAAAATTATATATACAACATACCAACATTCCTCATAATTTTGTTTTTAAATTGAATACTATTTTATTGATATTTATAATCTAAATCCATAGATATAGATAGAATCACTTATATCTATTATGACAAAAATCCTACTGTTTTAATATTGACATGTATAATATTACTAATGTCCAATCAAAATCACTAATGACATATTGTTAATTTATCGATAAAAGTGCAATTATTGTATCTATATTTTACTTGCGTGATCAATTAATTATCCGCTTTCTTTATATCGATGTTCCCAATAGTTGAGTTTGAGCCGAGTATTTAAATAAGACCTGCATTTTTTTTAAACTGTAGATAATAGTTATTAAAATCCGGATAAAATGTATACAGTCGTCGTGGTAACTGGTAAGATGGTGGCCTTAGTAACGCAGTGTCAATGTTGATACGTAGTTGCCGTGGGTTACTAACTGAGCCGACCACGTGATTGCTGAAGATAAGCTGCTGTAGTATAGAGGTCTTACCGCAGCCTTTCTGTCCTAGCACCACTATCTTGTACACCTTCACCATGTCTATGGTGGGTACTGTGTTTAAGTATACTTAACAGCTATAGCTGTTGCCATCACTTCCTGTGTGTGTGTGTGCGTGTGTATGTAATATTATATATAATATGGTAATTTCAATTAATATATGATAATAAATTGGAACTTACAAACATAATTATATGAATATATAGTTATAATAATTTGATAAAACAAAAATAAGTAATATAACACCTTATCATAACAGTATTACATAACAATATATCTAATGTGGTATTGATTTTCCCTATATTCAGATCCCGCATCCTCCATTATAGAGGTGTTTCCTGTTATTGGTTACAGACTTATATTGATATATTATTAATGATGACTAATGAATTATTTTCATTATTATATATTATAATACACCTCTATAGCTGTATGTTATCATATGGTGAGCCAGAATTCTGAACACATATATATATATATATATACATATATTGTTAAATTGTGTTTTAGTTAATTTACATATAAATTAATACATTGGTATATAATATATATATATATTTTTTCATAATCTAAATATAATAATACAAATGTATACGAAAAGTAAATATATTATAATAAAATAAACATTATATAAAATAATAAAATATGTTCTGTATATATAATATAAAATATATATTGTATTATACTGTATAATTTATAATGTATACATATATAATATAATATATAGATATAAATGTATTAATGTAATATTGATATACAATCTATATTTATACTAGATATATGTACTGTAGTATCAACAAAGAAAACTAGTATCTAGTATACTAGAGAATTATTAAATATGAAATTAAGAATTATTATTACACAAACATTCATTAAAAACTCAATATATTGATCTATTCTATTCTATATTCTAATATAAATATTCTACTCTATATGGCTTATATAGTGATCATTGTTAATAACTTTAATCATTTATATCTGATAATAGCTGATAAGAGTGGAATCTCTATTATGCAATAATGAAATAGTATATTATTATTTGTCTATTAGTCATGGCTAATACTATAATGAATTATACATAGGTCTATACAGTGTACACTGTACAGTAGGGGAGCCCGTTTTTGAAAGTTTTTCTCTCTCAGTTACAGTAGGTCATACATGTCATAATAAACATATTTGGAAAGTTTCATCACAAAATATGTAATATTGGTAAATCGAAGTGTACTTTAATGAAGAAATATTTCATTTATTTTACAATGTAAATTTCTATAAATAGAAATGTTTTCTTATGTATTTTATATATTTCTGCAAGTGTGCGTTGTCATAAAAATAAAATATTTGGCAAATACGTGTATAAATATATTATAATATTAATAAAGTAACAAATTATTTAAAAATTAAAAATTAATTTAATTTTTTTTAATTTTTTATTTAATGTAATTTATTCGACTATTTTTTTGATAAATTATTTTAATTAAGGATCAAACTTTGTTGTGAGCCTATAATTGATATTTACGAGGTATAATAAAAAAAAAATATTTAATTTTCTGACAAAAAAATGTGTAAGACTATTTTACCCCAAAATTAATTTTTTGTTAAAATGCTCAATAAAAGTCATTTTTTGAAAAAATATATGCTATTTTTATAACAATACTTATAATTTTATATTCACATAATGAGTATAACATATATAATATATATTTTTTTTTTATTATTCCATTGCTAATTTTTTTTTTCATTTTAGAAAAAATTTAAAAATTAAATTAAAATTTCCGTAGATCGATTTAATTATTTTAAAAAAATATTTTTAAATATTTTTTAAGGAGGTTGTTATATACTACATATGCTAATATGCAATTTTTACTTGTAAACAATTTTTTTTCATATATCTGTAATTTAAATTTTTTCATAAATTTTCTATGTAAATTCCTATCTATATTTGAATATTATTTCGCTTTTTGAATTTTTGTCAGATTTCAATTATTATTTTTTTATTATATCTGTAATGATTAAAAGGAGTTATTCCGACCGAGATGGCAATTTTATATGAAGGGAACTAAAAAAGTTACCAAAACGGGCTCTCCTACTGTTCAGGATAGGAATACTTTTATTATTTTAATAAGAATGGCACAAATAATAAAAGAACAAACACAAATAGCCAGTAACACATTCGAAGTGTTTGACTATATATTATAATAATGACATATGCATATTATAAAAAAATAATATATATAGTACATTATTTTATCAATCGAACAACTGATTATTACGAGTAGTGATAGATACATACCAACTAACTTAAACACAAACAAAGCCACACAAAAACCCATATATATATAATTAGTGATGGGCGCATACTACTTTATTAGGAATATATATCAATGTATTAATGTATATGTAATACACATTCAACTATGACATGGCATGACTATGTATGTAGCAGTGTTACAAACTAACTTCCCTGGCTATAAACACATATAGATTTATCTTATAGCTTTAAATAAATACACATAAAGTGTATGTCATACACTCATCTATATATTAACTTTAAAATAATATACGATAGTGAATAATTATTTTATTTATTACAAAATATATATATATATATTCAGGACATATTTGATTATGCAAATTTCAATTTTACTTATAATAAATATCTTATTCGTATACATATGTTATTATTTTTGATTATGGTAATATATATATATATATATGTATTTGTAAATATATATGTATGAATGTATATATCATGTGTATATGTGTGTATGTGTGTGTGTATATGTGTGTGTTTGTATATGTGTGTATGTTTATGTGAACATATAGATAGTTATGATGCTGCCTTCCTTTATAAAAGCTTTTGTAATCTATACAGGTACATTATAATATAAATATTTTATCATATATTATTGAAATTTAATTCATTAGTCATTAATAATCACCATGGTTATATATTAATAATGACTCATTATATATATATATATATATATATTATAATAATAATAATAATAATAATAATAATATTTATTTATTGAATCACACATATAATAATAGCGGTTACAAATGGACCCCTCAAGAAGTCATAGACTTGTCATAGACTTGTACATGTTATAAATAACTGTGAGGGGCCCCGGACAATACAAAACAAATAGTAACATTTTTTTTCTTGTGTTTTGATTTAATGTTTATTAAATTCTTGATAAACACAAGAGAAAAACAAGAACTGCCTGGAGTCGAATCCGGGACCTCTGGCTTACTAGCCATATATATAGTAAATATTTTACGAAGCTAAGCTATAACTCTCCCTATATGCACAACAGAATTAATAGTGAACTCTGTCTCTACTAGTAGTAGTAGTATCACTACTGAAATAGATTTAGGTTTGATGCGGCTTTTATACAATCATATTTTTAATATTCTAAATGACATGCAATATAAATTAGCTGTTACTCGCCACATAGACATGTATAGTATTTAAAGCCAAAATATATTATTGCTTTGTTATATATATAAGTAATGAACACTTAGTTTTTATCATATGAATAATAATTGTAATCCACTTTTTTTACATTTGTGTATAGTTGGTATGGATTTACATTATAAATAACACATTTTTCCGTAATAACAACTTGTGTAGATGAAGCTGTTAATGTTTTGTGTACAACATATAATTAGATGATTTTGTTAAAGTGTTATATCTTTGCTTAGAAAAATCTATGTATATAGACTATATAATATAGTATACTAGTTTATACAAGCATATAATATAATTGTGAATTAACATTTAAAACGTCAGCCATGCCTATGTTACAAGTATAATACATTAAATAACACTTATTTAGATACTTACTTAGTGAATTTCTTAATTCGATAATATATGCAATACATAGGTTTACCTATGTATAATCTAGAGAAACTTGTATTATTATTATTATTATTAAGTATTATCATATTTTAGTTCCCATATATGGGTACCCATATATACCAACCATGAAATGGATACACCTGTATTATTATAAGTTATATTTACTATTATTAATTCATAAGGTAATTAATCTAAGTATCAGACTAATATACTTTTAATATTATAATAGATATATAAATTATATTTAAAAAAATATATTTTCAAATTACGACATTTTCATGGTTTTGAAAGTTGACATGTAAATAACAATCACTGAATAGATCTACTTACCTTACCTATACAACTTCGGTAACATTTTTATGAATACACTGTTGATATTTCTAAATAATATTTTTGCGGATCACTTACTTTTCTTATATATATCACATTTATTAAAATAATTACATAGCTTACATAGGGAGTGAACAATCTTTGCTGCGCAAAATCTTTGATAATGTTTATCCAATAAGAATTATTTATATCTATATTATATTATTATTTATAAATACAATTACTATTTTATCATATATCGCTGAATATTTATTATTATTAATAAAGAATTATTAAAAATAATATTCCAGATAACAATCATTTTATTCACAGGATTTTAATTTGTGATTATCTATAGAAATTAATTTTATTTTGAAATCTATACAAAATGATAACATCTGGTTTGCTTATTTATAATATAAATATATAAATGTTATATATTTAAAATAAATAAATTTGCTGTGAAGTTATAATAACAGAATATATGTTAATAATAGAAGTTAATAATTATTATTATAATAATATGAACAATACATTTATAAATTCATTCTATATTATGTATTACATGTATTCTTCATATATAATATTAATAGTTTTATTCATCAATTATAATTCTAATATATGAATTAATAAATAAATTAAATACAATTATTTTTATCGATGAAGTTTTTGCCATTTTTTGAGGTTTTTGCCATAACATTACATGTAAGAGATATGTTTTTGCAATTTTTGCCACAAATTTCAGAACACT
Source organism: Osedax fenrisi (assembly GCA_964019155.1). Lineage (NCBI taxonomy): Eukaryota > Metazoa > Annelida > Polychaeta > Sabellida > Siboglinidae > Osedax > Osedax fenrisi. Next base: position 34,059,010 of record OZ025244.1, read on the forward strand.
GCTATAGACATATGATCATCATAAAGATATATGTAGATATATCATATATTATATATATTGCTACGCCTCCTATAGATAGGCTATTACTAAATCACTAATTTGGATAAATAATTTTGCGGGTTTTCAAAGCGTAGGGCATTACTGTAATGATTACATTACATTGCAAGCTTATAACAAGGTAAATTTAGAGTGTAGGTTATTTAAAAAACTATTTTTAAATAATCCATTATCATGATGATTATGCTACATGGTCAAGAGCTTCGCAATCGATGCGCGATTTGAAAGCCCGCAAAATTGTTTATTCGAATTAGTGAATTTACAATATCGTATGTTTGTTTGTACAAATATTCATAATTTTAGTTTTAGTTATTTTCACTGGTTTGGTTTGGTTAGGTTTGGATAGGTTTTGTTTGGTTTAGTTTTAGTATTTCAAGGTTTTTTTTAACTGCATTACATCCCAGTGAGCCTATAAAACACACATATATATATTATTATAATAATTATATATTATATACGTCTAATAATAACGTATATAATAATATATAATACATAATTACATATATGTTAATGATAAGCAGTTACATGTATGATAGTCATCGATATAAAGAAAGCGGATAAGCAATTGACGCACGCAATGCATGTAAAAGATAGATACGTGAATGGCACTTTTATCGATAAATTAACAAAATGGTGTCAGTGATTTTGATTGGATATTACTAATATCATATTATTCATATTATATATGTAAAATATTAAAACAGTAGGCTTTTCGTCGAAATAGATTAAAGTGACTTCTTTCTATATCAATGGATTTAGATTATAAATGTCAATAAAATATTATGATATCTTCAATTTAAATACACAAAATTACGAGAAATGTTCATATGATGTATAATTTTAATAAATATATAATCTTATTTTTAGTATAGATAGTAAAAAAAATAGTAATTAAAATTGATAGTAATTATCAATATATAAATAAAAAGTAGCGGCCAGATAGTGGGTTTTCGACTGCAGCGCCCGTAGCGGATAGTGCCATACACTACATTCAATTGCTTATTCAATTTCTTTATATCGATGATGTTAGCAAAGATTTTGCAAAGCAAAGATATAACACTCCCTATGCATGCAACTTAATTTAGTAATATCCCCTGCCGCTGCTAGCAGTAGTATCGAAATCACTTAAATAGATTTAGGTTCGGCTCTGTTTGAATGGAACACGTTTATAACCGGCGCCAAAAATATATGACTAATAGTTTATTCAATAACAGAGCGCGCGCTTTCGCAATTGATACTCCCGCCTCTAGATATAGGCGTGTCATAATAGATATACTCCGCCTATAGATATACCAAGGACACGTATGTCCTTGTATATACTACGTGTATACGTAATATACTTATATATATATATACATATATATATATATATATATATATATATATAGAGAGAGAAATGTGTGTGTATATATAAAGTAAATATTATATAATATATATATATATATATATATATATATATATATATTATATTTATTATATATATTATATATTATATATATTATATTGTAGCGGCCTAGCACACACTACACAGCAAGATACATTCCTGTAACGTCGTCACGCTCTATCGAACAACGTATCGCGTTCGCGTCTATATAATAGACACGAACAAAGAATCAACGCACTCCTATGTGCGTGTGTCCACCTGTATATATATAACCACGTTATTACTATCTCGCCACAAGTTAATAAATCATGTTGTTCATTGTTAATATACGTAATCAAGTAAGTAGAATCTAACTAGAATCCTACAATATATTATATATATTATTAATTATATATTATATATTATATATATTATATATATACGTATATTACGTGTATACGTAGTATATACAAGGACATACGTGTCCTTGGTATATCTATAGGCAGAGTATATCTATTATGACACGCCTATATCTAGAGGCGAGTGTTTCAACTCCGAAAGCGCGAGCTCCGATATCGAATTAACTATTAGTCATATATTTTTCGCGCCGGATATGAACCACAACCGTTTGAATACAACAATGTTTTCATTTCTCTATTAAATTACATGCAATATAAATTAGCTTTTACTTACTAAATATATACTTATAGCATTTAAAATATACATATCATATTTATTTGTTATATATTAGTAATGAACACTTAGTTTTCATCATATAAATATTAATTTAAAGCATATTATTTAACATTTTAAAAGATATTTTGTATACAGATTCGAATTACACGATTTCGCGTAAGTTTTATATCTTTCCTTCGGAAAATCTTTGATGATAGTCTATAAATAGCTAATTATAATCATTATTATAATTATTGGCCATTATTATAATGATTATAATAATGGCCAATCATACGCTATTGTAAAATCACTAATTCGAATAAACAAGTTTGCGGGCGTTCAAATCTCGCATCAATCGCGAAGCTTTTGACCATAATGATTATGATAATCATAACGTCTAACTAATAACTTATATGGTAGACGATCCTGAAAACGCGTGAATTGTATAGGGCGCGAAGGAATGCTTATTCACATGATTCTCTATTATAATTTTAAATTAAATTTATAAATAAATAAAATAAATCAATCAATTATATTACATTGGTATTATATATGTTAATCTATATCGTTAATAATACATTATATATACCTTATTTTGTAATACAAATAAATATAAAATAAATAATATGTATGGCAACAATTTAAAATAACAATTTAAAAAGTTTCAAATCTTATTACATATTATTTATAAAAAATATTCATAATAAAAATCTGTATCCAAAGATAATGGGATATACTAACAGTCAATAATAATACAATAGTAAACTAATAAGTAATAATAGTAGTAATATATTACCATGGCCTCTTTTAGATTCTTTAGCTCCTTAAGCTTGAAGCTAAAGGAGGCCATGATATTACTCTAGTGGATATTATAATTGTATATTAAATTAAATTAACAAAATATATAATATATTAATTTATTATATACGGTTTAATAATCGGAAAATATTAAATATTTAAAACCATCGTGATAAATTGCGATATTAAACTGTTTCAATATTATCTGGAGATAAACGTTAACAATAACGACTCTTATTTTAATACGCTTAGAATAAGTATATATCTTAACGAAACTTATGCTATTGATTTAGAAGTAAATAATAACATCGATGAACACTATGAATTATATCAATATAAAAAGTATATATTAAATGGTGCTGCCGGAAAAAGTAGTGAAGTTTATAAACAATATAAATAAAAAACATGTGTTACCATGACTTCCTTAAAGGAAACAATGCATTAAAAACAATTGTTTTTAAATTCCTAATAAATGAAAGTTTTAGGATTTTGTATTAATATGAATCAATTAATAAGAATCAATTGATTCTAAATATATGATTCTAAAATTAAATGTGTAATCCAAAACAAATCCTAGGTTTTTTGGAAGAATGGAATGGGATATATATATTTATGTTAACATATGACAATTATTTAGAGTACAATTTAGAATATAACAAGCACGAATATATATTCAAAATATGTGTCAATATATATATATTCGTTAACATGTATAGTTTTTGAGATACGCGTATATCGCGATAGGGTGTTGATTTCATCTAATACTATCGGACTAAACATATCTATATATAGAATAATGATGTTATAATGTTATAATGATGTTATATATGTGCACATATATAATTATTATGTGAGTGCACGCAACATATGTTATATAACATATAGTGTACTATACCTACATTAAATCCACCAGAACTCACATAGACCCTTATATATGATACCGTTACATTTTAGTATTTTTTAATTGATAGCCATTATTCACATACTTGTAAAATATATTATGCCAGTTATAGGATATTATGGAGTGCCTCGAGGTTAAGTATTAGTGTCATTGTTATTTACTCTTTATATCTTGCCTCTTAATATATTATATCTAATTTTCTCTGTGTAAAATATCAAATTTTTGCTGATGATATTCAATTGTATATTGATCTTCAAAAAATAGCTAATTCATCTGACAATATATATCTAATTGATTGTATTAATATGTTTACAAATTGGTTTTTACAATATCAATTTGTTAATGTTAAACTATAGCTTAATGTTGAATATATTATATATAATCAACTTTTAAATATATCTAGAACATCATCAGTTGTATCTTCTGTTGGCATTGATTCTATCACAATTGTTCATAGACATTAGATTGAGGCCCCACTCAATATCTATGCAAATGTTCCTTAAATAATATTAATAACCTGGTTTTTATTTTCGACGATAACCTAAATTTCTCCGATCAGATAGATAATGTGTATACATCAATAGGGGAAAGTCCCCGATTACCGACTCCCTCCTAATACCCCCTATGGTATCTAAGTAATTATATATCTCACCATGCATGAAAATAACGAAACCATGCATCTCACCTTCTATCTACCCCTATTCTACGTCCCTCAAAAATGAATACTCGGGCACTGAGTTATATTGGTCCTAAGCTATGGAATTCACTCCCGCCCTATATTAGATCCATAAAATCGCATAAAACATTCATGAAATATATACAACAATTGATCTCAGGTGGTAACCTGAATTATTAATATTGTTTGTCATTATTATTTTATTAATTAATTTCCGTACGGCTTATTCTATTTTATTGTATTATTATTGGTATTTATTGTTTACCTACTTTTATTATTTGTATTCTATTATATACACCTTTGAGAAATCATTTATGATTTATTTAAGTGTCTAAATAAACATTCAATCAATTATAAGAGATATCAAAAAATAATATATACACGAACTGTTAGTAATTTAATGATAAATATGAATAAGTATTTTGTTTTAAAAAATATGTAATCCTACAATTGTTATTTGATAAAATGTAATATTCTATTTTTACTTTTTAAATATTTTAATGATAACTTTTTTTTAAATACTTGTAAATACTTTATTATTTAAAATAAAACTTAATACTGAGCATAATATTGTAGATCAATAAAATATTTATAACTATTATAAAAATAATTTAATTTGAATAACTATTAACCAATTTATCTTAATTATAGCAACCCATATTATTTTCCTATTACCGACCCCCTAAATTACCCTAATACCGACCCCATGTGGTTTATAATATCCAATCAAAATAGATATATATTTTACTTCAAAATATGTCCCGGAATATGTCGTAAGTTGTTTGTGTATCATTGATATAGATTTAGGATTCATGATGCAGGTTGATTATATACATACTGATTAATAAATAAATATTAAATAATAATATACACTATTTTAATATAATTACTATAAAGTTTAAATTTAAATTTGATATTACTATTAAAACATAAATTCAATACAATATAATTGCGTGAATGTTATAATTAATTATATTTATGTATATCTACTATTTTTATTGGATTATAATACTACAATTATTTATATCACGATTATTTTAGGAGGTCGATAGGAGAAGGGGGTCGGTATTAGGACATTAATCCGATTACCGACCACCTGTTTATTCTTGTAAATATAATTATATCAAAAATTTAAAATAGCCACATTATCCATTGCCATAATATTACCCTCATTACAAAATTTTAAATAAATATATTTAATATTGAATAAGTTATTACAAATAATCATTTAGGGGTCGGTAATAGGAGACTTTCCCTTTTAATTATCAATTATATAAAATAAGATCAATAAGGAAATTCTTACCTTTTAGAATTTTTTAAATGTTAATAGAATCATTAGTTAGGTCATAATCATTACCTATGTCATATATACATTATTGTTTCTATCTATATGATGAGCTTATCGCTACTTCTACTAAATCCTTAGATATAATTATTAGATCACCGATAATAGTTTTACATCATGTCAAATTATATGATCATAAATCAGTAAATTATCATTTAGTTAATTCTAAATGGGTAAATATTTAATAAAGATATTTCTAATGAAATATGTTACTAGTACCATGTAATAACTAATGTAAATTATTCTTCATTTAAAACTAATGTATTGTTATTAATTCGTACAAATTAATTTTATTATTTTAAAATGATTTATATTCTTTTCGTGTATGTCGTTATTTTTATATTTGTGTACACAAAAGAAAACGTTTAAACGTTATTTTTGTGTTTAAATAAATATTCATTCATGCATTCATAAATTATAGAAAATAATGTATTCAAGATATAAGTATGTATAAATATATATAGTAAATACACACTATATATATATATATATATACCTAAATATATATTTAATAAATATATTCATTTTAATAATATATTTTTAATAAGAATAATAAATACCAACTAATAATTAAAGAGTGATGTATAATATAGTAGTTATACATTTATAAATACACCTAAGTCATTTATCTTACTATAGTAAATATATACAATATAATATAGGCCTTTTAACATAATTTCATTAGTATTCTATTTCTATTTAAATTTGCCTATAGTTGCATACGGACCATCGAATTGTATCGGCACATATAAGATTGAGCCTCAGAGCAAATAAAATAAGAAATTCCAATCGTAAGAATTCTTGGAGTGGAGTGAACTGAGAAATAATTCTGCTTTGCGTTCATCTTTTGTAATAAAAGGACAAAATCGATTTGAAGCTTTACAAAACACGTCAATCTTACCTACAGCAAACAGTATTTACTCAAATTTTGAAATTGCTTGCAAGGAAATAGCAGCTGAAACAATTCCTCTGAAACCGAAAACAAAAAGAAGAATACCGTGGGAAAATCTGAATATAAGAAACAAACGCAAATATTACACGAAGCAGCACAGCAAAAAGATAACAATCCTACAATAGAAAATATAAGAAAAACTTGTAATGCACAAAAAGAACTCTCACACGCATATGAAACCGAACAGTCTGAATATATCCAAGGCAAAATCTGTCAAGTTCAAGATGCCGCAAATAATAAAAAGTCAGCACTAGCATGGAAAATTGTAAATGAGATAAGTGGGAGGAAAAACTCAAACAAATCTAAACTAAAGGCTAGTAATGATGAGGAACGAGTTAAACTATGGCAGACACATTTTGAGGACCTACTAGGTAAACCTCCCAAACCTACAAATAATAGTAACGATTATTGTAAAACCATACTTCATAAATTATACATCAAAATAGAGTCTTTCACAACGAACGAAATTGATATAGCCATTAAAAATATCAAAAACGGTAAAGCCACAGGCCTGGATGAAATACCATCAGAAGTTTGGAAGATAAAGGAATTCCAAGACATATTATTAAAATCTTGCAATAGCGTGTATAGCCAAGATCCCATAGAGAGATGGACAGAAGGCTGCATTCTACCTTTTCCTACAAAAGGAAATATTACCATAACAGATAACTATAGAAGAATAACTCTCACGCCTATTGCTGCAAAAAAAATCTACAACCTGATGATACTAAACCGGATAAGACCATACGTTGATCCTATTCTGAGAAAAATCAAAATGGGTTTAGAACTAATCGATCAACCTCAGGACAAATATTAGTTATCAGACGGATAATAGAAGGAGTTAAGGCAAAAAATATTCCTGCAATATTGCTATTTATTGACTTTTCAAAAGCATTCGACCCAATAGATAGAGCAAAGATGAGATCAATTATAATTCATTATGGAATACCGGAAGAAACTGTGAACGCAATCATGATTCTCTATAAAAAATACACGTTCAATGGTTAGATCACCTGATGGAGATACCCCTTTCTTCAATATAACAACAGGTGTGCTACAAGGAGACACAATTGCACCCTTTTTATTTATCATTTGCCTCGATTATGTACTGAGAAATTTACTAAAGGATATTGAGAATCTTGGACTGATAATCACAGAACGCAAAAGTAGAAGATATCCGGCAACGCGCGTAACAGATATAGAATATGCTGATGATATTGCTATTACATCAAACTCCATCGAAGAGGCAAACACGATTCTACATCAAATAGAAGAAATTTCCAAAGATATAGGTCTATGTATTAATGTCAGTAAAACGGAATATATGTCCTTAAATCAAGATTCGTCTGTGAGTATGAGTATGAAAAGTTTAAATGGAGAAGCAATCAAGAATGTATTAGATTTTAAATACCTCGGTAGTTATATTGCCTCCACTGATAATGACGTTAGCATCCGAATAGGCAAAGCATGGGCTATACTGAATAACCTTAATAAAATATGGACATCAAATCTGTCAATAAGACTCAAAAGAAACTTTTTCAGAGCCACAGTTGAATCTGTATTGGTATATGGAGATATAACCTGGACCCTGACAATAGCATTGGAGAAAAATATAAATGGATCTTACACCAGAATGTTACGGGCAGCGCTACATATTTCATGGAGAGACCATATGTCCAATAAAGACCTATATGGTAAAATACCAAAGATTACAGACACAATACGCGAACAAAGGCTACGCTTCTCAGTCCATTGCTGGAGAAGTAAAAACGAGGTTGTTAGCGATGTACTGCTCTGGCTACCCATACATGGACGAAGATCTCGAGGACGCCCCGCCAAAACCTTCGTAGATAAGCTAATGGAAGACACAAGCTGCAACTACGAAGAGCTACCAAACGCAATGATGAATCGAGAGGAATGGAGAGTACGTGCACATATATATATATATATATATATATATATATATATATATATATATGTTGGCCGCAATAATAACTTTTATGTTGCCTATCTTTTATTTGAATATCAATTTGAAAACCTATTTTGTGATTTTCTAAAAATTATAATTTAATATAATTTAATATAATATATTCATACATATTATATATTATATATAATATTAATAAAAAAAAAAACTTATTATTTTTATATAACTCTTGGTAGTTAAATAATATTTATTTAGAATCATATATTGTGGTCATTTATATATATATTATATAATATATATTATATTATATAATATATATAATATATATATATATATATATATATATTAACAGCATTGTCAAAATTAATCTGACATAAAATTATATCAATATGTCTATAATAAATATCTTAAGTTATCATAGACATATTGCTATACATATATACGATATATGTATTCAATGTGTATGTGATAATAAATATAAAGAAGGACGTGTACATATTTAATATTCGATGTGGGAATATAAACATTTTGTAATAACAAATAGAGTTTAAACTTTGGTATAATAATATATATGTATACATATATATATATATATATATATATATATATATATATACAAATATACAAATATATATACATATATAATATAATATAATATATTATATATACAATATATGTAATTCAATTAAAATAATTAGTTATTAAAATACAATTAAATGTATTACAGAATTCTGTGTTAATTTATATATTATATGTATATTATAATAAATATAAAGAAGGACGTGTACATATTTAATATTCGATGTGGGAATATAAACATTTTGTAATAACAAATAGAGTTTAAACTTTGGTATAATAATATATATGTATACAATATATGTAATTCAATTAAAATAATTAGTCATTAAAATACAATTAAATGTATTACAGAATTCTGTGTTAATTTATATATTATCTCATATTTTATACAAAATAAATTAAATATATATTTATATATATTAAAAACAATAATAATGTATATGTATAACATATATATATATATATATATATATATATATATATATATATATATATATATATATATATATGTGTGTATGTTTTACATGTATGTACCATATATAGTACATAAATATATGTAATCTCGCTATATCATACACTTATGTCTCATAAACCCCACTAACTCAGGATTTGTAAAAATTCTGTTTGGTTTTAAATGTTCATACGTGTAATAATGATTCTATATATTAGCGTTGCAGTCTGATATATCGAGTTAGTTGCTGTTTCTGTTGCATCGTCACATTACGACTTAACGGTATCTTCATCTGGTTTAGACTGCCAGTCTCCGTTTAGCATTACGCTATTCAAATCATCGACCACATCCCCCTCTTCGGGTGCCAACACGTCTATGTTGTAGTACAGGGTCTTCGATCTAGCCCAGCTGTAGCTGTTGTCGAACACAACTAAATCTGTCACATGGAGCAAGGGTTTCGTTATACACAAAGTAAGCATACATATATTATAATGTTAGCTATTTACTTCTTATTAGGTAGCTCTTAGCTCCTATAGTTACTATTTAAAGTATACTTTAATATATACATAATTTGATATATATATATCTTTATATGATATATCATTGGTTAAATAACACTTAGTAATGTTATCTATTGTTATATCATATAGGTTATATCATATATTCTACTATTGTTTTATATTGGTGGAAGGCTTAAACACACACATATTAATAATGACCGCTACAATATATCTAATTAGAGTTATGCAAAAGGGGTATTATACAAATATTACTATTCCAATAGTTCCTATGGTTACGTTTATTAAAATCATAACACATATAAAAATAAAACAAAACTTATGTACATAATATATTCAGCATTATATGTTATCCATAATACGTTTTATATGTTATAATTATATTAATATAAATACTATTGACGTTTATATCATATATATGAATATTTAGTTTAGAAAAAATAATAATATAATACATCATTTATTAAAAAATACTTATATCATTTATTTCAGATAGTAATTATTATGGATATGGTTAAGGATATATAAATATACGCATCAGGTGTCGCACCTATATCAGATTTAGTATATATATATAAATATAAGACACTATATATTTTTTTAAAACCATTTATTTGAATAAATAAATTATGAATTAATTATGTTATTTTATATTTTATTATATTATATTTTATAAATCCTAATATATTATGTATACTAGTATATACATATATTAATAATTATATAATATATTACAAGTGATAGTCTATAGCAAGTATTTGAAAACTACTATGTATAAGCTAAACATGCACTTGTAATCGAACTTTTGATGACTTATTATTTATTTATAATATAGATCCTCGATCACAATCGCTGATCCTTTCAATTACACCTGTATTGCACTTGATTAAGCAATGCTCGTGTAGATTAATGATTGCATAGTAAGCATAACTACAATAGATACACATCATCGTAATAATATCACCATAACCCTTGTTATATGTTTTATAATAGATATGTAGGTCAACGTATAATATTATTTAAATATATATATATATATATATATATATATATATATATATATATATTATATAATATATATTTAATACAAATATTGATGAATGATATAATTTTCTATTAAAAAATATTTGTAATGTATATGAATTATAATAAGCATTATTGTAATAGTATATTATTGTATTTGAGCATCATCATATAGTAATGTTGTTATGGGCGTAGTTTGATACCATTACAAGTATGTCACAGCTGTACGATTGCGGCATACTAACATGTTCCAACTTGTTTACAGATCACCATACCGTCTTCAGGTACCACGTGACTGTCCACTCTGTCGATATTACGTAATACAACGGTGACGTCATCTTCTTTAACGATTCCGAATGATACGTCGAATCCACTAGTCATAAACTCGTAGCTGTGTTGTGTGGGCATCGGTATGTATAGGTAAGATAGGCCTATATCTATAGGTTATCATACTTAGTTATACAGTAAGTAAAAGTCTAAATCGGTGATATTGGTAAGTAATACTAGGGAGTAATCCTGGTAATACTTAGTAAGTATTATAACTAAGTATTATAACATGTCGGTATGTAGTAAAAGTCCGCATATTTCGAACGCCATATCATAATATAATAAAATATATATAGAATATAGAACAATAACAGTGTAATAACAAAAGCATTGATGTATCCTTAACATGTTGTCGTATTTACATTATTTGTACTGGTTGTCGTAGTATAGTTGTATCGAAATCGGTTATATCGAAATGTCCTTCGTAACGATATTTGTGTGGAACTAATTTAGGACAGTCCTACTGATATAACGTATTCTCTATTATAACATCGATATATATATATATATATATATATCTATATATATATATCCTTAGGATCATATTAGTACATGTATGTACACTGTACATTGTACAATTGTATACACTTCCTATACGTAAGTGTAATGATGTCATTACGATTAACGACACTGTTTGAATAAGAGAACGTGCTGAATGCATGGCTATAGCCTTACTATAGCCTATATATTAGTATTATAGTATATACTATAGCATTAATATCAGTTACGTAAGATGTCGTTATGTTGCACGTTATTGTTAGGGGATCGTATATGAATGTATGTTATATAGTGTAGTATATATATAGTACATACGCTATTAGTCTAGCAAATAGGAAGAGTATTTCGTAACAACATATTTTATTAGTGTATTTATTTTATTCGTTTAATTGTAAATATTTTAAACATAATATTATGTAACTTCATATGAAGTCATTGAAAATGAAAATTATTATGAAAATATCGATAAATAAATGTTAATAATATAAAATGAACATTTTTTTTCTATTTTTAATTTTTAATTTTGTTCTATTTAACTTTATAAATACTATTAATATACTAATATTAATTATATATATATACATATATTATAACTAAATCTATAATAATTATAAATTACCGTATAATAGAGTTTGATTTCTCCACTTTATAAGGAAGTTCTAATCGCTGACCTCTTGCAATAACGTGTTTTGTCATGTGTTCTATATTTAATAATTCTTTTAGGTAATATTTCTCTGGCACCTTACCTCCCTGACATATCTTTCAATACATTTGATTAATTATTAATTATTTATTAATATTATATTTAGGAATGTTTAAAATAAGTTTAAATGACATATGTAAGAGTAACCATAAATGAAATATAATAATGAATATATATATATATATATATATATATATATATATATATATATATATTTAATCCTATAGGCACATATTAATAAACACATTTAAGAATAAATATAGATCAATATATAAATATATCTATGTAAATTAGTATTTTATATACAGTTTATATAATGTTAAACTATTAGTAGGGGAAAGTAACCGAATACGGACAGTGCTCGAATACGGACACTCTCGGTATCTCAGAAACCATAAATCCTACAAAAAAATTTTTAATGAATAATATATTCATAATTATATAAATAGTCTAAACAATTATTTTTATTTTTTAATTATTCAAAATATTGCTGATACATCCAATAAACTGATTTTTTTATTACGTTTTTAAATTTATGGAAATTCAACTTAAAACCTTCTCAAGAATATACAAATGTATCGATATAAAATATGACATTATATTATTAAAAAATAAAGCATTATAAAAATTATATATATAATTTCTATATTTGTTATCAAATATTCATTAAGTTATAAGCATATATCTAGAGGTCATATATGAGTCCCTAATATATAAGTCCCTAATACGGACACCCTATAACCAATCAGCGCGCAGTGTATGAACCATTCTGATTTTCATAAAAATCGCGTGCGTTATAATATTAATACAACCAATAAGCTAAATCTAAAAAATTATAATTTATATACTTAAATTGTATTATTAATTAAAAAATAATAAAAATAAATATAGATCAATAGTTAATATTAACTAAAATTAGAATAAATTATTCATAAAATTAATTATAAATAATGTAATTTAAATTTTTCTGATTGATTCATCAATAATATATAGTTTATCTAGTGGTATATAGGGTATCCGTATTCGTAAACGGGTACCGAATACGGACACCCCCGTTATTTATGGAATTAAAAGATTAAATAAAATTTTAAAATCATAATAATATCTATAATGATATAATATTAATATATTATAATTTTTGAATACAAATAATGAGTCATAAAATGTTAAGATCGTTTATTGTTAAAGTGTCCGTATTAGGTTACTTTCCCCTAATTACATTATAATAATGAAAATTTAATAAGTATATATATATAAATATATATGTACAACGGCTCGTATAATCCAATGTTTTATTTTTATTTTACTTCTCCGTTTATTTCTTGTTTTGTTGTATCGTGTAGTTTTGTCTTACTGTTATCACATTTATATATTTTATTTATATATGTTATATAATTATATGTTTATATATAATTATAACTTTCTTTATATATAACAAGTAATTCAATAATCTGTTGATCTATCTATCTATATACCACGAATACCACGATACATCAACGTATACGTTATAGATATTGTATACTATTTAACTGTAATATGCAACTACTAACTCTAGCAGAACATTTCGGATCTCCATTTTTATCAACTCTAGTTCCTCCTAAATATACCGGAAGTTGATCAGGTTCTATATATTTTGCTAATTCTTTCTTGTAGTCACCTAATCGAAATAAATGTATACTTAAGTCGAGTAGGTTAATATAGTAGTGCAATTATAATCTTAATTATGATATTACATATATTATTATTATTATAAATTCGCTTATACCACGCGCTTATGTAGGTAGGTCGATTATACACGCCTATATAATAAATAGTATATCTATAATTAAAATAGTAAGCATCTACGTAGGTAGCGTAAGTATACTTACAAAGGTATACCTGCATATTATCTAAAATACTTGAGCTGCAAATAATAATATAAAGTTGAATTAGAAACTAACCCAGTAAATTTGTGTGTGAGAAAATTCGTGTATTACACTAACAAAGTAAAAATTCGTGTATTACAAAGTAATATGGTTACGATACAATCAGTGTAATATACGGACATTTTTTCAGTATAATACACGGACATTTTTTCATAATAAGACACGTTTTTGTATACACGTTCTTTATACTCAATATTCTGAAGAACATTTTATATTATTGATACGCTTATAATTCTATATGTATTATAGAATAACATATAGGTTATATTTAAAAGATAAGTTTAATAATAATATTTGGAATATTAAATACAATGTTTCAATATTCAATAATAAGTAATCATTATAATATTATTTCAAATTTATTATCTTAATTATCAATATAATTATGATTATAATAGTTGTTTAAGTCAACAATTAAATGAAATTATGATGATTTAAAAAAAACCATAGATACTTAAATAATCTATGATTTTAAAATAGTAACTTTATTTATTAAATACATAATATTAACTTAAATATAAATTAAAATAATAATTGATAATTAATTTACACTAATACTAAATTAAATCAATATATCAAAATAAAGAAAAGGTAAAATAGTATATTTGTTCTATATTAAAATAAATAACGTATTTGTAAATGAATATTATAGTGAAAAAATGTCCGTGTAATAATCGGAAATGTTGTTAGTGTAATACACGGATATTTAGTCTGTGTAAAACAAGGACATATAATTTGTGATTTATACGACCAATACACATATTTTTTAAATTGTATTTAATTTTATTAATTTAAATACTCTATAATAAAGAGAAGAAGTAATACTATTATACAACTTATGTTAAATTAAACTATATTATATATGTTTATATATAGTTATTTATGTTGGTGTAAAACACGGATATTTAGTCTGTGTAAAACACGGATATTAGCCATCTTACAAATGTAAACAATTTTTTTATATAATAAATGTAAATACATTATTATACCAATTGCAGATTAATTTCTATATCCTATATAACTTATAATTATGTTTTAAATTTCTACCGTGTAAAATTTCAAAAATAGTGTAAAATGTCCAGATGTAAAATACGGACAAAAAACACAAAAATTTACTGGGTAATGAAATTGATATATTAAATAAAAACGAAAATATGTTAAAGTTAATTAAATATTACATAGGTCATATACAATTGTAATAATAAATTCACACATATAATGTTTATATATTAACATATATTACATTAATATAAGCTACCACATAACAATAATTTTAATATTTTAATATTATTTATATCTTAAGTATTATTTATTAAATAATAATATATTATTATGTGTTTTTATATATTATTTACATATACGTGTGTATATATATAGTCCATTTGTATCCGCTATTTGTATTGTATTCAATATATATATATATATATATATATATATATATATATATATATATATATATATATATATATGAGATTTCAATGTTTCGGTTTTATTTTATAAAATAATATATTATTTTTTTTTTTAAGTTTTTTATAGCAACAAAAATGACGTTAGTATTTTCGTATATTATATAATGATTACATAATTGATTAGTAAATACGCAACTAACTTCCTAGTATACAAACTTTATTTTTCATCTCCTCCGATATCATTGGTCTAATCATTTTCCATAATATCGGTAGAATTGTCGGAGCTAAGGAAATACATGTACAGGTGTTAATCTATGTAAATGATATATGTTATGATAAATACATCTTAAATGTTGTATTTATATATAGCAGAGATTCGCCCACTGCGATAAATATATTAATATCAATAGAAAACTATATTTATTTTTTATTTATATAAATATATATGTATGGGATTAATAAATGTGTGATAATACATACATACACGTATACATATATGTATATACGTGACTATATATACATAACTATATACGTGTATACCTATATGTGTAATTAACCTAATATTTATATAACATTGAAATAAATATATTTTTAGTACACATAGTAAACATCGTTTATACTTATATATTTATACTACATGAATTATTATTATTTATTTATATGAGCATACTTACCATTTATAAGAAATGTTCTTTTTACAATTTCCGGATAGTTATCTTGAACTATTTTACCCATGTGAGCAATTAGTTTCATTCCTTTAATATAGATAAACACATATTATAAAATTATATATATATATATATATATATAATTCCACCAGTCATACTATTTTATGATAATATCTCTACGTGTTTCACTTTTTATTATTTATTATTTGCATTCGACACTTCTTAATTAATTAACATTTATATTTATTAAATAAAAGTCACTGAAGTTACAAAAATATATCATACTTTCTCTATGCAGATATTTTCTATTTATAACTTTATCTATTAAGAAAGAAAGTAAATATAGGGGAAAGTAACCGAATACAGACACTCTCGGTATCTCAGAAACCATAAATCCTACAAAAAAATGTTTAATGAATAAATTATTCATAATTATATAAATAGTCTAAAAAATAAATTATTATTTTTTAATTATTAAAAAATTTCTGATATTGGATATATCAGAAATTTTCCAATAAACTGATTTTTTATTACGTTTTTAAAATTATGAAAAAAAATGTCAACTCGAGACCTTCTCAATAATATACAAATGTATCGATATAAAATATAACAATATAATATATATATTATTAAAAAATAAAGAATTCTAAAAATTATATATATAATTTCTATATTTATTATCAAATATTCATTAAGTTATAAGCATATATCTATAGGTCATATAAGTCCCTAATACGGACACTCTAAATATCATAATACGGACACCCTATAACCAATCAGCGCGCAGCATATGAACTATTCTGATTTTCATAAAAATCGCGAGCGTTATAATATTAATACTACCAATAAAGATAAAGATATCTAAAATTTGTATTATTTAGATACTTAAATTGTATTATTAATTAACAAAATAATAAAAATAAATAAATCATTAACTAATTAAATTAGAATAAATTGTTCATAAAATTAATTATAAATAATGTAATTGTAATTTGTCTTATTGATTCATCAATAATATATAATTTATCTAATGGTATATATACATATATATATAGGGTGTTCGTATCATAACACAGGATGTCCGTAATCGTACATGGGTACCGAATACGGACACCCCGTTATCTATGGAATTAAACTATTACATCAAATTTTAAAATCACAATAATATCTATAATCATATAATATTAATATATTGTAATTTTTGAATGAAAATAATGAGTCATAAAATGTTAAGACCATTTATTGTTAAATTGTCCGTATTAGGTTACTTTCCATTATTTATATAGAAATAAATAAAAATATTATTCCTATATTAGACCACCTCAAACTTATAGTTTCATCTTAATATATACATTAACCACTACAACATAATTTATTTGATAACCATTATTCTAAATTATATATTATTCCTATAATTAACTAAATTCATCATCCATATTTTCTCATATCCTTCTTGATATTCCACAAAATACCAACATTTACAATTGTGTAGCTACTAATAACTACTATACTACATATAGGTACTACAATCCCTACTTATCCCATTCCTTCACTCCCCCCCCCCCTCGCACCAGAAATTACCCTTCACTCCCATATGTTCAAACTCCCCTTCATCCCTTCAACAGTTTACTCTCTCATTCAAAAAAGCCATCATGGTATAAATAATTAAAACATATCCGCTAACCCCTCATAGCTCAGGCTATATTCTATATAAGCGTTATAGCGCTATATATATATACCATTATTCCAATAAAAACTTATGAATCATATTTTTTAATTATATATTAAAATTATTTACAAATATTATTTATTCTATATTTATATTTAAATCAATATACTTTGTATGAAACACAAAAACAATAAAACAATTATTAGATTAGTATTTATATATTATATTATTAGCATATGTTATAGTAGTATCGGTTTTTGCGGGAGGTTGCCATTTTTACGATTAATTAACACGGATCAGATGGGTATTACAGTATTTGCAACACTATTGCATAACAGTGACGATTACATAACCTGGTCCGAATATAAAGCTAGCTCCACTGTGGTCCATGTCCAGTATGATCGTCATGCCGTCTATCTGTTTACCGCACTACAATGTGTGATGATGATGAGTAAACAATGGAGAGATATGCTGGTGTTACCTAGGTTTCCTTAACTTTATTTTATATAATCTAAATATAACATACTTTTGATTAAATTATAAACTATGGCAACCTAATGAATATATTCTAAATAGTAATATATACTATTTTAAACTTATTATATTTTAGAATTTTAAATTAATTAACTATATTCGCAAATTGTGCATCTTAATCTATTTCAGTAACCCATACGATTGTATTATAATATCACAACAACTACAAGGTACATAATATAAGGCATATATTATATTATAGAATGTATAATAGGGATAGAAAATTAATTCCAAATTTTATATGGAAACATTAATTTTCAATACCGTAAATATTATCTAATACACTACACTACTTTAAATTCATATGCACTCATATATTGTGTAGCTATTGTTATTATTAATTCAATTAATGAGTATACTTAACATATATTGTTAATAGTTTTCATTACTAGTAAAATTGAATATTTATCAAATTAATCTTTTATACAGTTACAATATATGCACATAAAAATTGCAGTACTTCGTTTACTTTCAATTCCGAATAAGGTACAATAATTTCAGAATCACCATTTTACTTTATATTTATAGGTAATAATTGTTATGGATTTAGATACGACATTGTAGCCAATTGAAACCCATTTGTTGTTAACTACGAAGGACATACTATCATATAGAACATAAATAATCATTATGTAAGGATTTCATCGTATTTAAATTGTATTTATTGTATTCTTCATAAATCTGAATATCAATATTATATACAGTTGTAATTTTCATTCACTCGAAATATATAGTAGAATTTGTATAAATGTTGTTGTTAAACTTACTATTATAAGAAATAACACTGACTACCAATATTGTACTATATATATATATATATATATATATATATATATATTAACGATGAAAGACCGATATAGATAAGCTATCGATGTAGATAAGATAACGATATAGATAATATAGCGATATAAATAAGATAAATATGTAGATAATATACATATTTAGATAAGTTAGATATGTAGATATGATAGCACTGTAAATAAGATAAATATGTAGATAAGATACATATTTAGATAATATACATATATAGATAATATATCGATGTATATATGCTATATAGGTAAGATACATATGTAGATAAGATACATATGAAGATAATATATTTATGGAGATAAGATAACGATGTAGATAAGATAGTACTGTAGATAAGATAGTACAGTAGATAAGCTGATTACCTTCAGAGATCTCTGCCTTAATTTCTCCATAACGAGTTCTCCGAACAGCATCTTTGTCTTCTCTATTTCAATCCTCTTCACAGAATACAATAAACCTACATCATAATGTTAATAATCATATAGGTAATATATATATATACCTAGCATGAGTATAGAAAATATAAACATTTCCCTATTAACAGTGGGTTGAATTATAAAATATTCAGTAGTGTTTAAATTTAAAACAGCCATTAACCCAACTCATATAATTATGTTATTAGAATGACACTAATCACTTATATGTAGCTACGTATTAGGTAGAGAGGGGGTGGGGTAGGAAGAGGGGTAGTTACCCTTGACATCCAGACTTCCGTAGCACTCTATTCTGACTGGCGCCCCCTCGTTGTCATAGCCTGCGAACCCCCCGGGAAGATATTTCTCTAGAACCTGCATGCGGTAGTAGTGTCAGTGAGTGTCAGTGAGTGTCAGTAAGTGGCATACTCGATATAGTAATATAATAATGTGTATACATACATATATATATAGATAATGTGAACTGACATTTACTCTATCGATATAGATACACACAACATGAATGATACAAAACGAGAACACGAATGGTATACATATGTATGAATAATATCACGATCGCTTTATTATAATAAGGTTGTACTGGTAAAAGATAACATATGAATGGTGGATATGCATAGTAGATAAAAATATTTCACAACGATGGACAAAATAATACAGAATATAGGTTCAAGGAGTTTATTAATTAATAAATGGGGAAAATAGAATCTGGGGAGTTGAATGCTAAGAGGAGTGCTATAAGGACACAGGTAACTATCAGCTTTTAATAATAGGTTACGTGCGATGGCAGTAGGGTAACTATAAGTATTGTATCATAGGACATACATGGTCTATGGCATTCTATGTGTACGTTATATATATATATATATATATATATATATATATATATATATATATATATATATATGGATAAATGCGGATATTCTAGATGAGACTCTTGCGATTAAAGAAATAATACTTAATTCTGGACAATTAAACTATACGATTGACCACGCTAAGGATGCTACGGAAATAACGTTTTATGGGGCGTATTATGGGGGCGTGTTATGGGGCGTATTATGGGGGCGTGTTTTACACAACTTACGTACATTTATACGTATCTTCCGTGACGTCCTATAGGACACTACGTCGTAGATCTATCCGTCAAGTGTAATTGATATATAGTTGAATATAGGACAAATGGAACAATTATTGAAGATCAACAACATAAGTAAATACTAGGTATACGTATTGGATCAATACCTAGACTGGACCATATCGGAGTGTACTGTGTACACCTGAAGTAGCTATATATAGCGTATACGAATACATATATACATCATACAAGCTGCAGAATATTATATAGGACTGCAGCGTAACACTAGTAAATTACTAGTAGTAATTGAGTGCATTTGAATAAACTAAACAATTATACAATATTTTATATAATTATAGTTAATTTAATGGATTTATTATGATAAAAATTAAATATGTATTACACTATTAGTAATTGTATGAATATCCGTTACGTCTTCAATAGACATTCAAGTATCGCGTCGTTATCTTATCTATAGATAGACCAGCTTTAGTAGCATGTATTCAATGTATTAACCGACATATAAGTTTACAATTCATTAAAATATATACAAGCTTAGTGCACTAGTTCCACATGTGGTAAACTGACAGATGAATCACGCATGCGTGAATATTACTACTACAAGCACGCTAACGAGTGTCTATAATATATGGAAAAAGTATGTCTTATTATATAACTAGTGAATTAAAATAATATTTAGAATATGCAGTTTACTTATTACTTAAAAGATTAGATAAAATATAAAAAAGCAAATTATTGTATACTATATATATGCTATATATATAGGGTGTATACTATATATAGTATATTATTACAATTGTAATTAATACAATAATACTTATTGTAATTGTTACAGTATAATGTAAAAATGGCAATAAGTATTATTGCATTATAATGTGTAATACATTATTAGTAACATATTTTATATTATGCAAATGTACATTTATATGTATACATAGTAGTGGGTGTTATGCATTATGTATATAATACATGAAATCTACTCTTATAATATAATCTATACTATAGAGTTTAGAATATATATATACGCAGTAACATGCAGGTATTCATGAAGTGTACCCTATAGGGTATATGTACCCTATATGGTATACCCTTTTATAATGCTTATAAGCAGCGATACTGTAAACATGACTTTAATAGAAAACACATCATATCAGATAACTTATTTAACTAACTGCACTTTATGTTATTATATTTAATGGTACCATGCATGCACCTATACCTACATTCAGTATATTCACTATATATATATATATATATAGCCTATATGATATAGGACATACACAATATTCACTGTATATATATATATATATATATATATATATATACATATATATATGTACCTATTGAGTTCATATATTAATGATTTTATAATTAATTAATAATAGGTAATAATCCTATAATAATCATAAGCATTTAAAAAATTGTTGATATCAGATTTACTACGTACTACATGCGCAAATCCCAATTTGCATATAGGCTGAAATCCAATCCAATACATTATTTTTAAATATATATTATATTTGGTTTTTTTTCTAAATATATAGTTTAATATATAGCTTAAATATAATACATGGCTATTTTACTGTATATTATAATTAGTTTAACAGACAATTGTAATTTCCAGACATATATAATTATACATGTGGTCCCCCTAAAGTTAGTAATGGTGAAGTATATATACTGTATATATACACTTATAATATAGTAGCTATGTAGTACAATATAATATTATAACATATCATATTGACGTTAATAATTATAATTTATAACTAATTTCTACTAAATTAGGATGTTCACTGAATATTGTTCAGCCTCTATATATAGGTAAACATATATGTTTCATAATATTCAATAACATATGCAGATATGATAGTTATACACTTATATGTTATACACACATATATGTGTCATATATGACACATATATGTGTCATATTCAATACATTTAATAAACTGTATTAATTAAAGTTATAGCTTTAATCATAAGAATTTACTTTTATACTACCTACATACAGGCCCGTAGCTAGAAATTCATACCAGGGGGGGCAAGGCCCCACAATATTTTTAGACTAAAATTTAATGAATATAAACTATAGTATACTAGTAATAACATCACTTCTAGTACTTTACTAGTATACTCTATTACTTATATTGACGCACAATGTGAATTACTCAGGGTATAAATAAACAATAAATAAAAATACACTGTGTGTATATATTATACATCATATAAACATAACTTTATATGAATATAATAAAATAAAATAAATCAGTAGGATCAGGTTAACAGGTAACGTATACAATAATAACATCAGTATATAAGTCTACAGAATACTAGCTAGTGAATTAAACAGTTAGTCATGGAAATGTAAGCTTATAACGACATTTTCTAATATTCTATATACAATAGTTAACAATGTGTATCATATTATTAATGTGTGGGGAGTAATCTATGTGAGAGGTTATAGTGAAACCAAGGGTAGTTATAGATTGAGAAGGTGGAAGAGGTAGTAGAAAAGGATTAGTGATTGATAGAGGTGAACTGGGTCTTGACAATATTATAGTATTAATTGTAGTCATATTTAAGGAAATGGAGTTATGAGAGAACCAATGAGTGAGATCAGTAATACAATTAAACATAGACATTTTAATCAGACCAGAATCACTAGAACTAGGAAATGTGGATATCTATATATCTGAAGATCATCGGAATAAATATGATAGATAATATTAGGATATTTTTGACAAATTGATTTGATAGAAAGAATATAAATAATGAGCAATACAAGGCCAAGAACAGAGCCTCGTGGAACACCATGTATGTTAACATAAGGAGAAGACAACGAGGAGTTAATCTTCACTGAAGATATTCTAGATGACACAAAATACATAAACCAATCGTGGACTTGAGCGTGTATGCTAATTCATTAAGTCCAATAGAAATAATATTGTGATCGAGAGTATCAAAAGCACTAGATAAGTATAGTTGTACTGTATTTTTATATAGCATGGGGCTTTATATTATTTATATTATCGTTATTCTCATATATCAAGATATATGAGAATATCATTAATGATCAAAGTAAGGACAGTTTCGGTACTACGATGAGGAAGATACGCACTTTGAAATTTATAAATAATAGCATTGGACATACTGTAATTAATAATTTGAGTAGACACAACTAGTTCTTAGGTATTAGATATGTATGACAATTGGTATAGGGCGATAACTTGATAAATTAGGTTGGTCAAGATTAGTTTTTTTTAAATCGGAATAATCTATGAATATTTCATAGAGAATATTTCTGAACAGTAGATGATATAAGAGATATATGAATGATTTCAGTAATAAGTCCAATAAAAGATGGTGATAATGAACGAAGTAGATTGAGTGGAATTGGATCAAGTGGGGAATTATTTTTCAAGGATGTCATCAAAGAGAGTACAAAGTCATGTGTGGGAAGCGTGAAACATTAATAGTGATTCTGAGTGGATGTTAAATTGAGATTGAGTCATGCCGAGTTAATGTTTGGGAGTATATTGATAATGCTAGAAATTGTTTGTTTGAAGAAATTGGCAAACAATGAACAAATAACAAAACCAGCTTGGTCAGGAAGATGCTTGGTCTGGGTTTTCCTACTAAGGTGAAAGATAATTTATAAGCTTGCTTAGAAGATATTCCATAACTACCGAGCATATCAGTGAAGTATGATGATTTGGTAGAGAGAAGTTTTTTCTTGTAAAGCGATCGAAAACGTTAAAGGAAATAAGATCAGATTCAAGTTTAAAGGAGGTATATTTACGTTGTAGTCTACAAAGTAGTTTCCTTAGGTTAACAAGCCCAATAATAAACCAGGGAAACTTAGAATAAGTTCGTTTGATAAGGGTACCGGTAAACTCGGACCAGGTAAACTGGGAACACTTTTGAAGTAAACTCGGACCACTTTTATGCTTTAACCCATATTATATAATATGGGTAGACTTTTCTATATAGAAATATACTATATATAGTTATTTTAAAATGGGCCGAATATTATTAAAAATTGGTGCGAGTATTACTTCAAAAGTGGCCAGAGTTGACCTGG
The DNA here is from genome assembly GCA_964019155.1 of Osedax fenrisi. Lineage (NCBI taxonomy): Eukaryota > Metazoa > Annelida > Polychaeta > Sabellida > Siboglinidae > Osedax > Osedax fenrisi. The sequence goes on from OZ025244.1 coordinate 34,084,432, forward strand.
TATTCGTTGATAAGAGTAATGGAGGATACACAAATATCAAACGAAATAGATAATGCAGAATTAAAATAATCAAAAAGTGTAGATAAATTAGAGGATATATTGCTGTTAAATTAATGGAATACAGAGTTTGGAACACACATTGGTTTTTCAATAGAGGAGATTTTACGAAACGATCTAGAAGGTTGGTTAATTTGTATGACCGGCAAGTTAAAATCAAATAATATGGCAAAGTCATCAGATATTTGAGAACTTTTAGTGGGATATGAAATTAATTTATAATCAGTTAAATATAAAAAAGTAAATATTATCACTTAAAAAAAACAAGTTGAATCAGGGTATACTAAAATATAAGTTTATTCAGAGATAAGCTTATCTCGTAGGAAGCATGATTTTCATTATTAATTTTAATATTAAAATCACCGAGAATAATCGTGTAAACTGATGTGAATTATACTAAAATAGAAGAAAGGTTAGTTAAGAAACATCTAGATGAAGGTGGACGGTAGATAAGTTTAATTATAATGGTAAATAATTAAGGAAGCTGAATATTATAGATCATAATTTCATATGAAGAGAAACATGGCTTAGATGACGAAATAAGCTTAAGTTCCGATGAGAGTAACAGAGCTAGGCCGCCACGATGATGTATACCTATTAGCAATAAATACATTAAAACCATCAGGGGTAAGTTGGGCAGCTAGAGCAGAATCATCAATAGTTATCCAAGTATCAGTAATAGCAGATTTAGAAAAATTAGAATCTATAATTATTTGTGTAATCAAATCAACTTTATTTCTTACTTATCTAGCATTGAGGAGTTGAAAAGAATACTTTTTAGGAGAGTTCACAGGTAGTCAGTCAACAGTTTGATCTTTTTTACGCGATACATATAAGAAATCATATGATTGGGACCATTTATCAAACCATTTTCTTTTTATATTGCGGAATTCCAATTGTAGTAACCACTTACTGTGAAAGTAATATAATCTATAAATGGATATAAATTAAATTTATTTTGTATATATTTATGTTTATATATATATATATACATATTATCGGTAAATCTTCTTATTTTATTTCCTAAAGATGCTCGATCACTTGTATGTTTAGGACAAATATTTCTGATATCAGAAGGACGATAATTTAAATTTATTTGTTCATATTGTTTGGGTTTGGGGTTGGTTGGATATTTAATTATGTTATTACTATCAAAGATTTTGCGAAGCAAAGATATAACACTCCCTATGCATGCAACTTAATTTAGTAATATCCCCTGCCGCTGCTAGCAGTAGTATCGAAATCACTGAAATATATTTAGGTTCGGCTCTGTTTGCATACAACAATGTTTTCATGGCTCTATTAAATTACATGCAATATAAATTAGCTTTTACTTACTAAATATATACGTATAGCATTTAAAATATACATATCATATTTGTTTGTTATATATTAGTAATGAACACTTAGTTTTCATCATATAAATATTAATTTAAAGTAAATAAATTATTTAACATTTTAAAAGTGTATAGTTAAATACGAATTTACATTATACACAACACATAGTTCCCAAAAGTAACCCGCTATAGGTGTCACTGGGGTATTTTGTATACAAATTCGAATTACACGATTTCGCGTAAGTGTTATATCTTTCCTTCGGAAAATCTTAGTTACTATTCTGTGATATAATAATTTGTCTGCTCATATTTTAGTTAGAAAAAAAATAGTTTGTTGTTGTTTGCTCATGATATGATAACTTTTAATTAATTACAATTAAATTATTACAATTTATTTTTTAAATTAACCATAATTTTAGAAAATGTTTTATAAAACCATAAATACTGAATTGGATTCTCACTTTAATGTCTATAACTAAAATACATACATAAATAAATATAATATAAATACAATTATAAAATAAAAATATAAATATAATTGAATATCTAGTAAATACTATATGAAAAAAACTTAATGTGAAACAAGTTTTAGGGGCCTACCTAATCTCCAGGGGGGCCTATCCGATCTCAGGGGGGGCCTTGCCCCCGCAGGCCCCCCCCGTGGCTACGGGCCTGCCTACATATAACACGTATATTATAGTATCTATTGATTATGATAACATTATACTATACTATTACGAATATACCATTATAATATATATATATATATATATATATATATATTATAATGGTATATTCGTAATAGTATAGTATAACATTATACTATACTATTACGAATATACCATTATAATATATATATATATATATATATTATAATGGTATATTCGTAATAGTATAGTATAATGTTATCATAATCAATAGATACTATAATATACGTGTTATATATATATATATATATATATATATATATATATATATATATAGGTATAGATTATTATACAATTAGACTATCTATCTATTGTACTCTATATTGATCTGGTACATACTTACATTTTATGGTATAGATATTATTGATTTTAAATATATGATAAATGTAAGTTATATATATATATATATATATATATATATATATATATATATATATATATATGCATTTGTATGTGGGTACACGTAACTATGTTATGTATATATAAATTATTATATATATATAATATATATTATATATATTATATATATATACATTTTAGTCAAATATAAATTCCTAAATTAGTATTAGTATTTATATATGTACATATATAAAAATATTTAAGTTAAATAGGAAAATAGTATGTCATGAATGTACTACTATGTGATATCATATGATATGTTATAGCAATAATGTTTTATGCACATATATAAGCATATTGTCTATATACATATACATATATATAATCTATATATGTACATATATATATATATATATATACATATAGAGAGAGAGATAGAAAAGGAGAGAGTTATAGAGAGTGAGAGAGGGAGAGAGGGAGATAGAGATAGAGGTATATAGAGAGAGGGAGAAGGATAGAGACAGAGAGAGATTTCGAGAATGGTCGAGAGTGATAAATAGAGTGGGAGAGAGATAGAGAGGGAGAGAGAAGGATAGAGAGATAGAGAGAGAGAGAGATAGTGAGAGAGAGAGAATGAGAGAGAGAGAGAGAGTGAGGTAGAGAGGGATAAAGAAAGAGAGGATGAGCGAGGGATAGAGAGAGAGAGTAAGATAGAGAGCGAGAGATATATAGATATCGAGATGGTCGATAGAGATAAATAGAGTGGGAAAGAGATAGCGATGATAGGAGAGAGATGGATATATATAATGGCTTTGCGTTTATTGATAGTATTTATAGAAATTTAAATTAAATAAATGTTAAATTGTAAAAATAACATATATATATTTTCTATTTAATTTGCACTCTATACATTTATTGTATATTTTACAATTTCATATTTATATTAAGGTTACTTATACAATCTTACGCGTATGTTATGGACACCATTTACACATCGACAATATAAACAAGATACGAAGTAATTGTAAATAAAAAAACTAAAATCTATTTATATAGGTAGTATAAATATATATATATTTTGTATTTGTAGAATATATATTGTGGGATATATGTAGCGTTGTGTAAATATGTATACTATAGTATATGCGTATACGTACGTCGTACGCACGTTAACAGTGATTTTAAACATGATTTTGACGATGGATTCGGCTGCTTCATTTGATTCATCAACATTTTAGTATTGAGAATACCCACAATTTTTTTTTGATTTAGGTCAATATTGGCTGTGCGGGCATGTTCACTTTATAACAAAATTAACATGGGAATAGATAGGCAAATTCCAATAAAAAAAACAAATATGTATATTTGTTTACATTTAGACGTCATAATTAGACGTGTGTCGCACTTATATGCGTATATTTACGAACATATAAGTAGGGATTTAAGTGAGCGAAGTATGAGTGGCAGGTGTATGGCATCAGTATTACTACTGCATGGATTGATACCTATATTGGTGTGTACCGCACACACGCACTCACTCACAATGTGCCGCTCATCCTAAAGGGTTAACCTCAGGTACTTTATAGTTGAGGACGAGATGATCCGCTCCTATCTGCTTCCGGTATGCCATACTCTGTACGCATCATATGCATTATTATATGTGTGTTATATTTATCAATATATAATCTTCAAATTATATATATATATTAATCTATAATTCTAAGTTACTATTAGTTATAAGTTAACTAACACGCCCTATATTGTAATATGATTTATTATATAATTTAATATTATAGGATATAATTAATATAATAATATTACAACCGATATATCATCACCACCATCACCATCATAATTATCATCATAATCACCATCATCATCACCATCACCATCATCATCACCATAACCATCATCATCACCATAACCATCATCATCACGATCAGTACCACCATCAACATCACTACCATCATCATCATAATCATCATCATCATCATCATCATAACCATCACCATAATATGTCATAAACCTCAGTGAACATGTCCACTGCTCTGGATACATCAAATGAACGAGCTATAAAATAATGTGTTAAATTAAAATATTTATCATAATATATTCAATTATATTGTTATATCAATTCATGTTTTAACATATACTTTACAAGTATTTTAATTAAAGGTTATATAACATATGTATCTATTAATAATACATAACTAGTTATTTTTATTAATGAGTTATTTTCTAAATAAAATCACTGGATTTATGGTATTATTTATATATATATATATATATATATATATATATATATATGTATGTTGACATCATAATAACCTTTCAACCATTTCATGAGTTCATAATCATTATGTGTTGTCAACAAATCTTGTACCTTTGCTTTAAACTATTGATTTTAATTATGTTATTTATAAATCTATATATATATATATATATATATATATATATATATATATATATATATATATGAAGATATCATGTACTAAGATTACATACACGTGAGCATATAGGCTTATTGTTATACAGATATTATATATACGTGTATGTGCATTAGTGATCTAAATGAGCCAATATTTCCTGCTTTGAAACACATGAACCATCCAAAATTAATGTTTGAAACATCTGAAACATCTGAAAAATTCTAAATTGTCGCGTAGAAAAACATAAAAAAATATGTTTCATAACATATATAAGTCAATTATTCAAATTCGATTTATCGTATTAGATTGTCGAACTTTTTATAGGATTATATTTTTGAAATTCAATACGAACTAGATTTTCATACTTGATTCACTTTGTTGTACTCGATTGTCGAAATAGATTGTAAAATTAGATTGTCGATTCATATATGAATCAAGTATACTTGATTTTCAAACTAGTTTATCTGATTAGATTTTTGAACATGAGTGAGACTCTAGATTTGTATATATAATAATAACAATTGTAATCAATTGTATTTTAAAATTAAAAAGATATTTTTTTAATTACAATATTATAATATCCATTACATTTTAATTTAAAATATTTATTTCAAAAGTAATTTTTATAAATATTTAACATTAACTAATATATTATTATAAACGAAATTGCATTTCTTAGTATATAAACAAGTTATACATATAATATATTGTTTAATTAACCTCTTCTATAATAATAATTGGTGCATCCATTTGATAACATTTGTTTAATTTAAATTTAAATAAAATTTATTTTAATTTTTTTTAAATTTAAATAAATTTATTTTTTTTTAATTTAATTTTTTTTTTTAATATTTAAATACAATAAACTCGATCGAGCCATGTGACCAGCTCGACTAGTTCGAGCCGTTAACCCGGTCCGACTCGACAAACTCGGCTCGTTTTAGATCACTAATGTGGACACGTTTGCGAAAACACTAGGTTTTTGTATATTATCTTACACATTTATATTAACAACGTATACCGAAGTGAACTATATGAATAACGTATATTAGCTTAATATATATATATATATATATATATATATATAATGTATTATAAGGTATTTAATACATACATATATGTTTAGACATATAGTTAGACACTAATACATTACTCTATTTTGCGAGGAAATGGTCGGATATATTCATATATGGGAGTTAAATAAAATGAATATATATATATACCCTATAGGGTTAATAAATTCCATTTTTTGAGGTACCCACGTAACCACGTATCACACACACATACATATATATATATATATATATATATATATATATATATTCGACTCCAGGCAGTTCTTGATTTTCTCTTGTGTTTATAAAGAACTTAATAAACGATAAATCAAAACACAAGAAAAAAAATGTTACTATTTATATTGTATTGTCCGGGGCCTCTCACAGTTATTTATAACATGTACAAGTCTATGACTTCTTGAGGGGTCCATTTGTATCCGTTATTTGTATTGTATTCAATATATATATATATGAGATTTCAATAAATAAATATTATATATAAATATAATCCATCTAATTTGTCAATAAAATAAATTGATTATATAATTATTAAGCAGTTACAATAAGCACATATATTAGTAACATTCATTTTATGATGACAATACAATCAAATACAATACCTAAACTGAATTATTATTATTACATTTAAAAAAAAACAAAATGCGCAGGACTTTCCAGAAATGTACAGTAACTATGTTATAGTTTTGGCTCATACTTAATTTAATAAGTATGTAGAGTTATTAAATATAATTAAGTTCTGAAAGATATATTTACATTAATCAATATACTCAAAATACATGGATGTTCAAAGAATCAAACTTAAGTTTAAAAATAAAGAGCAGTACCTAATAATAGTTTTAAAAAAAATTATAAATATTTTACCATCATTTTAATTTATACGGTTGTTAAAACATATACATTTTTATTTATGATACTTATAATTACTTTTTGTGCATCAATCCCTATATCATTTTAAAGATAATATATTATATTTACTGTTTTTATATAATATAGTTTAATACAAAATTCAAAAAGCATATATTTCAGCGTCCTTTAAGCCTATCTCTTATCGCTATGTAAAACGTTTACTCAGTACATCATTAACAATATTCTCATATTTACATATCATATATATCTCCATGATACTGCAGTAGAACAGCATGTTGTTGTAATTAACTCGCGATCCATAGGAAATATTCACTTTTCTAGGATTAATTTTTCTACGAAAATATATAACACTTACTTACACGCAATGTTTAATTCTATTTGAACTAAAAATCATGAACAGCGCCACCTATAAATGTTTAATTTTCGAATAAATGTGTTGTTTATTCATAGACTTGTACATGTTATAAATAACTGTGAGAGGCCCCGGACAATACAATATAAATAGTAACATTTTTTTTCTTGTGTTTTGATTTATCGTTTATTAAGTTCTTTATAAACACAAGAGAAAATCAAGAACTGCCTGGAGTCGAATATATATATATATATATATATACATATATATATATATATATACATATATATATATATATGTATATATATATATATGTATATATATGTATATACATATATATATATATACATATATATATATATATATGTATATATATTCGACTCCAGGCAGTTCTTGATTTTCTCTTGTGTTTATAAAGAACTTAATAAACGATAAATCAAAACACAAGAAAAAAAATGTTACTATTTATATTGTATTGTCCGGGGCCTCTCACAGTTATTTATAACATGTACAAGTCTATGACTTCTTGAGGGGTCCATTTGTATCCGTTATTTGTATTGTATTCAATATATATCAAACTAAACACTTTTAAAATGTAAACAAAATGTCTTTAAATTATTATTTATATGATGAAAACTAGAGTTTTTTTCGTAAAATGAAATTCTAGATTCGGCATCAAAAAGCGCGGTATTATTTATACCATTAGATGAAATTTACATTATTCACTGAATCGCAAATATGGCGTTTATTATTTTTGTTAAATTGATGTAAATGTGAAATATATAAAAATTAGTATTACAATGTATTTTCAAATAAGCATCATTTCGGATGGGTAATGTTTTTTTAAAGTCTCAATTCGGCTCGGGCTCGATAGGCTAGAGTCTCAGCTCGGCCATGGCTCGTTTTTTCCCGAAAAGAAAGTCTCGGCTCGGCATCAAAAAAAAAAAGTCTCGGCTCGGAATCAAAAGCTCGGTATTATTTACATCATTAGTACCAACGTACCATCTGAGTTTACATGTATAATAATACTTATATATACATACAGATGGGACTGTGGTACTGTAGTACTGTGGTACGTTACAAAAAACGCACACTTAGTGTTCATTACTAATAATATATAATAATATATAACAAAGTAATAGTATATATTGGTTTTAAATTCTATACATCTATGAGGTGTGTTAAATGCAACTTATATTACAGGTAATTTAATATAACAATAAAACAGTGATGCATGGAAATTGCATCAAACCTAAATCTATTTCAGTGATTTTTATATTACTGCAAGCAGCGGGATGAATCAATATAACGTACGTTGCGTATATGGAGTGTTATATATTTGCTTCTCAAAATATTTCATAGTACATAAAATATAATAATGTACACTGTACCTATTGATTACTGTATAGTGTACAGTGGGTATATATTAGTGATGTAAATGATGCCGAGCCGAGACTTTCATTTTTGGTTAAAAAACGAATCCAAGCCGAGCCGAGACTCTAGCCAAACGAGCCCGAACCGAGCCGATAATCTAACCAATCGAGCCCGAGCCGAGAAGAGACTCTTAAAAACATAATCAAGCCTAAATTATACTTTTTTGAAGTTACATTTTAAACATAATTTGTATATATTTATCCATATTTGTATTAATGTTTCCCATATTATGTGACATATTATTAATTATTTATATCGATAAGTGTCCTTCAAGGTTTAATACTTTATCCCATTCTCTTCTCTATGTATCTTATTCCATTACAAATAATTATGAAACGTCATCAATATGTTACTTACAACTTATACGCAGACGACATAGAACTACACGCAATGATAACAATCTCTACCCAACTATAAAACTGTCTAACAAATAACCTACTACTAAACCACAATACAACTATTAAATATCACTAATAACTCAAATACTTCCCTGAAATTATTATTAATCCTAATATAGATTAACATTACAGCTTACTTACTCAATCTACGACTGCACATCTATTTAATCTTAAAAAATACGATCATACTTAAATATAAATACTACAAAACTACCTACTGACTCAGACTATCATACTATCCAGACTACAATACTGTAACTCACTATTCTCAGGATCTGGAAAACTGAAAATAGGCAAACTAGACAACATAAATAACCGCTCAATTAGAAATATATACCGACTACAGAAGACTGACTATACAATTAGAAGTACTGATTTACGTAACAAACTTACCTCGCTAAACACTGGAGACTATATCAACTACAAAATACTTATAATACTTAAAAAACTATTACTTATAATTTACCCTATAATTTATGAAACAAAATAAAATTAAAACAAACATTATACTTTTACGTAATACAAATTCCATTAAACTACTCCATTGCATCAAATACTAAAGGAAAAAATTCCCCTCAACATCATCAATTATATGGAATACATTACCCCCTTCTCTTAGAAATAAAAATCTAATGATTAATACCTTTACAAAGAAATTAAAATAATTTCTTATCGTCCAACATTGATGTTAGTTTCGCATCGTAATATTATTATGCGAATTGTATATATTCGCTATTTGTATCTATATGTGATATATATATATTGTTCGATACACATTATAGAATTATTATTATTAATGATGTGTTTAAATAAATACTTTCAACCACAACAACAACAACAACAACAGCTCCGAAGCCAGGAAGCACTGCTAGAAGACTCGCTACAGACTATCGCTGCAGCGGGCTCTCAAATGGTGACCATTTACTCGGACGGGTCCGCGGAGAGTGGTCACTCTTGTGGGGGGTAGCGCAGCGGTGGTCACATCGGGCTATGCATCTGCACCAATCCACATCACCACCAGAACATAGAAGGGCAGTCGTTGGACGTCATCGTTCGAGACGGAAGTGGCGGCATTGAACTTGGCCATCAAGTGGCTTGCCGAAGAAGATGGCAGGTTTGATCCCGTCATGATGTGCTCGGACAGCCAGTCGTTGATGTTGGCTTTGGAGGGCTCAGGTAAGTCGGATAAGAAAAGAGTCGCGTAGGTCCGACGTGGCCTGTTCTCTATAAACCGGGAGGTCCTGCTTCAGTGGGTTCCCGGTCACTGCGGACTGATTGGCAACGAATGGGCGGATGACGCTGCGAATAGTTCGTGGTCTAGTGCGTCCACTACCTCTACGTCGTTGGCAGGAAGGATTACCTTCGAGGCTGCCAAGGCTATTGTGAAAAGAGAGGTGGTGGACGTAGAGATCACGAATAGCAGAACAAAGGCCGTCTATTGCGACACCAGGAGCGACGAGCCTCTGACGAGAAGATATACGGTGTTGCTATCCCAGTTGCGCAGTGGCCACTGCAGAAGCCTAGCGGCCTACCGCAACATCATCGACGTGAACACGCCAGCGATGTGCCCTTACTGCGAAGAAGAGTTTGAGACCCTGTAGCACTGGCTCCAGGAATGCCCGGCTACCCGGAGGAGAAGGATCCGATGTTTCGGGGGGGGGGGCGGCACCCCCTCTCTCAGTACTGGTGTCAGCATCAAGGGCTGTTCTGGCGTTCTGCCGCGGAGTAACATCCGCGTAACGCCCGTATGCCACAATCAACAACAACAACAACACATACTCACACACACACAAACACACAAACACACACATACACACATATATATATATATATATATATATACACCCACCTACACACAAAACATATACACACTCACACACACACACATATATATATATATATATATATATATATATATATATATATAGATACACATACACAACACACATACACACATACATATACTCTCACTATATACATTATAAATTATACATTAAGTGATATTCATCATGTTAAAGATAGCTTTATTTACATCGACCCCCCTGTATTAGATATGAATGAATGAATGAATGAATATTTATTTAGACACAAAAATAACGTTAAACGTTCTCTATTGTTAAGAATGTTTATATATAGCTTATTTGGTTGTGAAACAATCAAGTGACTTATCATCAATATATTGTAAAGACAGGGACGTCTTACTATCTACCACGCGTATGTACAAATAACAGTAATCCAATTCAGTGATTGTTTGTCAAAATATAAACACGTAAATATATAAGGTAAACAAATAATGTAGATGCATATACATTGTTACAATGGCAGTATATAGAATATGGCCCCGTTTGTTATGATCTATGGGAACAATCTTTGTATATATTAAATTTAGTTTTATAATTATAATTATATAATATGTGATAATATTCATTATATATTATATAATATTTTATAATATATTACACTTATGAATATAACCAAATACATTAATCATATGATAAATTATAATATTTTCGGACATAAATAAATTATAAAACCTTTCAAAATCGTTTGAGCATCGAATAACTACATTTGAAGATATTTCAGTAATGTCATTACAATTAATAACTGCAGAACATATACATTAAATACTCAATATGTGTAAATATAATACATTTATTATTATTGTGTAATTTAAAGTGGATATTGAAAAACGGTAATATATATATATATATTTAAAATTAAATTTAAAAATTCTATACATTCAGCTAAGTTAGTTAAACATAATGGTTTGTTTAATTAAAGTTGTTGTTTATGTATACCCTATTGTATCGATAATACAATAGGGGCCTCTATTCGCTGTTTTGGGTATACGCAAAACATCGAATCTGTGGCACTTATCGTGGTCTAGATACACTAGGTAATACTATACTATACTATAATACATTATATGTACTTGATATCAGGTTATAGCCTATCTATAGATCTAGTAAGGCTTAGCCAATAGCCTATAGGTAGACACGACAATTAATATTTAATAAACTATAGTGAACGATAATGCGATATACGTGATCAATTATTGATATAATGAGAGCGTGTCTCTTACAGATCATAAGACACGCCTACTTTACGCTCGACTGCTCATGATATCGTTCATTTAAACGCCAATGATCTAGATATAGGCATTGGACACTTTCTCGGAATGTTAATAATGTAAACAATGTAAACATTATAAATAATGCATTGTATAAATACGTTGTAAACAGTAAACACAATGTATTAACAATGCTAATAATGTGTAAACAAATAAATTAATTACACGAATGTAACGTATACGTTATTCTATAGAGTAACTCAATAGAATTTCGCAATCAAAATACATGTACACGTGAGATATAATCTATAATATATAACTATTCTCCTATACCATATCAATATTGATATGCGATATAATCAACAAAACAAAGTATACGTCATTCTACTTATAGATATTATACTATAACCCACATATGTATACACTCACACACGCATATATGCGTATGTATACATACATAAACATACACATACACACATATAGCCTATATGTGTGTATGTGTATGTGTGTGTATGTATATGATATAGGTATGCGTGCGACGTGCGTGTAGATGATACCCTATATGGAAGTGTTGGATACTTGGACAGGTAGGTGACCAGAGCTTTAGATAGATATACCAGCACTAGTCATATTTCAACTATATACATATATACTTTTAAATGCTTAGTAACCCAAGGGGAAGTATTGTGTGCCATTATATAACAATTTTAAAATATATTCTACAATTATATTATTTGAAAAATAAAAAGTTATTTTAGAATTAACATAAAAGTGTATATTTAGTTCATGTCTCCCCAATTTGTTGGGAGGACTTGAGATATTTTTAATTTTATAATTGTTCTATAAACCTATTTATTTTATATCTAGGTATATATATTTTTATAAATATTTAATATCTATAAAGATACTATGGATAACCACAATATTAATAAATATATTGATATGATAGTGAACCTGTTTTAACTTTTTTTTATTTTCTTCAGATTCGCTCATCTTAAAATGTGTTCTAAAATTGTTATCTTAGAATAATATTTTAAATATATAGACTAACATTATATATTTATATGTACATGTATATACGAGTACATCGTTGATATTAATAGTATTAATATATATATATATATATATATATATATATATATATATATATATATATATATATATATTGTTATGATAGTTAAATAATGACTAACATTTGATATGCAATAATCCAATATAATCAAACAATAGATACACCGGTGTGTTCATACACTACTATGTTCATATTGAAATTAATTCTGAATAAATATGAATATACTACAATTATATTTATCTGTATTTTTATATATAATGACATTTATAGTTATAATGAGGGCGTATATTTTTAAAAACCTAAGCCACACCCTCTTTACGCTCGGTTGCACACGATAACTATCACTAAAGTAATACGCTGTATAATGAAATAGGGTAAAACCTAGTTCATTGAAGCTATTTATAGATTGTAGATTAACATATTGAAATACCTTTGAAAAATACGTATATTATCATAACATATCTAGACTCTACGATCATAGAATCTATAGTGTGGTAAATACTTAATATTATTATGTAATTCTTCATTGTATATATATATATGAAATAAAAAAGCCTTATATAATGAGAGTATTATATATATCGCAAATACAACTAATATTATATAATATTCGATGTTTTAAATGTTATCCTTTAGATATATAATATAAAGCCTAACACAACATGGCTAACACTTTAATAACCTATAGGTTATATATACGTATACGTATTTAGGGGTTTAATGCTAAACACACATAATGTTGACTAATACATACGATAATAATGAATAGATACTTACTTACTGGCACCAACAAACTTAAATAGTGTTATTGTCTTAATTCGTTTTTATTATTAGATGCATTAGACGCATTGACCTAACTAAATTACATATGAAATGTTACTAATATTTCACTTTTTATTTTCTTTGATAACAACCTAACCTAATGATGTATTTTGATGTATATTTCAAATAATATACAAATGGTAATACAATAATATATATATATATATATATATATATATATATATATATATGTATTTATATACACTATAGTATATCAATTAATATACGCCCTACTAATAAACTAAAATATCATATATGACATATTTATATGATGCTATTTATAAATATATTTGGCATATTGAATTTTACACACATAACACAGTGTGTTACAAAATCATACACAGTGTATCACATACATACACACACACATCTACACACACATATACACACGCGCGCACATACATACACAGTGAATTACATATACTATCTATAGATGCTATAGCGTGTGTGTAGATGTGTGTAGATGTATAGATGTGTATATATATATACTATCTATAGACGCATTCTATAGTATGCGTGCACACATAAGTATGTGTGTATGTTTGTGTATGTATATATATATATATATCAACTGTGTTGACATTATTTAATTAGACACATTATTAATAATAAAAATTCTATAATGTGTGATTTTGGAACACTATATATCACATATATAGATACAAATAGCGAATATTTATAATTCGCATTGATATACAAACGTTGGGTATACCATAGTAATGGTATACTATAGTAAGACACATTTTTTAAATTTCTTTTTTAAGATACAAATCGAGATTTTTGTATTTCTAAAGGAATGGAAAATAGATATATTTCGTCGTATTATTTCATGTGATAGATAGTTATGTAAGAACAATCGGTTATAGTCTGTATCCTGTATATATATATATATATATATATATATATATATTATAATAATAACAGCATAATAGCAGCATAATAGACATTTAAAATTAATAGCAGCATAATATCAGCATAATAGCAGCATAACAGCAGCATAACAGCAGCATAATATCATTACAAATTAATAGCAGCATAATAGCAGCATAATAGACATTTAATAGCAGCATAATAGCACAATGTAAACATTTGAGGCTCTAGCATTTTCTGTTATGCTGCTATTATGCTGCTCTTACTGTTGCTGGGTATATTAAACTTAGCAACACATTTATTTATGTAGTTTAGATTACGATCATCTTTAGCGATATTTCCAATAGAAGCGATATAGTTAGTATCAGTATCGGTAATAAAACTTATTTCGGTGTTAGTAAGTTTAGTATTAGGTGTATTAATAACTTGTGCATACGAGATATATCTCGTATTATAATAGGCGTCTTAATCACTAGTTTTGTTGGTGTTGTAATATTCCATTTTATAATATTGTTACTCCCTACCTCATTCACTCCCCCCTCCTTCAATCTATCCCTCCTCCACTCTCTATCTCTCCCATACAATATATATCCTTCAATCTCTGCCTCAATCTATACATAATCTATACATAATCTATACATTAATATATTCATAAGCTATAAATGTAATCTATACTGTGCTGAAATATAAAATACATACATACTAATTTAATATATCAATACATTTGGATATAAATAAATATCACATAAATATATACAATATAATACGTATAGGTATGGGTCTTAATAATATGTATTTAAACCATACATACATGCATGTGAATAAATACACTAACCAACAGGTAAGTTTACTATACTACATATATGATGATGATGATGATATTAAGTTTATTAGCACTAAAATAGGGTCATGTACCCCTTCGCTCGTGCGGGAAGAAAATAATAATAAAATAATAGTAATACGATAATAATTTAATAATAATATACATTCAATATACCATGGAAAACAATACTAAATAATATAAAGGACTATTATATACTACAGTCTGCATTGATATGGTGTAATGTTATATACTACAGACGGCATTGATATAGTATAGTGTTATATAATAATAAGATAATAATAATACAATAACAATTTAATAATGATATACATTTAATATAACACGGACACAAATAATAAGTTGGATGATTTAATGATTATGGGTAGAGAGAAAAGAAGAAGTAAGATTTATAAATGTTTGTGGGATCTAATAGAACGAATGGTAGGAGGGAGGGAATTCCATAGGGTTGGACCGGAATTTTTAAAAGCTCTAGAATTTAGGGAAGTTTTACTAGAGTTATGGGAGATAAGTAGAGGAGCATTTTGATAACGAAGAGAAGATAATATAGTACGTTTTTTAATTAGATTCAGAATCATTCTTAATAACCTTGTATAGCATCCATTTATTCTCCGTTCAAGTGATTTGTCGATCGTCCAAGTCTCACTGCCATATAGTAGGATACTTTCAATAGTGGCTTGAAAAGTCCTAATCTTTAGTTTTCTTTTTAACTTGGAATTCCAGAGTTTTTTCAACTTGTGACATGCCTGCCAAGCTAGTGCCTTTCGGATCTCAAAGTCTTTTGATGAGCTACTCATCCATGCACCCATGTATTTAAAGTTATTTACTACTTTAATATCTTCATTTAGTAATGAGTGGATATTTATTGGTTCACTTTGAGAAAAAGCCATTATTTCAGTTTTTCTTGAGTTTATTTTTAAACCTAATTTTAAAGCTTGGGTTTCTACATTTGATAGTAATTCTTGAGCCTGCTCAATATCTTGTGATATTAAAGCAATATCATCTGCATAGCTTAGATCTGTAATCACTTTTTCTGTAAATAATAAGAAGAAGAAGTATACTATAGTAATAGTATAATTTATTTATTCACAAAAATCCAATTTTAAATAAATTGTTGAATGAATTTTCTAATTACTTAATTTACTGATACAATTCTACTTCCCATATTATTTTTCTGAATCTCTATTCATTCTATTTTCACAATATATGTTATTATCTTCAAGTCTTCATATTCTTATTCATTTGACTCATTTAACCTAGCATCCTTTAAACAATTAAATTCCAAACTATCTACCTATATTCTTGATATTATCGATATTTCCCTAAACGATGGTATTTGTCCAACTACTTTTAAGCAAGCTATCCTTACTCCAATACTCTAAAAACCCTTACTTGATCCTAATATAATTACTAACTATCGCCTAATTTCACAACTTCCTTTTCTCAGAAAAATCCTGGAAAACATATTTGCTATAAAATTGAATAGATTAATGGCTGACAACAAGTTATATGATATATTTCATAGTGCTATATAATATGAGGGTACTCCACTGAAACTGTTCTACAACAAATATTAAACAAACATACTATACAGTATACCCATTGGCCACTTGTAAATGTATACTATTAAACCTCTCATGCGCTTTCGATTACCTGAGTTATTTCATTCATATCTCAAGATAATAATGATTGGTCTACGTGGAACCGTACTCAAATGATTTTATTCATATATTTTAAATCGATTATCATCCGATACCATTTTAAATTTCCCTAACCATTCTCGTCCTCTTCATTATTTTATTCCTCGTGGATCTATTCTCGGTACTCTCCTCTTCTCAATATATATCTTCCCTATACATGATATTATCGATCAATTCCAAGATGTCCATTATCACATATACGTTTATGATATTTAACTCTATTCTTTCTTATCATATTCCTTTAATGTACTACGAGATAACTCCCAATTATATAGGTGTGCTTCAACTATTATATCATGGCTTCTCTCGAACAAGCTTCTTCTTACCTCTTATAAATCTGCACTCCTCAATATTCCATCAAACTATCATGTTTTCCCTCCTATTGTCATTGGCAGTCACCCTATATAATATATTTAAATACCACCTCTTCAAAATCCGTCGCACAAGGAAGGACTTACCACTATCATCGTACCACTATCCTCATAAATGTGTTCATACTCTCTCATAGCAACTATTTCTCCTCCCTACTCTATCAACTTCCAAACACTCCAGTCTCCCCTTAAACCGCATAATTCATAAATCTATATTCGCCATGTGCTCCATTACTAGCTTTTATTATTCACCTTACTGACTACCACCAACTCATATCTAACTGGTTCCCTCTATAAAAAAACTACCCCTTCTACACATTCTCTCACTAACTCACAAATATATTTATGCTCTCTTGGTGTATATGATATAATAATTATATTCAAGTGAGATGCATTATAGTTATATAATTATTCCAATATATATAATATATATTTGTTATTTTTAAATATATTAAAAATAAACAAATAACAACTCTTGATATTGTTATTATTTAAAATAAACAATATTAATTATAAATAAATGATATTTATTTGTGTATATATGAATGTATAATAATTTAGACAAATATTTTCTATATAAAATAATATTCAAAATCATAAAATATTGTAAGTATACTTATATATATATATAAATAACGAATATATATATATATATATATATATATATTATGAATGTGATATTATATATATATATATATATATATATATATATATATTATTACTTACTTTACTGTTAGTCCTATGACTCATAAAGCGTATGACAAAACTCAGCCTTAATAACACACTGTATCCAGCCATCGCGATCGTCGACTTTCTGTAATAGTTTGTTCGCGTTCATCTTAGTCAAATCAGATATATTGTGGATGCATTGACTCTTCGAACGACCTTGCTTTAGCATTATCCTTGCATTATCGTTTTTCTGAGAAAGTCATGTCTGGATATAGATTCCAAACTGACCTACCACCTATTTATATTGATGGCGTTAGATTATCTTGTACTTCCGACATTCTTCCCTCGAGGAATATATTAATGAGTACAGGTGATAGTAGACATCCTTGGTATACTCTACATATGTATTTGAAAGAATTGCATAGGTTGTTACTATGCAGGACTATGCTGGAATTCTTACAATATAAATCTTTAATCATTGTAATTAATTCATGATGGATACCACACTTTTGAAGTGTTTACCTTAGCACTGCAGTGCTTCATGGTATACTCTGTCAAAACGTCCCTGAAATCAATGACATTATGGATCATGTTTATCTGAGAATCAAGATACTTTTCTATAAGGGTTCTGACTTTTATAATATGTTCAACCATTCTTCTGTCTTCTGAAACCCTCTTGTTCCTCAGATATAATTTGTTCAGCCTGGGGTGTTATCCTTTTAAGTATTATTTTTAGTAATATATTACTTGGATTGGATATTAAGAACCCCGTAAGCTAAGGTTTGTGTAATTTGAACATTTTTGTAGGTCACCTTTAATGTTGATGAGTATTACCAATGATTGGGTCCATTGTGTAGGCCAGATTTTATTCATTGAAGATTGTTGATATATCTGATTGATGATCTTAGTTGTCGAACTTCTTCCATGTGTAATTAGTTCGCTTTATATCATCAATTCATGGCGATTTCCCTTCTTTTATCGTTTGTATAGCATCGCTAACTTCGGATTTGAGTATTGTCAGACCATGGTATGAGTCTTTGCTGGGAATTCTAATGTTGTTCATTATATTAACATGAGGTTGTATAGGATAATTATATAAGTTGCGGCAGTATTCAGTCAAGCGGTTTAGAATCGAGAGTCTCCAGATAGTGGTTTCCCATTAGGTTTACCACCTACTGTCTTCAATATATTATTAGGTGATATTTATTATCAATTATTATATATTATAATAATATAGGTTATATATATATTTTTATATATATATTTATATATAAATACACATACTTACAAAATCATACACATGTTACAAATATACGTATTGTTATATATCACATCACATAAAAGATTATTTATTATTCCGATTCTGAATATCTACCTTGGACCTTCCTTAGAAATTTCCTTCTTTTAAACATACTTACTAACTATTTTTATAGATTAATCTATGGAATGAATTTGTGAATATATGGTTATATTACCTAAACCATTGGTATTTTATAGAATTTTGTATATATATACTGCATACCTAGCATACTTTGATATGAATTTATACTGATATTCTATATATAGAATACTATAGATATACTATAGTATACTATAGTATATACTGTAATATAATATACAATACTCTTCTACCAATACAAGATTACATGATATAGCAAAACTCTTCTAATAATATTAACGATGATCTACTATGTAATAATAAACCTACCTTCATGAAATATACCTGAATATTATTATGGATACTATAATTAAATTAGGAAGCTTACCATATAATACACAAACATTATATAACTTACTAAATATCAGAATTTAAATCCAATTCATGTTTACAGTGTAATACTACTTAAAATAATACTATAGTATTATAACCTACTTTATTTGGTTATAACCAAACAAAACTACCATATAAATGTACTCTAGGTATGAATACACCTACTTTAATTAATATCAATGATAAACTAAATATATAACTAAAATTAACACAATTAACACAAACATTAAACATAAACTTGACATAATTAAGTTTGAAATTATATTATTCAATAAATATTATAATATTGACCACAAATTATATTCGATTTACTAACTAAATCAATACATAATATTAAATCAAAAGTAATCACACTAACCTCAATTAATTGCAAACCTCGATGGTATATTTTTCAATATATTGATTAGTTTAGAAATGGAAATAAAATAAAAAATCAGCGCATAAATCAGTTTATATTACTTTAGGCAAGGCAGTAATTCCTAACTTTACTATTAATAATAATCAAATATTAAATTTCATATTATATAAAGATCTAGGAATTAATTTTCATAAATCTCTCTATTTAAAAAATTATATTATATGTGTTGTAATGGTGTATATAATGTAATTTATCATATATTTATCATTGATTTATTACAAATAATAGAACATAAATTATTAAAGCATATATTACTTACGCAATACCATACGTTGAATTCTCGACAACCGGTATGGCCACTCGTCGCCTTTAAGACCGTTGTAATATTCCTTTTGAAAGCTATGAAAACTACGATAATAGGCTGACAACTCTTAAATTAGAATCATTAGAAATAAGAAGGAAACGATTTGATATTATAATGACATATACATTAGTTTATGGATTAGTTGACATTTATTATTCATCTATTCTTAATATTAAAACTAATTATTGTACAAGTGGCAACTAACAGCGTATAATAATCGATAATTCACGCTTGTACGACGAAATTTATTGAATAATATTGAATAATCAAGTCAAAATCTTTAACTTAACTTAAAAATAAAATCAAAATGATAATTAAATAATATTATATATTTTAAGTATTTATAATTATTTATATTAACTATTAGGCCTATTATAAATCATTATTATTTTTTAATAATATTTATTTCAAAAATTATTATACTAAAATTTATTTAATTATTTCCCGGTCCATGTAAACCGTACTTTATCAATAAAATACAATGTATATATTACATTTATTAAATTTTATTATTTATTTACGTTTTATGGTCGTTATGCGATATATTTATATGTATTTTTAAACTTATATTATTTGTATATTATTTAATAAATTCGCAATAAAATTGAATTGAATTGAATTGAATAATAATAATATTAATAATATTAATAATTATAATAAGGTAGACTAATAATAATAAATACATATATATATATATATATATATATATATATATATAACATAAAAAGTGAATTTTGTCAACAATATTTTATTCTCATATAAGTACTACATTTACAGAGTAATGGACTCATCCAAAGAAATTAGGAAGCCGATATTCCACGAGGTGTTAACAGAACAAACGGATATCATGAATCTGGTGTCTATGTTAATTTCGTCCACAATAGAGAACGAGAATAGTATGATGAAAATCAAGTACTACGAGAAAAGTGGTAAATTTACCTTTACGCCAATTAAACCAAGTGTCCATGCGTCTAAAAATACATCGAATAATAAAATAGAAATTAGAGATAAACTAATAACTAAGTATAGTAAAAAAGATAAAAAAACAATAATTGCGGATGTCCAATCACCTAGACACCAAAGAGCCACGCGTAGGGAAAGTTTAAAAAAGTCCCCTATTACGAAAAAAGATACGAATTACAAGTATTATTCACAATATAAATGCAAGACAACCAAACAGAGGAAAACGACGTCTAAAGGTAGTGGAAGAGAACTCAAAGATTGTAATAGCGAAACAGAGATTCACGATCCAGCGCGTTCCATATCAACGGAATCTTCTCTACACTCGAATATTAGCTCGGCGTACGGAAGTGATTCTATGGAATCGACGAGAAACAAAGGATATGGCGAGGCGAGTGGCATGGCGAGTGTACATACATCACGAAATAAGCCGGATGTTGTGACCGACGATGAGTCATCGTGTTCTTACGTAACGGATGTGTCTAGCGATACATGTGACCTCGGTGATACGTTGTCGTGCGATAGTGATGACGTCACTCCGGCTGGAAGTGAATGCGAGCCGGAAATACCTATTCCGCTGAAAAAGTCGGGCAACAAAAGTTCTCGGCGTGTTGTACGTAAAGAGCATACTTCTAGTGGTGTACAACATGTGCAGCATGTGCAGCTAATACCTAAGCGCAAACGGAACGATAGCCGATCGAATAGAGTATCTGACGACAGGAAGAGCAGTTATGCGATACGTAACACATTATCTAAACCCACTTCTAAACCAATATCTAAACCGATAGCTAAAGCGATATCTAAACCATTATGTAAACCGATATCTAAGCCATATTCAAAACAAACTTTTAAACCAACAGCTAAACCATTAGCTAAACCTATTTCTAAACCGGATCCTAAATCAAATTCAGTGCGACACGCCTCTCTACAGCGTGACTCAAAGGGAGACGTCGTCCGTAGCAACCAATCATCGGGATCAGGTAACCATGGCTACAAGAATTCTAAGAGAGTGAAGTTTGATGATGAGGGCTCGGTAGCAGCATGTAACGACGTGCACAAATCAAGGGATGGTGATACTTCTTATTGGTACAATGACATGTTACCAGAGAGCGTTGTGTCTATGTTTGGACAGTTTTGGAATAAATAAATATTATAATTATTTGTATTTAAATGTTATATATCTTATATAATATATATATATATAATAATAACTGTCTATGTGGCTCAG
Source organism: Osedax fenrisi (assembly GCA_964019155.1). Taxonomy (NCBI): domain Eukaryota; kingdom Metazoa; phylum Annelida; class Polychaeta; order Sabellida; family Siboglinidae; genus Osedax; species Osedax fenrisi. The sequence goes on from OZ025244.1 coordinate 34,107,524, forward strand.
TTGGGTAAGGCGTCATCAGACAGACAAGCAGTAGGACACAGGTTCAAACCCAACCGGACCATTAAAATATGTCTTAAAACAATATTTAGAAGTGACTCTATATAATTGTGTATACATAAATACATTTTAACGACTGATCTCGTTAAAACCACGGATCCCTTAACATGAGAGCGTCTTCGAAGGGAAATTAGAGTCATATGGTTATGAGTGAAAACGTCATCTAAGTTACTGTATACATCCCATGCGATGAAAGGAATCCACCGAAATAAAATAACAATAAGAATATATATAGTTAAAATATTGTATGGGTTGCTTAATTATAAAGTACCGTTTAGAAACATATATTAAATACTAGTCATATATTTACGAAGATTAATCTCAGGTTAACTACCTGATATATATATATATATATCCTAAAGGACTATGTGCGACATACATTATTATATACACTATGTATTAATAGCAAATTTGCTGCCCTCGTATATATATAATACATATAGGTACTATTAATATATGATACGGAAACATTATAATAGTAATTATTATAATGTAAATATTTTGTAATATTTTAATGTAGTTTTTTAATTAAGTTACTGATCAGTTTGAATACATTTGAGCGATAGTGAGTTACGTGCAACCTACATGTACAATATACAGTGTATACTGTACACTGTACAGTAGAGCGGCTTATCAAATATAAAATGTTTAGATAATGTATCGCTTCAGTAGGATAATATTAGAAAACATGTAATATAATTCAATACAAAAAAAATTAACTTAATTCGTAAAATATTTAATAGTCAATATGACTTTCAATTTTAACATATGTTATAGGATTGATAGGAAATCTTATAATGGAGTAGATACAAAATTAATTCAATACATTTTTTAATATACTATATATATTAATGAATTTTGTCATACGATATATATGTACTAGAATTAAATATTATTAACAGAATAGCAGAAAATTTTTTTTTTTTAATAATAATTTCTTTATAATTTTATTATTTCTAGGATTGAACTTTTTATTATTTATTGAATATTTTTTGTTTTTGTTTTTAATCGAAAATAAAATTCAGATCAAGTTTATTATATTCTTAATAAATGTATAATATATATTTACTATATATGATTATAAAAAAAATGTGTTTAAATATCTTTCTAGGAATAATTTGAATTTTAATGATTTCTATAGAAAAAATAAATATTTTCAAGGAAATATGAATAACAAATTTCTAGGACCTAGTCAATTTTATTTTTTTTTACCATAATATAATTTTAATTATCATTGAGATGATTCCAATACATTTTTTTTTATATTATATTTTTTTTCTAATTTAAAAAAAATAAAATATTTAAAACTATACAAAATTTAAAATCTGACTTAGTTAGATCCATATTTTGATTTAAATATATTTAAGTACTTAAGTACTTTAAGTCTCTTAAATGCATATTAAATATATAATTAAATTAGAAGACGATATAAATAAATTGGTTGTCAAGGTAAAGCTAAAGATAAATAAATGCTACGCATACGCAGTAAATTTAATTATAAACAAGCATTTTTCCTATAAAATGTTATTAAACATCAAATTGACAACTCTATTGAGTATAATACAATTTTTAGTTGTTACACTACTGTTTATATATATTATATGTTTATAGTTTTTATTGAAGCAACATATTTAATGACTGACGAGCCACCCTACTATACAGTGTACAGTATACACTGTATATTGTACATGTAGGTTGCACGTAACTCACTATCGCTCAAATATATACTGTATAATGTACATTATACACTTGCATTGCAACGTGCACGATGTCAGCCATGTTTTATGTCGGAGATGCAGTTAATAAAGTACGTGGTTTATGTTGTTATTCTAGGAAGTCAGGTTACTATGTATGTGATCGGTATATACGTGTGATAGTGTATACACATACGAACATATATGTTCGTTGTATATTGAATATGGCTAGTAAGTATATGTTGAAGAATAGAGAGCTAAGGACACATCCTTGAGGACCTCCACGTATGATATAACGGGGTTTAATATCATGTATATTATTATTATTATCAGCATTTTGTTTACATCCAGGTTATTAACATTGTAACCTTAGTCCCTTAGCGTTGGTAGCCGTGGGGGCGCGTCTTCTTCATAACAAATATTTTCCATTCCTTCCTGTTGTGGACCATCCGTTTGGTTTCTCCCATACTTTTGTCGTCCATTCTTTGATGTTGTCGATCCACATATTGTTATGTCGACCACAACGTCTCTGTCCTTCTACATTTCCTTGTAGGATTAGTTTTGCAAGTCCTTCTGACCGTGTCACATGACTATACCATGTTAGTTTTCGTCGTTTAACGATTGTTAGTAAGTCTGTATAGCGCCCAGCTTGCTATATTCTGGCTATGATTTCGTCATTTGTTATTCTGTCCTTATATGTAACACCAAGTAATTTGCGGAAGTTATTTGTTTTAAATGTTCTTATCCTCGTGTCTAGTTCAGCAGTTAGCGTCCATGTTTCACATGCATATAGAAAGATTGACGTCACTAAAGAGTTCATAAGCCTTTGCTTATATCCCAGTCTAATGTGTCTGTCATTCCATAGTACTTTCAGGTTGCTGCATACTTGATTTGCCTGTGCTGCTCTAGCTAGTATTTCTTTTCTGGAACCTTGTTCATCAATTATTTATCCTAGATATTTGAAGTGGTTAACTGTCTCAATATGTTCGTTCTGGATTATTATATTTGGGTTGCAGGTATTATCATTTAACATCAATTTAGTTTTTGTTGGATTTATTTCCATACCAAATTTACTTGCTGCTTCTGATATTTTATTTTCTAGATATATCATTTAATCTTCCGAACCAGAAAGACTGCCAATATCATCAGCAAACCTTATGTTAGTAATTATTCTTCCGTTCGTTTTAATTGTTCCATGGTTGATTATGACAGCAAAGTGCGTTTTGCATTATATCTTCTAAAAAGAGATTAAACAGATTTGGTAAGAGTAGGCATCCTTGTCTAACACCAGTTTTTGTTGGAAATTCTTCACCAATTACTCCTTTTCTCATTATTGCACTACTCGCTTTATCGTATAGATATTTGATAATATCAATTAATTTTCTGTCAATATTAAATGTTTGCATTGAAGACCAAAGTCCCTTTTGCCAAACTCTGTCAAATGCTTTTCGGAAGTCGATGAATAGATGGTACAGCTTAACTATTTTAGCATTAGACTAATAGTGCGATAATTAGTGCATTGTGTTAGATTTCCTTTTTTTCGGGATTGTTACTATTATTGATTTCGTCCATATTTCTGGCCATTTACTTGTTTCCAAAATATCTGAACATATTCTGTGCATTAAATCAATAATTGAATCGCCACCGTTTACTATTAGTTCCGATGGAATATTGTCAAGTCCAGCCGCTTTACCTTTATGTAATGACTTTATAGCTGCAACAACTTCTTCTCTTAGAATAATGTTTTCGATGTTGAATTCATTTTCTTCTTCTTCACATTGTTGGTGGTTATTTATCAAATTTTCATCTCCATTCGATTCGAAGTTATATAGTTCAGTACAATATGCAGTCCATATTTTTAATATGTCACCTTCTTCAGTCAGTAATTTTACTATTTCATTTTGAATTGTGTTGTGACTTTCCTGTTTTTTCTTTGTGAGTGCCTTTACAATAGCATATGCTTTTTTGGAGTTATTACTTACAAGTGAACTATCAATAATTTCACATCTCTCTTTTATCCATGTTTGCTTCGCTTCCCTCATGCCGTTTTCTATATTTTTGTTGAGTAGATTGTATTCCCTTCTACGTTCATTTTTTTGAGGTTTTAGTTTTCGGCGTGTATCACACAGTTCAAGTATGTAGTCTGCTATCCAAGGTTTATTCTTTTTTCTACTGAATCCCAATTTTTCCGTTGTTGCTTGGTGTATTATTCGATTTAGGAATGTTATCGTGCTCTCTATAACATCCCTAAATCGAAAAACTATAGTTTTCGTTGAGATTTAAGTTTTTGTTTAAAAGACATCATTACTAGATCGTGATCACTGCCTATATCTGCTTTATTGTATACTCTAGTTTTAGCAACATTAATAACTGATCTAAAACGGCTCTTTATTAGGATATATATATATGATTAAATCATTATAGTTTGCAAATTCTAAGAGTCTTAACCCTCTGTCATTAGTAGAGGTGTTATGTAACATGCGGTTCCACAGTAATCACTCCAGTCATTGATTGAATCCTTCCCAATTTTTGCGTTCCAGTCCCCTTGAACAATTAGCATATATTTATTTTGTATACTATCACTTTTACTTTGGAGCTGTGAGTAGAAATTTTCCATTTGTTCATCAGTGTAATCTGAAGTAGGTGAATATATCTGTATTATAAATATATTAAGAAGTTTAGCTGTTATTCTTATAGTGCACATACTACTTATAATAGGAATGAATTCAATTACAATTTCTTTGATACTTTTGTGTATCATAAATCCAACACGGTTTCTGTGGTATTTGGTTTCACCACTATAGAAGAATTGATGACCATCATCAGTTATATGATTACCATTATCTTTCCATCTTGTTTAACAGAGTTCTAGTAGGGTCCTATTTTCCATCTGTATCTTTTCATTTTCTATAGTTATTATAGAACTGAAACTCATCAAAATAACTATCATTAATTTTAAATCAAATCAAAATAAACTATATAAATAAAAGATAATAAGATATTATTTGACTTCCTGTTTACATATACAATATAATTAAATACAATGAATAAAATAGAAAATCATATAAATGGTTTAAACTTGTCACAACATTATAAAATCATCATTTAATTATTTAATTATTTATATGGATTATAATATTATTTGGCCAACCCTATAGGGTTTAACTTATATAAAGTTATAACTGATATGCTATAAGGTGAACCGGGAGAGAACGACATAGATAACAATATAGAAGAGACGGTTAATACTTAAGTATATATAGTATATAAGTATATAATACATAATTATGTTAGGATGAGGCTATCAATTACAGCTTAAATAGCCCCAGAATAATACTTATTTAACCACAATGAGATGCTGCGATAAGTGTAGATGTAATAAATAATAAGTATCATGTTATGTAATTTTATCTTTAGTGTACTGCATAGATTTATAGTTGTAAACTATAAATCTATGGTGTACTGTGTACGCACTTTACTATTAGTATAGGCTATCGTTGTTATATTGATGGATGTTTAGTTATTTTTCAATAATTCTTCCATTTGTTAGTACAATGAAATGGGTGTTATATGAATTATATTTATTTTATTTTATTAAAAAATTTCATTTTATTTGTTATATATTATATATATATAATATTTAAAATTTTCTTTTAATTTTTGCCATATGGAGTTATATAATACATGTACATAACTGCCTGTGTGGTTCAGTGGTTAAGGCGTCAGACACACAAGCAGTAGGACACGGGTTCTACCCTCGTCCGGACCATTAATTAATTTTATAAAATGGGTCTTAAAATATTATTTAGAAGTGATCTTATATAATTGTGTATAAATAAATGATCGGCTCTTGTTAAAACTATGGATGCCTTAACATGAGAGCGGCTTCGAAGGGACATTAGAGCCATATATGGTTATAAGTGAAAACTTCATCTAAGTTCCTGGATGGGATGAAAGGACTCCACCAAATAAAAATAACAATAACAACAATAACATATATAGCTTATGCTATAGTTGTAAATATACGTATATAATTTTAAAGCATACATATTTAATCGGAATAGGAATATAACATACTGGTTTATTATGTGATATTAGCCTTTTAAAGTATTTTCTAATATTTATTTAGTCTATAGATTATATATTATATAATGATATATATATGCTAACAAATTAAATATATAAATATTTGTTTATTAAAGTTATTTTAAATATAGATATATTATCTAGATTCAAATATAATATATTTAAATATTTTGTAAATAAACAACCATAAACTAATTTCTTCTATTAATAATTTGTTTTAATATCATAATAATAAAAATATTGTTATATTACTTTACTTTTATTTTTGTTTGTTTAGGACTGCATCAGTGCGTGATCAATCGGCCATCCGTAGGAGGGAATTCATAGTTATTGTATTTATACAAAATATGTAGTTGTTATTTTCATAGTATGGACACTTCTGACAGAGGTATCTTACATCACACACGCATACATACATATTACAATACATCTTACAATAAATCACATAATATATAATAATATACCCTACTAATATCATATTAATAAATAAATAATAATATTTTAATAAATTAGTTAACAAATGATGTATTATATTTTACCAAATGTATATACTTAGAACCTAATAGTTATAGATCAAGATTATTAATTATAATTAATAATTTTAATATATGGTATTATAAAATCATATATTTTTATAAAAAATGATGAATAATAAAGGTAACTAATATAGGCTACCCTTTAAAATAGTTAGCGTTAAGTACATTGAAGTTACTACATATGAGTAATAGTACAACTGTATATATATATATATATATACGTGATATCTATCCATACACGATACCTCACACCACGATAGTTAGGTGATATGAAATGTTTTTTTTAATTAAATATGTCTAAATGTTGCTGCATCATGATTAACACATCATGATTAACACAATTCCAACACATCGTGCGGTACTCAGCGAAGCTAACCATTGTATAATCCAAAATACCAATATATTATCATATCATGGTATCATCCTGCAGGATCAATGGAAAATCCGAGGAGCCAAACCAATAAAAAAATTAAATAAATTAATAAAAATAAATTGTCTGGAATTGTGTTATATATATATATATATATATATATATATAAGTATATATATATATACTTATAAGTCCCACATCAATACAGTTTTTCATTTTTCATCCGTCGAATTGCAGTCCTTCGATTTTCATCCTCCAGATTGATTAAATTGAAGGATGAAACTACCGGATATATATTATAACTGGTGAAAAATAAAAATAGAAATGATTCTATGTTTGATGGCTATACATCGAAGGTTGAAAATAAATCATTTTTTTTAATAATAGGTGTCACTACATAATTTATTTAAATAACTTTAATGTGTTCTTTATAATGCGGGCTTTATATGAAAGATAGTTTATTTAAATATAGGTGGCGATACAATCTTATATAAATATAAATATATCTGAAAAACGTTGGTGACTATAAAATATAAAAATTGACAGTATTGATGTAATAGGATATATTTTTTATATCCTTCGATTTCATCCATCTGGAGGATGAACAATGTTCATGATGTTCATGATGTTCAACAATGTTCATGTTCATTGAACATCGTCCGTCGGACGGCAATTCGACGTACGAAATATGAAAAACGGTATTGATATATGAGTCATATTAGAGTGTATTAAAGTGTAGCAGTTCATAAAGTACATTAGTTCAGTTGAAGTAAGTATTTATGTTTTTTATTAATTTGTTAAATGTTGCCATTATATATAATTATATATAATATTATATATTACATTATATTATTGTTTTAATATAAACATAATGAAATAATTAATTTAATAACAAGTTTTTGCATTTGTTTGTATATAAAATTAAAACATGTACTCCTGGACCATGACATACAATAAATCATTCAAGCGTAAAATAGTTTCCCAAAGTATGCGTTAGCAGATATCATTTCATTGGTATTAGTTCATATTAGAGTTAATGAATGCTAAAGAAAAGTATGTATTCAATAGGATTATTTAAATATAATACCATGGTATTTGTGTAGAATGTATTCATAAATGTATTTCTGTACTCAGCAATAAATGGATGAATATATTCTATACAAATAGTGTATGAGTCATATCCTATACATCTATGAATGTTGGCCGTGTATCATTTGGTGAACATGTATTCATTGAGTGAGTGAGGGATTGTATATGTGTTTTGTTATGCCATATATTATAATATAATTATAAATCATACTTGTGTTGTGTGTATCTACGATTTTGTGCATATGTGATTGTGTATATGCAAACACATATTTGTATATCCATATGTAACCTATGTGTATATAACTTATTGATTTATAATGTGTATATGTTTATTTTTTTAATAATTTTCCAATGTATGTTTAGTGCCTTTTTATTTGTATTCATGTGTATATATATATATATATATATATATATATATATATATATATATACACATATGTTATATATATATATATATAACATATTATAATAAATATATATATTTATTGTTAGATACATGTTGTTTCTTACTATTATATTTTGATTTTTAATAATAATATAATATGTAATTGAGAAGATTTTGTTGTTAACAAATAAATCTAAAAACTTTATGAATAAATCTATTGGATATATTATCTCAATATTAGACAATACAAAATATAAAAATACCTATTTATAAATTATAAATACTATTATATACAATTATAAATATTGTATAAACATTGTATACACATTTTTTTATAATTTATAATATTTACCTATAGGTAATTCCTATTTACCTATAGGTAGTAGCTATTTACCTATATGTAGTTCCTAGTTACCTATATGTAGTTCCTAGTTACCTATAGGTAGTAGCTATTTACCTATATGTAGTTCCTAGTTACCTAGAGGTAGTACCTATTTACTTATATGTAGTTCCTAGTTACCTATAGGTAGTAGCTATTTACCTAGAGGTAGTACCTATTTACTTATATGTAGTTCCTAGTTACCTGTAGGTATTTGCTATTAACTATAGATAGTACTTTTTTACCTATAGGTAGTACCTATATAACTATAGGTAGTGTATATATATTCTGATGTTGTCCAAATAGTAGTATACTACTACGGCATATATGCCACTATCCTTGTCACAATACCTCCCTTATTCAGTAGGGGAATTATGTCTAATACGGGCCAGTGTGTAATACGGGCCACTACGATATCTCAGTAACTATTGTTCAAATCAAAAAAAAATATATACAAGATGTATTCAGTTTCATATTTCTATTAATAATGAGTATTTTTTATTTTAATATGTGCATTTATAATTCTAATATTGATCATTATAACAAAAAAAAATTTACAAATGAAAATGTACTAAATAATAATTAATTTATCAACCATTTTCGTTGATAAATCTACTATTAATGTATGTATGTTAATATATACATACATATATACAATGTATACGCATGAATGCGTACACTGTTAACAATTAAGGTACAGTGAGTGCCTTTTTAGGGTGTAAGTAGTGTCCCCATAGCCGTACACTAATTAGGGTAAAATTTGAATAAATACGATCAGTACCCTAAAAATGATCAAACTGTACCCTAAATAATATTAGCTGGTTGTACCCTATTTATATGATACCGTTTACCGAAATTGTATGATATATAACGTAATTGAATTGCATGCTATGTAAATTTAATAGTCACGTACATTAATATTTAACATAGATGTACTCTAATAAATATATATATATATATATATATATATAGTGTATCCTAATGCATTTAACAGTCAGGTACCCGCATATTTAACATATATGTACCCTACTGCATATGTATATTGTACCCTAGTTAGTTTAAAAGTCGTGTACCCTATTTAGGGTACATGGCAAATGTTGGTGATATTTTAACGATATGTACCCTATATTTTGAATTCGCTGTACCCTAATTTTTAACAGTGTATGCGCATATACTCATATACGAATATCCATATGTATTTATATATAAAGGCATATTATATGTTTAAATATATATGCATTTATAATATTGTACATATATTTGAATATATGAGAGGGAATATGTGTAATCCGTATACGAAATATATATATATATATATATATATATATATATGATTGTAATTAATAATATATATAATGTATACAATATATTATTATTTCTATGGTATTACTATTATAAACCATATGTTTGGTAAATAGTTTATGTATAAAATTATATGCTTATGATTATATGATATTATTTATAATACATCATTTATAATAATTATATATATATATATATATATATATATATATATATATATTATTCAATAAATAATGAATTTTATCTCATTCCTAATTTCCATTCATTATTATATGCTTTTATATCATATTATTCTACATAGAGGTTGTATATATTTTCACCGTTGCATTAATTTCCTAAGTCAGTTGATAGCAAATAATTATAAAATGTAACATAATCTCAAGAAACACATACGTATGAATGTTTACATTATTCAGCATAGTAGAACAATTAAAGTTACGCTCTATCGATATTCTATAGAATTTATTTAATGCATTTTATTGTTAGTTTTGTCATTGTTATTTCTATTTTATTTATGTTATCTAACTTAATGATGTTAGATTATAATATTTATATATTGCTCATTATGATAACAACATTTTTGTTTATTCATATAAATTATTGTTGTAATTATTTATCAACATTTTATTTTATTATTTATTTTATATTATATACACCATTTTCAAATGTAGTCAGTGAATACTTTTCACTAATACAAAACATATATAATTAATTATTACATTTAGTTTATATTATTAGTTTTATTTTTAAATTATATTGTAATATTGTTAAATTCTCTATATCCTGTATAGCATATATGCTGTACATACAGTATACTGTACAATATAGATATACATATATAATGCATCGTAATATTATTAATGTATAGATAGTATATATATATATATATATATATATAAATATATATATATATATATTATGTGTGCCTAACGCATCGATATAAACAAATGTTTTCTTTCTTTATATCGATGGCCTAACGCCATTCGATATATAGGCACACATTATAATATATAGCTAGGTATTCTAAATACTATTCTATTAATGATCAATAATACAATTAAAATTCGCCATATAATTCAATATATTATTATGCAATACATTTTGATTCATTTGATTTCTATAGAAATCGATATTTTTGTTATAAATATATTTTACATGTATCCTATATTTTAACATTTCATTGATATACATGTGATATACATTAATATATTTGTTATAAATATAACTTTATTAAAGTAACATGTTCACCTAATACTTATACACCTAATACTATATAGGAGCTCTAAACAGTTCCTAAATGGTATTAGGTGTAGAAGTATTCGGTAGAAATAGAAATATTATATATAATCACTTGTCTATTAACTATACCCTCACAGATTATTGATAATAATACATATTAGTAATCGATAATAATATAATTTAATAATTAAATTCCATATTAAATATATAACAAATATATTAATTATCATACTTTGTGTTCAAATAATGAATTATATTTAAAATAAATTAATGACACACATTCATTAATAATGAATACAATAACTATAATTAATTTTAAGATTTGTAATTACTTTAATACCAAAATACCACTTAAATATGTTCCCTCATATTTTAAATATATAAACTACAAACAATATACATTCAATTCAACTACTACTACTACTACTACTACTACTACTACTACTACTACTACTACTACTACTACTACTACTACTACTACTACTACTACTACTACTACTACTACTACTACTACTACTACTACTACTACTACTACTACTACTACTACTACTACTACTACTACTACTACTACTACTACTACTACTACTACTACTACTACTACTACTACTACTACTACTACTACTACTACTACTACTACTACTACTACTACTACTACTACTACTACTACTACTACTACTACTACTACTACTACTACTACTACTACTACTACTACTACTACTACTACTACTACTACTACTACTACTACTACTACTACTACTACTACTACTACTACTACTACTACTACTACTACTACTACTACTACTACTACTACTACTACTACTACTACTACTACTACTACTACTACTACTACTACTACTACTACTACTACTACTACTACTACTACTACTACTACTACTACTACTACTACTACTACTACTACTACTACTACTACTACTACTACTACTACTACTACTACTACTACTACTACTACTACTACTACTACTACTACTACTACTACTACTACTACTACTACTACTACTACTACTACTACTACTACTACTACTACTACTACTACTACTACTACTACTACTACTACTACTACTACTACTACTACTACTACTACTACTACTACTACTACTACTACTACTACTACTACTACTACTACTACTACTACTACTACTACCAGTTATTTAAATTAAATTATGTAATAAATTATTTACTTTATTCCTATATATATATAGAAATAACGTAGATAGTATCTACTAGATACGTAGGTTACATTAGTAGGTTGCCTTAGTTAACTATAGTTCACCATATATGGTCTAAATTAGTTTAAATCACTCAAATAAATTAAAGTATGCGTGAGAAGTATTCTTATAGCGTGAAACTTGTATCATCAATATAACAATTCATTTGATTGGTTGAAAAATGATAACTAGTTTCGCCATCTATTGGATGTTTTACCCGGCCCGTATTAAAACCACCTGGCCCGTATTACAAACATTGTTTGCAATACGGGCCGGGTACATTTTCGACGATACATAACATTTTTACAAAAATTGAAATTGTAATGTTATTGACGTTTATAATATCTAAATCGTGATCAAATTTCATTAATTTCTCATCATAAATAAAAAAGTTATTTGATAACATAAAAAGTGGCCCGTATTAGACATAATTCCCCTACATATTAAATGTATATAAATAATTCTATATCATTTATAAATTATAATAGAAACTAAATATATGCATATGTTATAATGTACGACATATTAGCATGTGTATGCCACACACACACACACACACATATATATATATATATATATATATATATATATATATATACATAAAGGTAAGGTAAGGTAAGGTAATTATTTATGTATACAATCGTTATATTTTATAATCTTACAAGTGTTGAGAATATATAAAAATAAATAAATAAATATATAAATTAATTAAATATTTAACAACACAATTCGCAATTTCCTCTTGAATTCAGTTTTACTCCTTGTGCGTCGTAATGACTGGGAAGAGAATTCCACATGTAAGGAGCAGCCCAGCCGAACGATCTTTTCTTAATTCTCATCAGATGTATTTTCGGCACTAAAAATAAATTTGAATATTGCAGACGAGTATTCCTCATTAGCAATTCATTTAGGAGTTTATTTAAATATATAGGCTTTCTCAAAATAATAGTAGTATGAGTTATACTTAATATTTTAAATTTACACATATTGTCCATAAGGAACCAATTTAAATCGGCTAATATTTTTGTAATACTTATTTGGTCATATCTTTTAATATTAAAAATTAATCTTATAGATTATTTAATGACTCTATTTAATCCATATAATAATTTCAGTTTGGAATTAATTAGTAAACAATTGCAATATTGTAATCTAGATAAAACAATAGATTGCACTAACGCAATTGTTGATGCCGTACTCAAGTACTTTCTAATTTTGTAATATTAAATAGATTACAATTAGCGGATCTACATTGCGAAGTGGCGAATTGATTAACTCCTAATTTTGAATCTAATATTACTCCAATAGATTTAGCACAATCAATTGGAATGATAACTGTAGAATCAAAGGTAATAGTAGGACAAATAAAAGGTTTAAGGGTAATATTAAGTAGTTTAGTTTTAGAAGAGTTAGGAAATAGGTTATTTAGAATAATCCACTTTCTTAAATTTCGAGCACACAAGGTTAACTCATTAGGCACATTATTGCAACAAGTAGGAACTTTCCAGTATAACTGAATATCATCAGCATTTATTACATTGTTTATATTAGTAAATTGTTTAATAACTTTAGAAAGAGGAAGAATATAAATCATAAATAATAACGGGTCTAATACATATCCTTGCGGAACACAATATATTAGAGATTCATTTGGTGAATAAATACCTTTAATATATATATAGTATGTTATATCAGATAGATATGAAATTACCAATGTAGTGCAGCACCATTAAAACCTATTGATCTTAGTCGATATATAAGAATATTTTGATCTAAACTATCGTAAGCAGAAGATAGATCAAGAAGAAGTAACTGTGCATGTTCATAATCATCTAAGTAGCCTATTATTTCATTAGTTAACTTTATTAAAGCCATCTCAGTACTATTTCCTGGTTGATATGCATTCTGAAAATCATCATAAAGATCATTAATCATTAGGTACTCTATGATTTGTTTACTAACAACTTTCTCAATTATTTTATTTAGCATAGGTAGTTTCGATATATGTCTATAATGTGAGACGTTAGAACACTCTAAGTTAGACTTCTTCAATAATGGAGTAACTAACGCATGTTTAAATATAGTAAAAAAATTAGAAGTGTATAAAGAAAAATTAACAATAGAACAATAATTCGGCTCTAGGATATAAGAAAGTTTTTTAATAAGACTAAGTGGTAAAATATCATTAGGACTAGTCGACGAGGATGATATAATCAAATCATATATTCCGAATCTGAAACCATGTGAAACTATAATTCCTTGAAAACTTAGAATCAGGAATAAAGTCGGGAGCAAATGGATCGTGATTAATACTAATATTAGAGTTAGCAATTTTAATAGTATCACATATCATGGTAATCTATCCCCTACACCATTTAATTGCGTGATATCAATTCCAGGAAAGACAAGATCATTAAAATCAGATACAAATATATTAGTGTCAATAGAATCAATTCTTCGGTAAGAACAAGCATTTGATATGGTATGTGACTTAGAAATGTTGATATTAAACGCAATTGAAAAATGATCATATATAATGATGAGCTTACTTTCTAATTTTGTAATATTAAATAGATTACAATTAGCGGATCTACATTGCGAAGTGGCGAATTGATTAACTCCTAATTTTGAATCTAATATTACTCCAATAGATTTAGCACAATCAATTGGAATGATAACTGTAGAATCAAAGGTAATAGTAGGACAAATAAAAGGTTTAAGGGTAATATTAAGTAGTTTAGTTTTAGAAGAGTTAGGAAATAGGTTATTTAGAATAATCCACTTTCTTAAATTTCGAGCACACAGTAACAGTATTTGATATAATATTGGCTTTACAGTTAGTTATAACATAATCAAGTGTGTTACCCTTTATAAGAGTAGGAAATGTTATATGTTGCAATAAGGATAACGTATCTAGTAGTATACAAACATCCGAATGGGGCAAACTAAAGAATTAAAATGAAAATTTAAGTCACCAACTATGATCGTATTAATTGTATCCGAATTTAAAACTAGATCAGAGAATTCGTCAAGAAATAAAGAGTAGTCATTTTATTTGGTGGTCTATAAATTATAATAATATTAAATTTAGTGTAGGGTGATAATACACGAGACTTTGAGGAAATACCAGCAGTCATGGCTTCACAACTATATAAGTCTAGATAATTATAAGAATTAATATTAAAGTCATTATTATTCACTAATATACCAATATCTCGTCAGATTTGTAATTATTTCTAGATCTATGTATAAAAGTAAAAAATATATATATTAATATATATATATATGTTGTCGCGTTTCCGCAAAGATAGTTCACAATCAGGTTATACGTTTTATTACGAAGAGAACAAGAACCCCGTACTATAAACATGGGTATTATACATATTAATATTGAATTATATTTACAAGTCATTACGTTACCTTTTAGTATCAACAGATATTAATATATATAATATAATATATAATGTTAACGTTAATAATGTTAAAACAATAATTCGTAGTAGATAATGTAAATGATTTTATACGACTGTGTTGCATCGAGTGTAAGCATTCACTGTAGCAATTTATAAATATCCTGTCATCCAGGCATTCGACTAACAACATTTAATATATAAAAACAGTTACTCTATCAGACGCCACGCCCCCTTCTTTACAAATATAAAATCAAATCTAATTCCAATCAACAGTTATAATTATAATTGTACATTACCAAAAACATCCATTTCTATATTACATAATAATGTTCACATTTCTCATTCCCACATATATACACACATACATTCTATCATAATTACCACTAGTATACCATACTACATTCTATCATAATTACCACTAGTATACCATACTACATTCACCCCTACTAAAAAATTCCTCCACACCACAATTATTCATTCACTCTCTTCAGATTCATTAAATTCTCACACTTAATACACTCATTATTCTTAATGCGATAAACCGCATTATCGCCAAGCTTTTCTATCACTGTCCACTTCTTATCACCCCAACTATTCTGTAACTTCCTTCTTCCTAAAACTCTATTCTTTACTCTAACTATATCTCCTATCTCTAATGTATCATATTTCATATCTACAATTTGTTCCATATTACTACTCTCCCTAACTATTCGTTCTACCTCTTTCATCTTACACCGCGTATCCTCTACCCAATCACTGCCCTCATATTCCGTTATCCCTCCTAATTTCCGATCGACTAACAACTTTTCTTTCCTCATAAACATCAAATAAAATGGCGAGTAACCAGTTACTGCATGCGGGGTACGATTATATACGTATGTCAATTTATTCAAGTGTGAAGGCCATTTTTTTTTCTCATTCACACTTAATGTCCTTAGTAAATTTTGAATCGTACGATTCATCCTCTCTACCTGCCCATTTCCCATTGGATGATACGGTGTTGTATTACTCTGTTCTATTCCGAATAGTCCGCATAATTCCTTTATTAATGAAGACATAAAGTTTCTGCCTTGATCCGAATGGATTCTATCGGGTACTCCAAAATTAAAAATCCATTCATTCATTATTACTTTTGCCACCGTTAACGCCGTTTGATCTCTGATAGGTATTGCTTTCGTGTATTTGGTATATGCATCTGACATAACGAGTATGCTTTCTCTGCCATCACTAGCTTTATCAACGGTCATAAAATCTATAAATAATATAGCCAAAGGTTTTTTTGCTGACAAACTCCCCATTCTTATCTTAGGCTTCTTGCATAATTATTTAGCTTTACTACACGTCTCACACCTCCTAATGTATGACCTAATGTCCCTATATTTGCCTTTCCACGTATACATTTCATTTATTTTTTGAGTTGTCCTTTCTATACCCTGGTGACCATTATCCTCATGAGCTCCTCTTAACACCTCTCCTACTAGACTACTTGGTACCATTAACCTGTCATCATATCCTTCCCTTTTCTCATACAGAACTCCATCTCTAACTACTAATCTACCCACGTATCCATTCTTACTTGCAATTAATAGTGCTTTGCGAATAACACTGTCATTATTCTGCTCGATTCTTAATTTATCTCTCTCCATCATGGGTACCGTTTCCACTAACCCTAACTCTACCTCATCATCATCATACTCCTTGATCTCTGTATCTCCATTTCCTATATTTCTTACTCTTGATAATGCATCGGCTACCACATTTTCTTTTCCAGGTCTATACTTATAGGTAATATCATAATCAGCTAATCTAGCCATCCATCTTTGTTCTAATGACGTCAATTCTTTTTTATGACTAATATATGATACGGCTGAGTTATCAGTAATTACAACACAACTACTACCCCTTAAATAGTAACTAAAATTCTCAGTAATCGCCCATACCACTGCTAAAAATTCTAATTTTTTAGAAGAATAATTCGACTTATTCTGTTCTCCTCGGCGTAACGATCTACTAGCGTACGCTACTACTCTTTTCTCATATTTACCCACTATCTGACTTAATACAGCCCCCAACCCACTCGCAGATGCATCAGTTTCTACGATAAACTTCTCATCCCAATTCGGTACCACTAATATAGGTGACGAGCATAATGCTGTCTTTAGTTTAGTAAATGCCTGGTCACATTCTGTGTTCCACTCTACGTTTATGCCCTTACACCTTCTCCTCGAAACTGGCTTACCCTCCTTCTCATTCACCTCTACTATTAACTTATTTAATGGAGCCACTATTCCCGAAAATCCCTTTACAAATTTACGATAATAAGAGCAAAATCCTAATAGTGTCCTTACTTCCCTTAGTGACTTAGGTGTAGGCCAATCCCTTACTGCCTTTAGTTTTTCATCATCTGCCTCCAATCCCCTTTCTGACACCTTATGACCTAAGAATAATATTTTACTCTTAAAAAACTTACATTTGTCCACGTTTAACTTCAGCCCTACCTCTTCTAGTTTACTTAACACCCTATCTATTGTCTCTACATGCTGGTCAACATTATCCGAAAATATTACAATATCGTCTAAATAGCAAACTACGTTCTCAAATGTATTATCTCTAAACAGGTTAATCATGATTCTCTGAAACGTTGCCGGTGCATTGATTAACCCAAATGGCATTATGACAAATTGATATAGACCCAAGGGCGAAATAAATGCAGTTTTATGCTGGTCCTCCCTAACAACTGGAATCTGATTGTACGCAGATTTAAGGTCTAATGAAGTATAATACTTTTTACCCGCAACGATATCCAATAGGTCATCTACCCTTCGTAAAGGATAAGTATCTCTTATAGTTTTACAATTTAACTTTCTATAATCTATACATAAACGAATGTCTCCTGATTTTTTTTTTACAATCACCATAGGACTACAGTAGTTACTTTCAGACGGTTCAATAATACCCTCTCTCAATAAACTCTCTAAATGATCCTTAACTTGTTGAAGTTGTGCCGGAGGTATTCTCCTATACCCCGAATTCACAGGTACATTGTCTATCGTTCTAATATGATGTAACCCTGCCCTCGATTCTGATAAATTTTCCCCTTTCTTTGCGAAAGCTTTCTCCCTACTTTTTAATACTGCTCTTAATTTCCCTTTGATTACTACATCACTTATTCCTAATAATCCATCTAACCAATAATCCTCACTCTTTATCACCATTACTCCATTTTCTATAAGTATCCTATTACTTATCTCCTTATTTTTTACCATTACTTCCCCTAATCTATCACTTATCCTATCATTCTGTAGTTTCCCAATTATATTCATTCCAATTATTCTCAACTGTTCATTGTCCACTAATAAAAATCCTACTTCCTCTATCGTACGGCCCTCTATCATTACATTAGTTTCAAAATACCCTAGATACGGTATTAATCCCTCATTAGCGGCCTTAATAGTTAACCATGGTAGTTTTCCATTAAACCGTGTATCTTTCAATTTATTAAAAAAACTTAATGGTAAGATCGATACCTGACTCCCACTATCTACAAGACACTGTATTCGCTGTCCTTTCACCATTACCATAACCTCCCTTCTATTCCCAACTAACTGACCTCTCAACCTCTCTCTGCGGGTATCTCTAATTGCTCTACTCGACCCGCTTAATGCAGAGCATTCGAGTTTAAATTACTCCTACACCATATTGAGATATGCCCCTGCTTCCCACATTTGAAACATACTATTTCTACTCTACTTCTTCTATTCATACTCGATTCTAGTGCACGATACCTCCCTTCCCATTCCCTATTAGTTAACTCTAACTTCCTTAATTTCTCTTCTAAGTTATTTTCCCTCGACCTATCTATATCTCTAACCTCTACCTTCCCAGGCTACCAAATCATCAATAAATTGGTATAAAATTAGTAGTAAAAATAACTATAGGTTATATATCATTAGGTAGCATGTTATTTTCATAACTCTAGGTTATATATCATTAGGTAGCATGTTATTTTCATAACTCTAGGTTATATATCAATTGGTAGCATGTTATTTTCATAACTCAAGGTTATATATCATTAGGTAGCATGTTATTTTCATAACTCTAGGTTATATATCAATTGGTAGCATGTTATTTTCATAACTCAAGGTTATATATCATTAGGTAGCATGTTATTTTCATAAATCTAGGTTATATATCAATTGGTAGCATGTTATTTTCATAACTATAGGTTATATATCATTAGGTAGCATGTTATTTTCATAACTCTAGGTTATATATCATTAGGTAGCATGTTATTTTCATAACTATATGTTATATATCAATTGGTAGCATGTTATTTTCATAACTATAGGTTATATATCATTAGGTAGCATGTTATTTTCATAACTCTAGGTTATATATCAATTGGTATCATGTTATTTTCATAACTATAGGTTATATATCATTAGGTAGCATGTTATTTTCATAACTCTAGGTTATATATCATATGGTAGAATGTTATTTTCATAACTATAGGTTATATATCATTAGGTAGCATGTTATTTGCATAACTATAGGTTATATATCATTAGGTAGCATGTTATTTTCATAACTATAGGTTATATATCATTAGGTAGCATGTTATTTTCATAACTAGGTTATATATCATTTGGTATCTATTTATTTACATTACTAAACCCTGCTAACAGTAATATCCTAATAATAGAAGCATAATAGCATAAATAATAGCCTCAAATGTTTACATTATGCTATTATGCTGTATTATGTTGCCATTAAAAATCTATTATGCTGTTATTAATTTGTAATTCTATTATGCTACTATTATTTTGCTATTAAATATATATTATGCTGCTATTATGTTACAATTATAATAATAACAACATAATATCAGCATAATAGCATTAAAAATTAATATTAATATTATTAATTTATTTAGAAGAATAAATTATTTAAATATATTAAAATAATATATATATATATATATATATAATATATGAATTATTAATATTAATATTATTAGAATAATATTTATTTATAAATTATATAATTAATTAATTATATAATTTATAAATTAATAAATATATATAAATATACAAATTTGTCGGTATATATATATAAATATTAATAAAAAAATTATGCAACGGCTGGGATTCGAACCTAGACTTTTAAACAAAATGTATTCTAATACATCACGCTAAACATGCTGGCTAAATCACTATTTTTTATTTATATAAATTTACGTATAATTTAAATAGATGGGATTTAATTATAGAGATAAGTGGATATAGATAAATTAGTAAATAATAATATAGGTAAATATATAATATAACCTAATACTATTCATTTTTGAATTATAATATAATTCATAATATAACAGTTGACCTATTATGGTGTTACTTTATTATAAAATTACTGTTTAACTTAATAATAATCATTATTATAATGTGTAGATATTTGTATATATTAAATATAATATTTGTTCGAAAGTAATTAAGTAATTGTAGAACAAAAGATGTCACAAATAATTACAAAATATACCTGCCCTTACACTGTAAGGGTCTTACAGCAAGGCTTACTTAAGAGAATTAGGTAATTGACTTTAATAAATGACTTAGGACCTACTATTATATATACGTATCGTTCTGTTATATTATTATATATGTATAATATATTGCTTCTATTTACAATTAATTGGACTTTCAGAAATTATATATAGAAATAGTTAACCAGTAAAACAGTAACAGTAATTACTGTTACTGTAGATATACCTATATATATTTAAACAATATTACTTCTTCTAGAAATTAAGTGGAATTTGGAATGAAACTATTATAGATACTATATAGATCTCATGAGTTCTAAACATGTAAACATCATGTTTAACATGTAATTACATGTTTACATTATCATAATGATTATGCTATTATGCTGTATTTAAAGTAGAACAAATATATTATATATGTATAATTATTATAATAATAATATAATCCATCAATATGTTATCCGTTATAGTAAATGTTATAGTAATTACGGATCATAACAAGAATTCGACAGCAACACTGCAATGCAAGGACATGAACTTTAAATATACTGCGCGCGCGCGCAAAATAGTTTGCTATAGGCTCGTTACATTCAGTGATGTGTTATGCATTTAAATGATTTGCAATATAATTTATATTCATACGCGATTATTCAGATATAATATATAATATATAATATATTATATATAATAAGCATACATGTATATAATGTATATATGTATTATATATATATATATATATATATATATATATATATATATATATATATATATATATATATATATAATACATATATATATATATATATATATATATATATATATATATATATATATATATATATATGCTGTGTATATATATAAATATAAGATATATATTATAAATAAATAATTTTAAATTATTACTATCAGAAATTACTCGATTATAATTCGAATATGTTACGTACGAATGAGATCGATATAGTTTTAGAATGTCCATTTAATTTCAAGTAGAATCAATATATTATATATGTATAATACTATACGTCATTAATATGCTATCCGTTATAGTAACTATACAATGAAGTATTTAATAAATTTTATTTTTAATTAAATTTAAATTATTACAGAAATTACTCGATTATAATTCGAATATGTTCCGTACGAATGAGATCGATATAGTTTTAGAATATCCATTTAATTTCAAGTAGAATCAATATATTATATATGTATAATACTATACGTCATTAATATGCTATCCGTTATAGTAACTGTACAATGAAGTATTCGTTAATAAATTTTATTTTTAATTA
This sequence comes from Osedax fenrisi, assembly GCA_964019155.1. Classification (NCBI taxonomy): domain Eukaryota; kingdom Metazoa; phylum Annelida; class Polychaeta; order Sabellida; family Siboglinidae; genus Osedax; species Osedax fenrisi. Next base: position 34,130,128 of record OZ025244.1, read on the forward strand.
AATTTAAATTATTACTATCAGAAATTACTCGATTATAATTCGAATATGTTACGTACGAATGAGATCGATATAGTTTTAGAATATCCATTTAATTTCAAGTAGAATCAATATATTATATATGTATAATACTATACGTCATTAATATGCTATCCGTTATAGTAACTGTACAATGAAGTATTCGTTAATAAATTTTATTTTTAATTAAATTTAAATTATTACTATCAGAAATTACTCGATTATAATTCGAATATGTTACGTACGAATGAGATCGATATAGTTTTAGAATGTCCATTTAATTTCAAGTAGAATCAATATATTATATATGTATAATACTATACGTCATTAATATGCTATCCGTTATAGTAACTATACAATGAAGTATTTAATAAATTTTATTTTTAATTAAATTTAAATTATTACAGAAATTACTCGATTATAATTCGAATATGTTACGTACGAATGAGATCGATATAGTTTTAGAATATCCATTTAATTTCAAGTATAATCAATATATTATATATGTATAATACTATACGTCATAAATATGCTACAGTAAATAGTATAATATATAAAACATGGGATGTGGCTCAGTGGTGCAAGAGCGCGCTCTCTAAGCAGATCTCCTTCGAAGGTCGAGAGTTCGAATCTTTCTGAAGGTATTTTTTTATTGAATTTTGTAATAATATATATTTTGTTAGATAAATTATAATTCAGTTTACTGGAGTTAATATAAACATTTGTAACAATATAAATTATTTTATTATTATATAAATATATTAATAGCATTATATATATATATATATATATATATATATATATATATATTCATTCAACTACACGTATATAGATCATCGATATAAAGAAAGAATTACATATTTAGATCTTTAAATCGATGCTATAGATATAAACATACATCTAAACACATACACACATACACACACCCACACCTGCGCGTGTTTACGAAACACACTATTACACAAATATGTATACTCATACAGTGTACACTCATACGTATGAGTCATATTCATACATACACATATATACGAAAGTATTCAATGAATCTATACATTTATAAATTCTAAAACTATATCGATCTCATTCGTACGTAACATATTCGAATTATAATCGAGTAATTTCTGTAATAATTTAAATTTAATTAAAAATAAAATTTATTAAATACTTCATTGTATAGTTACTATAACGGATAGCATATTAATGACGTATAGTATTATACATATATAATATATTGATTCTACTTGAAATTAAATGGACATTCTAAAACTATATCGATCTCATTCGTACGTAACATATTCGAATTATAATCGAGTAATTTCTGATAGTAATAATTTAAATTTAATTAAAAATAAAATGTATTAACGAATACTTCATTGTACAGTTACTATAACGGATAGCATATTAATGACGTATAGTATTATACATATATAATATATTGATTCTACTTGAAATTAAATGGACATTCTAAAACTATATCGATCTCATTCGTACGTAACATATTCGAATTATAATAGAGTAATTTCTGTAATAATTTAAATTTAATTAAAAATAAAATTTATTAAATACTAAGTATTATACTTCATTGTAAGGTTACTATAACGGATAGCATATTAATGACGTATAGTATTATACATATATAATATATTGATTCTACTTGAAATTAAATGGACATTCTAAAACTATATCGATCTCATTCGTACGTAACATATTCGAATTATAATCGAGTAATTTCTGATAGTAATAATTGTAATTGTAATTTTTTTTTTTAATAATTTATTTATAATATATATATATATATAAATGTTTTTTAAATAGGAAAATAAATAGCATAATATATAACATGGGTTGTGGCTCAGTGCTATAAATGATGCGTTCTAAGCAGAAAGTCCCGAGTTCGAATCTAGCTGGAGCTAGATTTATTTTTATCACATACATATATATATATATAATTACTATATGCTAGGATCTACTTTCATTCGGATCTACTTTCACGCGTATGTATATTTATTTGAATATTTCAACTCCCGCATTATAAATATAACTCCCGCAAGTATGTGTTCATGTCCTTGCTGTCGAATTCTTGTTATGATCCGTAATTACTATAAGTTAACTTATAATTTATAATAGTAATAATTGAATTTAATAACAACAACAATTTATTAACAAATAATTAATTGTACAGTTACTATTACGGATAACTTAGCGATGGATTATATTATTATACATATTTAATATATTGTTTCTACTTGAAATTAAACGGGCATTCTAAAATTATATCTATATCATACGTACGTAACATATTAGAATTATAATCGAATAATTTCTAATAGTAATAATTTAAATTTAATAAAAAATCAAATGTATTAATATATATTATAATATAATGTATATGCACGCGTATAAGTTATATTTAGATCTGAATAATCGTGTATACATATACATTATATATCACTGCAAAGTCAATAATTCATGTAAATTTAAGTAATAACTAATCAACCGGCTAATCACTCAATTATTATCACAAGAATTATTAAGAACTATTCTGAGAATAGTTCAAGTCCTTGTATATAATATTCATGTCCTCGAAGTTCACGCTCACAAGCCCCGCCCATAACATATCACGTGTGAAAACATGCTGCTCGCATCCTTCTAGAATTTACTTTAACTCTAAAATAATATTTGTATCATATTATCATGTTTATATTGATAATAGTATAACATAAGATTCTGTATTATAACATATAAATACTTCAAGCAAAATATCTAAACACATGAAGAATAATGACAAAAAGAAAAAGGTTTTATTTAGATATTTAAAAGATAAAATAAATTTAATAATTCATATATTATATATATACATTGTTTCAATAGTTATAGTAAAATATGTTATCATAGTTATAAGACTAGCTTCGGGTATTTACTAAATATTATTTAGATATAGAACCACGTAAGCGCTCTAAATAACGAAACTGGCGAAATAGATCCAGAAATTCCGTATACAATGTTACATTGTTACATTGAATGTATACTATACATTATATTATATAATTTATATATCCATAATTATTATTTCTTATATTATTATAATAATTATATAATATTATATTAAATATATATAATTATTATAATATTATAATAATATTAGAAATATATTCTAGAAATGTGTGTATTATTATAATAATTATATTTTATTCATTATACTTAATTCAATAATATTTATAAAGCATTAACTATGATAACCCTGGATTATAACCATCATAGTTATCTTAGTTAAACTATGTGATATCTGGACGTAATCCGCACAAAAATCGTGATATATTAAGTATTATCTGCACATAATTTGAAACATATATTATAATTATATAATATAATTGACTATTTTATTACTCCACATAGTTATACATTATAACTAATTATTATCATTACAATACAACTAATATTAATTATTCAATATATATTTAATAATAATAATTATATTACCGTATTAATAAAATACCTCACATTGTGCCTAGTGCATAATTTATGCTACGAATAAATATTTATTAACTATTTTATATCATATATCTCATATATAATATACGAGAGGTAGCCAGTAATCTCGTAAGAGGTATTTTCGAACAACATACTATATTTAATTTATTTCATAATTATATAGTTCTTATATGATTATATATAATAACTTATTAATATTGATATAATATATTGTATTATATATATTCGTATAAGAACTGTATAATTATGAATTAAATTAAATTTAATAATTGGACTCAAGTCGTACGAGATAATATCGTTTACTGGTAACCGTACGAGATTATCTTGATAATATATATATAATATTATTCCCAATATATACTACTAAGCTGTTGCACTAGTGAAATTTAATTTATAAAATATATCTTATGCGGATTTTCATGTGCGTATTATGTACCATAAATAAATATGAGACCGATTCTATATATATTTACACTTTAAAAGTATATTATCAGGTACATATAAAATGTATGCACACTTTTTCTATCTATTTAGTATCGTATATTTAATTATTTAGATGCCAAACAATTATATTTTAAATAAAGCGACTAAAACTGTGATTCCAAAGTAAAATAAGATATATTTTCAGGTGATCGTAATAAAGTACTTATTGGTCTACCGATAGGATCAGTTTATGGAGTATCTACAACACAGAACTGAAATAATTCATTTGTTAGTAAATATGTGATTAGAAGATAATATATAATTATGGACATATTAACGTATTATGTACGTTAAATCTATTTTATAGTGTTTTTTTTAATGACGGAATGGCTGATATTTTTGTGTTAATGTGGGTATGGTACGTATCGAAGAAATGGATATACTTGTATTGAGAGGAAAGTATTGTCAGTGTTCTTATTATTGGAACAAATATGATCCCTACATCATTGGACCTGACGCTCCCATATCCCTGAAGTTGATACACCATCTATCCTCATTATTTTCAATTATTGTTGGCTATTCTTGATATAAATTTAATATCTCTGATTTTTTATAAATGTATTATTCTAATAGAAAACTAAATAATTAAATGTGTATTGATAATTTTGTTATTTTGTATATAATTTTACTAACTTTAAATCTTAAAATTTTATTATATTTATTTTAATTTTACTTTTACTATACTTTTCTCCTCATAAATATTCTTTAGGAAAGTGAAATGGGTAAACGACTAGATATAAGTATCTCGCTTCTTTGTTTAACATTGTCATGCCTAAATTCTGATATTATTATTATATAACATGTATATGAACTTATGCCATCTATTTAAAACTGTAACTATATTTCGCTATTGGGACACCTCACACGAAACTATTTTTAAATAAGTGCCGCTATAATTCTGATTCTAATGTAAAATAACATATATTTTCAGGTAATCGTAATAAAGTGTTTAATGGTCTACCCATAGAATCAGTTTATGATGGAGCAAGGCATTCACAACACAGAACTGTATCAATAATTCATTTGTTAGTAAATATATGATGAAAAGTAAATTTGTTTTTATCATTTTTGATAATATTATATATTAATGTATACATTTATCAAATCAGTTATTAGCAGGGTTGGTCAGGTTGTGTTTTTGAGTTATCTAAGTTTAAACCAAAAATAAAAAATACCAGAGTTGTTCAAATATTATACTTTTCAATAATTATTTAGAATTAAAATACTATATTTCAATCATAGTTATAGTATTTCGATATTACTTTACATAGTAAAAACATTAATTATAAATGTATTGATATATATATATATATATATATATATATATATTAAACTATCCATATTATTATCCATAAGTTATTTGTTTTTAATATAGTTAATATTATTGTATTCAAATCATAATATTTAAGTTATAACCGATACTGGTGATACCCACTGTTATCAAGTTTACTGCACATATATATATATATAACTTTTATTTGGCATACATAAATAAATTGATATTATTAATGAATAATATAAATTTTAATATACTATATACATTTTTTCCTATAACTAGTTACAACAATTATATAAAATTAAATAATTCTACAGATAAAAATAATGTGTTGGAGGAACTGTTTAATATATATACTGTTTAATTATATATATATATATATATATATATATATATAATTTAATTTGTATTCAATATATTTTCAGAACAAGGTAAAGAACAATACAGAGGATGCTATTATATCTAGTGTCTCCGTTGCAGTTCCATCAACTGGTTATTTACTGGAGCTAGAGAACACACAGCAATCAGAGGAGGAATATGCATAAATGGTGAGTTTCTATATAATTTATATCTATATAAATTAATATTACAAATATAATTATTAATATGATTGGAAATGACCTATTTATATAAAACATGAATTCACAATATAATATATTATTATCAGATTTAGGCAATATATATAATCACTGATATATATATATATATATATCACAGTGATTACCCATCACTGATTAGTATTATATTTTATAAAAAAGGTTGTTCCCATGTGAACATACTTTGTAGTCAAAGAAATTAATTTTAATTAGATATGTATTAAATATAGTTATTCATATGGATACATATATATTACAATTATTTCATTTTCTATTTTTAAAAAATACATTGGCATTACTAAAGTCACAATATTAAATAGCTATATATTGTAGACCCATTGATTTAAACAAATTTATTCTTATACAAGATAGAGTTACTTTATATATTTATTTATTTATTATTTTAATACCTTATCCTATATATAAATATATAGATAGTATAATGAATAATGTTTAATAAATGTATATTTTATAAACCAATTTGATGGTTCCTTATAATAGGGTGTTCACACGATGCGTGTTTTACTTGTCGTACGAACAAATGCTGGACCGACATTTTTTGGTCCAGCATTTAAAAAACACGAGCGTTCACACGACGCGGGTTTAAATTGTCGTAGTTACTAATAACTGACAGCGGAAATAAAAAATAACGTAAATAAACAAAAATTTCAAATTCAAATACTATTTTAATTTATCTATTATAATTACATTTATTATAATTATGGATACTTATTTAAATAATTTATTATGTTTAATAACTGATGAAATTGCACTGTATATTTCGTATGAAAATAGAAAAATGAGAACTATATGGGCGAATAATTATTTAAAACGATTCTCGATCTTTAAATCATAATATGCATAACAAGAAAATAGATTATCCATATTAATATAATATGGTATAAATAAATATGAACTCTATTCATAAAATTTTGAAATAATACTTATTTATACCAAAATAATGTGTTTTAATCAAAAAATGAAATATAAAACTGTGACGTCATAGTAGGATCCCAAATATAAATTCTAGGATATTTGAATTTTAAATTTTAAAAATATTTTATTAAATTTTTATTTTATATTATATATAGTTAAATAATTGATAATTATTTCGTAACTTTTGGATTCTATTTAAGTTATAAACAAACATTGAGAATTACAAAGGACAATAAAAATCGTAATATGTGGATAGGTTTAGTAATTTGAAATATAAATGACGTATAATAATCAAAATAAATGAGGCTGTGAATTGTTCATTTTAAAATAGTAAATTTAATGTGAATCCAAGTATATAAATGTTATTTATATATTATATAATGTACATATATATTAACTTAACATAATATTAATAAGAATAACATAATATATGTACATAATGTTATTAATTAATCAAATTACTAAGTATGATCAAACTTGAAAATATCGTAATTTGTATGACCTAAATATATAGGTTTATATTTTAACTGCACGATATTGCTTGCGATATATATTTCAATTAAAATTAGTAACTATGATCTATATTTAGATGGGAGTGACATATCATATATAATATTGTAAATTACTAGAGATAAGATATATATCGATCATATTTACTGCTGGCAATATAGAATGATCAATTATATTTTAAGATAGTAATATACATGATTAAATATAATATATAATCACTGAATAATGATATGGAATTATAATAATGAAATATTATTTAAAAATTAATTAGTGTGTTAAAAATATTAAAATCCTTTGATGTGTTTATAAATTAATTATAATTCTATTTACATAATTATAATTTTTTTTATATATTTATATATTTCATATATATATATTATATGTGTATATTAAGATATTTATATATATATATAGTGTATATTATAAACTCATGTGTATTATAAATTTTATATAATTAAACATTTTATATAAATATTATAATATAAATTTATATCATAATCATTTATTATTTAATATAAGAATTTTTACTATGGTATTGTATATATGCAAACATTACTTATATAACAGAGTTGTACAGTTTTGTACAAAGTATTCTTCTCAAAGTAATTATCCATATGACATTATTTAAAGTAGATTAAATCTTTAGTTATATGTGAACTGTACAATAAATTAGTGCATAAGCAATGCCATAAGACATGGTTAAATAGTTTTTTAATCACAATTTATGGTAAGTAAGCTATATAATTTAAAGTAAACTTTGATATTTTAATGAAGGCGAACTTGATGAAATAGTATATGAATATATAGAGGATAGTGATAATGATACAGGATTAACTGGATACAAGTTTCAAACATGACAAAGCGTAATAGCATATAACCAAGAATATATAATATAAGAATTATAAAATTCAATTTAATCGTAGAAAATTTTCCAAGAACACAACAATTTTGCGAAGCATTTCATGAAGCAATATTTTGTGATTTATCCTTCAGAAAACCTCTGATATGAAGTTAAAGTAGTCATATTTAATTAGAGTAAATACAAAACCCATGGACAACTATAAAATACTGAATATTAAAGTGCAGTTATTATTTAAAATATGTATATAATATTGCCATGAATGCAATACCACTTATTATATGGATGATAGTGATGTGGAGAATATATATATATATATAACATTTCATATGTAAATAGAAACACTATTATTATAATATTTAATAATATCTATTATTATGTACATTTAAAAAAAACCTATGTAAGAAATATTCCTGATATGGTATTGGAAGTGTTGACAATGGGTATAAAGGAGATGATTATGGTAAAATCATAGAAATTAGAGGTATAATTACCCCATACCCCACGCTATAGCTATGGGTAAATTACTACTTACAATATCACACTTATGTGTGTTTAAACAATCAATTATTTGTATAAATAAATATTTTTTTATAAACTATATTTTATATTTAGGTGATATGTATCATTACAATAAATCATAGATAAACCAGGCTCTTAATTAATAAATTATATAATACTTATTACACTAAATATACATTAGGAGAAGGGTTAGTCAGATAAATTGAAGAACCTGTTATTTATGGTATTTTTTTACTAATTTATATTTATTATATTATGCCGATATGAAATATGAAAACATTTCTAAATCTATAAAACTGCTATTAGTTGATTAATATGAATAATTAATTAACAATCTCAATTTTATAGATATATTATAAGATTTGATTGAACTATAATTTAATTGAATTTATTATTAAAACATATAATATTAATATTTTATACCAAATTACAATTTTAAAGCATCCAGTATATTAATTATTATCAGAACGACATTTTTTCTATATATATATATAGTTTTAACATTAATATATATTATCTATAGGTTAATATTTAGTTTGAATCCAGAATTATCTATAATATACATTATTCTTCAAAGTTTAGCATCAAGTTTTCTTAAAGCGCTTACATCAGATTCTTTCTCCAAGAGTTTCTTTGTTATCGCTTGAATTTCAAGTACACCTACCATATAAATATATAATATCATATATTTAAAGTAGATTTAATAATAGATATATTAATCATATTATTATTATTATTATATTATATAATATATGTTTATGTATATATATATCATATTTATATGACATTTTTAAGTGTATGAAAAAATGTTATATTGAAATTAGTTTAACCGAATAACTTATTGTACCTATATTTGTATTACTAGAATAGAATTTATTGAATTACTATATATATATATATATCATATAATGTACATGTATATTGTATATGATCATTTAGATATAATAATCAAGTTTATATAGACAAAATATTAAGTATGCATTGAATACTATTCAATGTGTTATTAAACACTCATATATATTAAACTTATAAGTCCTATACTATAATTTATAATTAAAATATAAAATTATAATAATAAGTTATATTAATATTATACTAGATGATAGATTATAAAGTAGATCGATGCTTAGTATAATAATAATAATAATATTATTAATAAAAATATTTTGAATATAATTTTATTAATATTATTAAAATCATTATACTAAGCATCGATCTAATTTATTATAAGTATAATGTTATGTAATTATTAAATATAATAAATATAAACATTATATGATGCTGATAAGTCTTTAACTAACCAGTTATGTTCTATAACGGACGATTCATTTTCAATACCGCTGGTATATTTAAATTTCCACCAGTGTTATATTATCGGTAAATAACTGATCGTTTATTATTTTAATAATAGATTTGAATTGTTAACTTATAATACTAATATTTAGTAATATATCTACATAATAATCTATTTCACAAGTTAATACTATATCCATAAATGATATATTATAAGTATTTTAAATTTAATTATTATTCAAATTAATATTAAATATATTATGATAAATCTATTTTCATGCATATTATGCTTTAATTAAACTACTTTTTGTTATATCTTTACTTGAATAATTTATTTTGTATATTCTATATAATTAATGTTTATATTGTATTTTATATTGTAGTAATACGATTAATTATATAAAAATTATTCAGTATTATACTGAGTATAATATTTTTATAAAATATTGTAAACATTACCAAAGATAGTAAGATATTTCGGTCCAGCATTTATTTCGGTCCAGCAAAAAATAGGATATTTTCTATTTTTGCTGTATGACGAGAAAAATAGGAATCCGAGTAAATGCTGGACCGAATCTATGATTTTGAAGAATTCGGTCCAGCATTTGTTCGTACGACAAGCAAAACACGCATCGTGTGAACACCCTATAATAATGCATATATATACTGATTATATATAATATATGTAATATCAACATTTGTTCATATATAATTTCATATAATATATTTCATATTGATCTATTTGTATATTATGAGTTTTAAATTAAAATATGAAATATATTGTATTAAAATGAGATTATATTCTATTATTATATAAATTACAAATTATACAAATTTCAATTTATATATTTATAATAAATATTTGTTTATAAATATTGGATATTATACTTTATATTTATTATATTTTATAATATTAAATATGAATAATGTTTAATAAACATATATTTTATAAACCTATATTCTGGTTACTCTTAATAATGCATATATATATATATATATATATATATATTATAAATTATATTTCTATATATATATATATATATATATATATATAGTATGATTTGATCTATTTTTATATTGTTTATGAGTTGTAAATTAAAATATGAAATATATTATATTCTATTGTAAAGTAAATTTACAAATTATATAAATTTAAATTTTATTAAAAATTAAATTTATTTATTTATAATAAATATTTTTGTATAACTTATAGTGATCATATATAATGCATAATGTTTAATGTATGTATATTTTATAAACATATTTTCTGGTTTCTCTAATAATGCATATATATATATATAACATTTGTTCATATACAATTTCTTATAGTATATATTGATCTATTTTTATATTATTTATGAGTTCTAAATTAACATATGAAAATATATATTCTATTGTTATATAAATTTACAAATTTCAATTGATTTAAAATTCAATTCATATAATTCTAATAAATATTTGATTATAAATTATATTTGATATTTTACTATATACCTATATACCTATACTATATATCTATTACAGCTATATACTTTATATATATTATTTGTGGTATTTAATAATATATAGTGATCATATATACTGATTCTATGTAATATCAACATTTTTCATATACAATTTCATATAGTATGTATTTATACAATTTTATATTATTAATAAGTTCTTAATTAAAATATGAAAATATATATTCTATTGTTATATAAATTAACAAATTTCTTAAATTAATAAATGTATTTATCTATTTTTTATATTATTTATATGTTCTAAATTAAAATATGAAAATATATATTCTATTGTTATATAAATTTAAAATTCAATTTATATAATTATAATAAATATTTGATATTATACTATATACTTTATATATATTATTTGTTATATTTAATAATATATAGTGAATATATATAATGCATATATATAACATTTGTTCATATACAATTTCATATATTCATATATTGATTTATTTTTATATTATTTATGAGTTCTAAATTAATATATGAACATATATATTCTATTGTTATATAAATTTACAAATTTCAATTGATGTAAAACATTTTTATTTAATTATAATAAATATTTGATTATCATTTATATTTGATATTATACTATATACTTTATATATTATTTGGTGTATTTAATAATATATAGTGATCATATATACTGATTGTATATAAGATCAACATTTATTCATATACAATTTCATATTAGTATTACATATTAATAGTATATATTTATATATTATTTATGAGTTCTAAATTAAAATATGAAAATATATATTCTATTGTTATATAAATTTACAAATTTCAATTTGATTAAAAATTCTATTTATATAATTATAATAAATATTTGATAGTGATCATATATAATGCATAATGTTTAATGTATGTATATTTTATAAACATATTTGTTTGGTTCCTCATAGTAATGCATATATATATAAAATTTGTTCATATACAATTTCATATAGTATATATTGATCTATTTTTATATTTTCATATATAAGACACATATTCTTATATTTATATGAATATTATAATGCTTATTACATTATATTATAATGTATACATTTTCATATTCAAAAAATGTATTCAAAACTAGTATTTGTAATGGGTTGAATATCAATTCAAATATATTCTCACAATCTATAAAGCAATATTAAAACATGAAATAAACTTCCAAAAATTAAAAAAGACATCATTCACAAATACCATCCTGACCTATCCCTACACAATATTTATATATTTATTACTAATATAGACATTTTATTTTTTAAATAATGTATAAATAAAACTTAAATATTTATTAATTATTATTATATTTCCATCAGCTTTATGCAAAGAACATTTCGGAGGCCTGTAAAGTCCTAGATTAGGAGAGGTGCTAAAGGAAATGCAACACAGGGGCAATAAAGGACAAAGAAACTTGATGATGTTAATATAGACAGTTTCATTTTTAGTTATTGTATAATACACATTCACTTCTATATTTATTAATTATTTTTTTCCATAGGTATCTGAAAAGACAGATTTGGAGGACTGATGTGACGTTTAAATCTATTTATAAATAAAAATGATTAATAATTTGAGCTTCAGTGTTTTTTTATATGTATCTATTCATCTAGCTAACATATAGTTATAGAATTAAATATAACCTAGTAGCAAGTTAAATAACTGCAGTAAGTATAACCTAGTACCAAGATAAATAACAGCAGTAAATATAACCTGGTACCAAGTTAATAACTAGGTATTGAAGGAGTGTTTATGCAGGAGTCATTTACATAAAATAACCGAGTAAATAAAACATGTACCTAGTTATTTACCTATTTAAACACCCAACTATTCACCTATTTAAAACAAATAATTAAAGTAGTAAAGATAACCTTGCAACCGGTAAATAACTAGGTATGAAGGAGTGTTTATGCAGGAGTCATTTACATAAAATAACCGAGTAAATAAAACATGTACCTAGTTATTTACCTATTTAAACACCCAACTATTCACCTATTTAAAACAAATAATTAAAGTAGTAAAGATAACCTTGCAACCGGTAAATAACTAGGTATGAAGGAGTGTTTATGCAGGAGTCATTTACATAAAATAACCGAGTAAATAAAACATGTACCTAGTTATTTACCTATTTAAACACCCAACTATTCACCTATTTAAAACAAATAATTAAAGTAGTAAAGATAACCTTACAACCGGTAAATAACTAGGTATGAAGGAGTGTTTATGCAGGAGTCATTTACATAAAATAACCGAGTAAATAAAACATGTACCTAGTTATTTACCTATTTAAACACCCAACTATTCACCTATTTAAAACAAATAATTAAAGTAGTAAAGATAACCTTGCAACCGGTAAATAACTAGGTATGAAGGAGTGTTTATGCAGCAGTAATAACAGCAGTAATGTTCACAAAACAACCATCTATTCTAACCATGGAAATATAACCTGTACCTAGTTATTTCAAATAAATTTGGTAGCCTGGGTTATAACACACCTCTTCCGCTAATTCTTCACCTTCCTTTTCCCATTTTACTGCAACCCTCCTAAGATCCTTAATCGATGACTTCCCAAGCAAAATCATACTCCTTCTTAACTCTACAGATTTTAAATTATGTTTTATACTTTCAATTATGACCTCCTCCCAGCTCCCATCTACTACTTTTAACTCCATGCCTAATTCTAAAAGCCCATCTATGAACTTACTAACACTTTCGGTATCCCCTTGCTTCCTAGCCATTATCGAATAAATCATATCGCCTTTAGATTTACTCGATGCATATCTATCTCTTAGACTTTCCTTTATTTTTATAATATCCGTCATATCTTCTCCTAACATCATTACTAAGTAAATCTTTGCTGCACCTATCACGTGATAGCAAGCAAAGGATGCAGCCTCACTATCATTTATTCCCTTTAATCTTACACATTCATTTAACTCTCGTATCCATCTACCTACTTCTGTACTACCATCAAACTTTTCTAACTTCACATATGACATATCACTACTATTTCCCTTAATTACTTTCACACTATCCTTAACATCCATGACTCTACCAGATCTTAATATCATTCACATACACACACCACACTTAGTCATTCAGAACTTTTTTTTATTAAAAAATAAGCGGGCGTGTCTATCTAATAGATTAACTAACATAAGCCGGGGTTTTCTTTAATGTCTCCAAATCGTACGTGCTGTTGTTCGCCGCTGTCACCAATGTTGTCGCGTTTCCGCAAAGATAGTTCACAATCAGGTTATACGTTTTATTACGAAGAGAACAAGAACCCCGTACTATAAACATGGGTATTATACATATTAATATTGAATTATATTTACAAGTCATTACGTTACCTTTTAGTATCAACAGATATTAATATATATAATATAATATATAATGTTAACGTTAATAATGTTAAAACAATAATTCGTAGTAGATAATGTAAATGATTTTATACGACTGTGTTGCATCGAGTGTAAGCATTCACTGTAGCAATTTATAAATATCCTGTCATCCAGGCATTCGACTAACAACATTTAATATATAAAAACAGTTAATCTATCAGACGCCACGCCCCCTTCTTTACAAATATAAAATCAAATCTAATTCCAATCAACAGTTATAATTATAATTGTACATTACCAAAAACATCCATTTCTAGATTACATAATAATGTTCACATTTCTCATTCCCACATATATACACACATACATTCTATCATAATTACCACTAGTATACCATACTACATTCTATCATAATTACCACTAGTATACCATACTACATATATATATATATATATATATATATATATATATATATATTAATAATACGATATACTATACAGCATATACTCGAGCTCAAGAAAGTCAAGTTAGCTCGGCAGCTTCAGTGCCTACCAGTAAACATGGTAATGTATATCACACTATAGTGTATACAATACTTACATACGTATACATATACATCATATATATGTATGTATTGGCATTTATATGATTATGATTTGTATTATATATATATATATATATATATATATATATATACATATGTGTGTATACACATATATGTGTGTGTATTTGTGTGTATGTGTGTGTATTATATAGCGTATTATATTAGCAAATATATTATATTTTTTATAGTGTATTCAATTATCTAAGAGTATAAAATATATGTTACAAGATCAATATTTTATATATCATACATATGACATTTGATATATCAGTATACTGGTAATTATCTCAAATATACAAATTGACCTGGCTTTATAACAATTTTATATTTGTATATTATGACAATAAAAATATGTTAAAGTCAATTGGTTAAGTGATAGTTATTATAGTTATTATATTATAGTAACTATAATTAATAGTATAGCACTATAGTATTATAACACTATAGTGTATACACTATATTATAATATATATTGTTAGAAATGTAATATTAGATAGATACAATATATTTCATATATGAAAATAAATAATATGTACAAATAAGCATATAGTAATATTTATATTTATGTTTATAGATTACCGATTAATAAATAGATTAAAACTGTGTTATTATTAATATATGCTATTAATAGAGTGATATACCAAGCACATATAGGTATATATATATATATATATATATATATATATATCTATTAACCTTCCTATACTTAATATACCTCTAGTATAAATAGTAATATTACTTTTCCGAGAAAAGTCATGAAATAGCCTATATTTCTTTACAGTATTACGCATGATTAATATTATAACATATATAAGCATTATTAATTAAATGAATTCATTATACACATATCTAACTTAAAACCAGAGTATATATATATATATATATATATATATATATATATATACTATATAGAGTATACTCTATAGGGTATACCCTATAGGGTCAAATAATTATTATAAGATATTATTTTGTTTTTGTTATATACAATTTACAAACAATAATTTATTATTTGATGTAAAAAATAATTGAAATATAGAAGATATAGCTGATATAGGTAGTTATATATATATGTATTTAATAAATTAAATTAAAATTACATTTATTTGAGCTAATATGCCTACATATTTCGTATTGTTGTTTTGTTTAGATTGCAAATTACAAAAGAGCATTATACTCGAACAAAAGCTCTTAGATAATCGCGTTGAAGCCAAGCATAATATCGTTGAGATCAAAAAGGGAATTTCGGGTTAAACTTAATAATATTAATAGTATACTATATATTATATCTAAATATATAAATATATATTGGGTAATTGTCATATAAGATAATATATATATATATATATATATATATATATATATATTACTTGTAAGTTTCTTACTAGTACTAGTATTAATTTCAATGTAGGTGTTTCATGTATATTATAATATATTGTTTACCGTTATATAATATCTTAAGGGAAAGTATCCAAACTTCGCGGGTTGTTATATCTCAATATATATTGATCCTCGGTATACAGAAAAACTTTACATATGAACATTATAGAGAATACAAATATTAACATACATTTAATTTTAATAAACAAAAATACAATACTTTTGCATTATTACTTGATTTATAGGAGGGTTTAATTTATAACATTTTTCGCTTAATGTAGAATAATGGTTAACGAATAATTAACTGTATAACGTAGTCTTACATTTTGTCTAATTATATATTGATTATAGATGTTTAGAATAACGGGACAAATAATTAAGATATCGCTACATATCTGAAGTTATTGGAAAAACCACGGAATTTTGGAATTCACCAAAAAAATGGCCTCTATTTTAATCATTTATTAAACAAATATCCTAATATAAAATGTTATCTATAATGTAATGTATCTATATCTGTGTATATTATAATATGTTAAAAAATTCAAATTATAAAATATTTTCATATTTATTTAATGTATTCTTCCCCTTACAAAAAACCTGCGAATTATGGGTACTTTTCTTCTTATAATAAATATTATCATTAATTAGTATAATTACAATTTAATAATAATTACTGTAAATATATATATAGTAATTTATTTGTCAAATATACTTTACATTTTGTGAATTTAGAATTATGTCGCCTATTCGATAAAAAGTTGTTAAAAGAAAAAGAGAAAAAAAGAAAAAAAACCCGTAATAATTAATTATAATTAATATATATATATACATAATTATATATATATATATATGTAATTATTATTATATATATACATAATTATATATATATATATGTGTATTGTTCATAATTTAGATTAAATACATTTTCAGTAGTTTTTTGAATTTGTAGTATTGTATGTAGTTGATGGTATTGTACGGATAGATATAGGGATGATGTTACAAGAGTATCCCATGGGATATATATTGCCCAACACGAGTTTTAGTTGTGTATGAAGTAGTTGAAGCAAGAACGTATTGGTGAAGAGTGTTGGTAATTTAAGTTTGAGTAGGTATGTTTGGTAGTCAGGAGAGTCGTTGTAAATTGCTATAGGTGCCAGTAGTATGGTTTATTAAGGATGCTATAGCGTACATGCAATGTACGTAACTCAATGTACAAGTAGCCTATGGAGTTTAGTTAGGAATATAAATACACGAGTATGGGAGTATTTTGGTATATTTCAAGGGTATATGTTGGTACCTATGTTATTCATTATTTGTAATATCAGAAGCATGCACATATAGTAAAATACATAATACATGACCTATATATAAGACATAACCTATATATAAGACAACTTGAAATACATATAAAACCACTGTGATGAATTCGTCTATGTAGAATTTATTTGTATTTTGAAGCATGATTGAAGCGTGAAGCGTGATTAAACCCCTGATAGAACGTGATCGTATTTAACGACATTTATGTATACATATGGATACAAGTATGAATACAATTATAATTGTATTATAATTTCATTATAATTCAATTCATTTATAAACTAAATATATAGCCTATACTGTTTAAAATTAAATTTAGAGTCCCTATATTGATACATATATGTAGTTTTACTATTATATATATATATATATATATATATATATATATTTAATTAATTATAATATGTTTACATGATATTTTATTTTATATAGAAGTAGCAGTTGAAAAACAACACGATTTGAAAATGGGTTTAATTTGGATACATCAATATCAATATAATATGTATATTATATTGTTATTATTATTAAATATTATTATATTATTATAAGTATACTTTTTGTCTTTGTTCAGTTAAATTATGAAATATTACTCACCTCAGAATATGCAATAGGTGTCTTGTAAGGTATTCGATTTATATTTTTTTAATTATATAATATTAAATAATTATATTTATGATGCATACGCACCTTATTTGATTCAATGATTTAATTATATATACACACACCCACATATATAAATAAGTATACATATATATAATCATGTTTTTGTTAAAATTTGACAAAAAATGATTATGTAATAAATTAGAGTAATTAATTAATTATGTAAAAAAAAATTTACTTTATATTATAGACATTTTGATTATCTAAATATTGTATATAGAACTTGTTATTCTATTTAGCACCATTTAAGCGTTAATTAAAACGACCACTACTTCGTTTTCGGCCACTACCCCGTTCCGTCCCCTATATAGCTATGACCTTGATAGGTTAATACTTTTTAAGATAATATGTTCTATAATGTAATGTACCTTCATCATACATTGTATTGTACATTTAATTAAATATGTGTTTTATCTGATAATTATGATTTAGTTAAATCGAATTTATACGTTGAAATAATATTTATATTTAGATAGATTTGAAATTTTAATTTATAAAATAGTTAGTATATATATAATAACAATTAATAGAATAATTTATATAATATATAAAATATATATAAAAATAATATATAACCATTTTAAAATAACATACATTTATTTTATTTTAAAGTTAACCCATAGTTAGTTAACACATACTACGGATGTAATATATTTGTAAATAAAAATATAAATTAGAGAGAAAACAAGAGAAAAAAATCAAGCTAAAAAATAAAGAAACGTCCAATAAAGTAGAAGGTTTGATATAATCGAATAAATAGATATTATATATTTAAATATTTTAAGAATATATAAAATAAATATTTATTTACAAATAAATATAAATAAACATGCTATATGATATCATGAGCTATTAAATTAAATAATAATATTAATAGGGGAGGGAAGGGGGTAGTGGCCGATAAGTAATATGCCTCCGAAGATTTCTAATATATCGATAAATACTGAATTTTAGGCTCTTATTTTTTTGAATTAGAAATCATATATTTCTAGAATACTGTGATTTCACTTTTATATATAAAGTGTTTATCCTAATAATATAAACGTTTGATTAGGCATTAAAAAAAGCACTAAAATAAGGCAAGGCTCTAGTAGTGGCCGTTAGTACCAGAAAATGTGATAGGTGTCTCGTAATGTATTCGATTTATATTTTGTTGATTATGTAATATTAAATAATTATATTTATGATGCATACGCACCTTATTTGATTCAATGATTTAATTATATATACACATACTCTTATATATAAATAAGCATAAATATATATAATCATGTTTTTTGTCAAAATTTGACATAAAATGATTATATAATAAATTAGAGTAATTAATTAATTATTTAAAAAAAAATGTACTATATATTATAGATATTTGGATCATCTAAATATTGTATATAGAACTTTTTATCCTATCAAGCACCATTTAAGCGTTAATTAAAACGGTCACTACTCCCTCCTCGGCTACTACCCCATTCCCTCCCCTATAATTCTGTACTAAATTCTGAATTAATATATATATATATATGTATGTGTGCATATGTGTATATAAGTGTTACATATACAACTAAAACTAAGTTTAACTTTACCAGACAACTTGAATAGCTATTCTGAAGGAGACGAAGATACAGGTATACGCATTCATGTGAACGAGTACGTGTGTGTGCGCGTGTGTGTACATGTGTATAGTATGTTTAACGCTTGTGGATAGTATGTGTATGGTTGGGGACATTCTCCAATTATCGACACTCTCCAAATATCGATCCCTCATATATTTTATAAGATACTAGTAGGGGAGAGTCTCCGATTACCGACCCCTAAATGACTATTTGTAATAACTTATTCAATATTCAATATATTTATTTGAAATTGTGTAAGTAGGATAATATTATGATAATGAATAATTTTGCTATTTTACATTTTTGATATAGGGGAAGTAACCTATTACGGAGACTTTAACAATAAATGGTCTTAACATTTTATGACTCAATATTTGTATTCAAAAATTTCAATTATTAATATTTTATGATTATAGATATTATTATGATTTTAACATTTTATTTAATCTTTTTATCCAATAGATAAATAATATCCAATTATCCGTATTCGGACATGGGTACCGAATACGGACACCCTGTGTTATAATACGGACACCCTATATACCACTAGAAAAACTATATATTATTGATGAACCAATGAGATAAATTACAATTACATTATTTATAATTTTATGAATAATTTAATATAATTTAATTAGTAATTAATTTATTAATTTTTATTATTTTATTTATTAATAATACAAATTAAGTAACTAAATAATAACATTTTTAGATTTAGCTTCATTGGTGTTATTAATATTATAACTCCCGCAACTTTTTTATGAAAATCAAAATAGTTGACACGCTGCGTGCTGATTGGTTATAGGGTGTCCGATGGACACTGTCCATATTAAGACATATATATATAACAATTATGTATATAATGTTTAGAATGCTTTAGTTTTTAATAATATATTGTTATGTTTTATATCGATATATTTGTATATTATTCGGAATGTTTTAAGTTGAAATTTGTTTCATAAATTTAAAAAAGTAATAAAACATCAGTTTATTTGATATATCAGCACTATTTTGATTAATTAAATAATAAAAAATAATTATTTAGACTAATTATATAATTATGAATATTTTATTCATTAAACATTTTTTTGTATGATTTATGGTTTCTGATATACCGATAGTGTCCGTATTCGGGAACTGTTCGTAATCGGTTACTTTCCCCTAAGTATATTGACAAAAATAAACCAGGGGGTCGGATACTGGATACATGTACCTAATACCGACCACGTTCTCCTATTATCGATCTCTTAAATACTCGTGGTATAAATAATTATAATATTATAATATCCAATCAAAATAACATATAGATAGTTATAATGAATTAAAAAACGCACGTAATTTATATATCTTTGAATTTAAGTTTTAATATTCATAATAAATTAATAATTGAACTTTATATTTCTATATTAAACTTAAAATTAACTGAATATGAATATAACTACATATACTAAATAAGTTCTGCAGTGCAGTGCTATACATGTATTATTGACGCTGTTTGTATTGTATTCAATATATATATGAGATTTCAATGACAAACTATTATTAAAATACACTATTGACAGGTTAAAATGATACAAACACAAATTATAAATAATTTCAAAGTAAAAAAAATATCTATTTTGATTGGATATTATAAATTACATGGAATCGGTATACAGTAATTTAGGGGGTCGGTAATAGGAAAATAATATGGTTTTCTATAATTAAGATATCTTGGTTAATACTTATTCAATTTATAATATATTAATAATTTTATAAATATTTAATGATCTACAATATTATGCGCAGTATTGAGTTTTCTATTAATTAATAAAGTATTTACAATGATTTAAAAAAAGTTATTATTCAAATATTTAAAAAGTAAAAACAGACTATTACATTTTATCAAATGACAATTGTAGGATTGGATATTTTTTAAACAAAATATTTATTCATATTTATTATTAAATTACTAACAGTTCATGTATATATATAATTGTTTGATATATCTTATAGTTATATCGATATTAGGAGGGGATCAGTAATCGGAGACTTTCTCCTATATATTAGAGATATCAACAAAATGTTACACACATACATTATTGTAATTATGGTAAATATGAATAAGTATTTTGTTTTTGATAATATTCAATACTACATTTATTATTTGATAACATATATTATTACATAATAACAATAATCTGGTTTACATATTTGTATAATAACATTTTTTAAATCATTGATAATACTTAATTAGTTCCAAAAAAAATGTCTACCTACAATTTATAAAAAATAATTAATTTGAAAAGTAATAACCCAGAGTTATAAATAATAGCAACACATATTATTACTTTACAATAAACTACCCACTTCATTAACTAAATATCGACCCCATATGATTTATAATATCCTATAAAAATAGATCTATGTTTAACTTTTATATTGTTCGTAATTTGTGTGTGTATTAATATAGAATAATGATTCATGATTCAGCTTCTTTAGTATATGTTATAGTGTTATTAGTATATATTCTCTTCAGAGTCAGTTAATATAAAGTTTAATATAGTAATATAAAGATTAAATATAAATTTAATATAAATACTAAAACTTAGATTCAATGATATATACATTGCGTGCGATTTTTAATTCATTATATATTTACGCTATTTTAATTTGATATAATAATAACACGATCTATCTGAGGATATCAGAGGGTATCTCTAGGTATCTCAGGCTATTGTAAGTGTCGGTAATTGGAGAATGGGTCAGTACCACGCATTGTTATCCAATAACCGACACCTGTTTATTTTCGACAATACATGTAATGCTAAAAATTAAAAAAAGAAAAATTATGTATTGCCATTATATTATTCTAATTTCACAAATATATATATATCGAATATTGAATAATTTATTACAAATATTCGCGAAGGGGTCTGTAATGTAATACTGTGCCCTATATAGACATGTGCGCATGTGCGCATGTATTGGTGTACACGTTTACTTGTGGTTGTGTGTATAAACCTATAAATACATATATACATATATATTTCATTTAATTGAATATTATTAATGAGTTTATAAAAGTGTATCATAGTTTACTTACACATACACACACATACACACACCACACGCACCACACGCACATACATACGCGCACACACATACACACACATACATATATAATACTTTATTTATTATTAGTAAATAAGATATTATAGATTATTTAATTGCTTTTCTATTTATTGAATATTTAATGGAATTTTGTTCCAAAGTTTGACTCCAATAATATGTATAATATATATTTCATTTTTAGATGATGTTGTATATAATATATTAAAGTTTGGATTATTTCCTAATATATATTGGTTTTATTTGAATATATATGAAATAAATGTGAACATATTTGAATTATATGTGTATAATATATTATGTATACAGTGTATACAGTGTATATATATATATATATATATATATATATATATATATATATATATAAACTGTATACAGTATACAGTATACATATATTAATATATGTGTGTATATTTTAATACGAATGTTTCTGTAAGCGGCTATTTTTGATTCATTTAGTTATACAGCAGTATGTATATGTATTGCCTATATGTATTGTTATACGATAGTATGTGTGTATGTGTGTGTATGTGAATGTGTGCGTGTGTAGCATTACGTTGTTTATGTTGTGTATAATTGTATTCATTATATTTAGAATATAAAAAATATAAGATTCAAGAAATTGAAAATAAAGGTTTTTATTTAGTTTATTTTGTAGTTTTATTTATTTATCGTGTTAGTTTGCATTATATATTATAATATATTGAGGTATACCTCTACTATTATTATATAGTATTAAATTATATATATATAAAGTTATTATACAATATTGTCCAATAATGCAGCGTTATTTTATAAACATTATTTTATTACTATAAATATATATATATATATATATATATATATATATATATATATATAATATTATAATATTATAATATTATAATTAAATATATAATATTTAATTAAATATTATTCACGACATTTAGCGAAGAATGAAGAAAATGACAAAATAGTATGTCTACGAAATATAACAATAGCCGTTATATGTTAGCCACTGTATATGTACTAATATGATATATATATATATATATATATATATATATACATAAATTAACATAACATACAATAATATATTATCTTTACGTCGTATTATTCATAGTTAATATTTACGTACGATATCGTCTTCATGGTCACCTTTAAAGTTCAACACTTGCTTAAATAAAATAATGCATTTTTTTAAATAAATGGCATAATATGTATAAAACAATAAAATAACACCATGGTGTCCTACTATAACACTTGCGGTATAAGATATTAACACATAATGTTATAAG
This sequence comes from Osedax fenrisi, assembly GCA_964019155.1. Taxonomy (NCBI): domain Eukaryota; kingdom Metazoa; phylum Annelida; class Polychaeta; order Sabellida; family Siboglinidae; genus Osedax; species Osedax fenrisi. The sequence goes on from OZ025244.1 coordinate 34,154,921, forward strand.
TATAAATCTTTCTATACTATATTTTATAATAAGTTTTATAACATTTATTATGGTATTCCATTTAATCATATTTTATAATCATTTTTACTATTTATTATTAATAATATTTCCATTTGTATATAATTTATAAACAAAAATAAATGTGTATACATTTATATTATATTTATTAAACTTTGTATTTGTATCATGATACACTGAAATATAGATATTGTCATCTTGATAACTGAACAAATAGGAACACTTGTTTTGTCATATTTTATACCGTATAATTTGACATTTTATTTCAGTATACATATAAATAGATGGTATAACATATATTTATGTATAGATTTATAATTATGGTTATACCGGGAAGTATAAATTGTTAACAATTATAGTTACTATATACTATAGTATATCATAGCCTCCTTCATAAGCTAAATGAGACTATCATGCATCCCAACGCTATCCCAACGCGGCAATAAGGCGGGACAGTATTAACGACCTACCCTTACACACACAGGTACTATAGTTATAGTAGGATCTCTACTCGCCTATCTGGTCAGTCTAGGTGACATCACGGATGACCACAACGATGACGCAATAGTATCCGGTGGTCTCAGTCATTCGAGGACATCATCTAGTATCGGATTCCTATCATCTCATGCCGGAACTATCTACACGCTACTAGGCTTAGTACTAGTGGTATCACTGGTGTTGTTAGGCCTGACATCGGCATGGCTCAAACAACACGACCAAACCCGAATCTCTAACGTAGATGTAGCTTCACTCGTAGCCTGAACAGGTTGATGGGTGTGAGCACCCACAACGAATACTAGAAAAGAACCTAAGAATGACACTCGACCGTCTGCCAATAGCTGATTCTATTATCCGCCCTAGATCCGAAATAAATCACAATTATATTTCTCTGTTAAATAAAATATCACAAGCACGTATTTTAATAAATTGTGTTACTAAATATATATTCTATTAAATAGTATATATCATAGCCTATATGCTCATTTTTATATACATCACTTGATGTATGATAATTATTAAATAATATTGCATACATATATATATATATATATATATATATGAATTAATTAATTAAACTATAATGTATGTATACAATATAGAAAATTCCTCTCTGATGTATTACGTACTTAACAAACAATACAAAAACACAAACGCAATATATAAATGGTAGTTAATGAAAATAAGAAATAATATATACATAAATCATATAAATTATATACACATAGTTTAAAAAGTGTTGTACGTAATTTTAGAACAATACAATGATTATATATTGCGTAGATCATATGGTAGGGTAATCCATGTAGGGGAATTATGTCTAATACGGGCCACTTTTTTTGTTATCAAATAACTTTTTTATTTATGATGAGAAATTAATGAAATTTAATCACGATTTAGATATTATAAACGTCAATAACATTACAATTTCAATTTTTGTAAAAATGTTATGTATCGTTGAAAATGTACCCGGCCTGTATTGCAAACAATGTTTGTAATACGGGCCATGTGGTTTTAATACGGGCCGGGTAAAACATCCAATAGATGGCGAAACTAGTTATCATTATTCAACCAATCAAATGAATTGTTATATTGATGATACAATTTTCACGCTATAAGAATACTTATCACGCATACTTTAATTTATTTCAGTGATTTAAACTAATGTTTCCTACACCATAGTTAACTACGGCAACCTACTAATGTAACCCCGGATGTAACTACGGATGTAACCTACATATCTAGTAGATAATATCTACGTTATTTCTATATATATAGGAATAAAATAAATAATAGATTACATAAGTTAATTTAAATAAGTAGTAGTAGTAGTAATAGTAGTAATAGTAGTAATAGTAGTAATAGTAGTAATAGTAGTAATAGTAGTAATAGTAGTAATAGTAGTAATAGTAGTAATAGTAGTAATAGTAGTAATAGTAGTAATAGTAGTAATAGTAGTAATAGTAGTAATAGTAGTAATAGTAGTAATAGTAGTAATAGTAGTAATAGTAGTAATAGTAGTAATAGTAGTAATAGTAGTAATAGTAGTAATAGTAGTAATAGTAGTAATAGTAGTAATAGTAGTAATAGTAGTAATAGTAGTAATAGTAGTAATAGTAGTAATAGTAGTAATAGTAGTAATAGTAGTAATAGTAGTAATAGTAGTAATAGTAGTAATAGTAGTAATAGTAGTAATAGTAGTAATAGTAGTAATAGTAGTAATAGTAGTAATAATAGTAGTAATAGTAGTAATAGTAGTAATAGTAGTAATAGTAGTAATAGTAGTAATAGTAGTAATAGTAGTAATAGTAGTAATAGTAGTAATAGTAGTAATAGTAGTAATAGTAGTAATAGTAGTAGTAGTAGTAGTAGTAGTAGTAGTAGTAGTAGTAGTAGTAGTAGTAGTAGTAGTAGTAGTAGTAGTAGTAGTAGTAGTAGTAGTAGTAGTAGTAGTAGTAGTAGTAGTAGTAGTAGTAGTAGTAGTAGTAGTAGTAGTAGTAGTAGTAGTAGTAGTAGTAGTAGTAGTAGTAGTAGTAGTAGTAGTAGTAGTAGTAGTAGTAGTAGTAGTAGTAGTAGTAGTAGTAGTAGTAGTAGTAGTAGTAGTAGTAGTAGTAGTAGTAGTAGTAGTAGTAGTAGTAGTAGTAGTAGTAGTAGTAGTAGTAGTAGTAGTAGTAGTAGTAGTAGTAGTAGTAGTAGTAGTAGTAGTAGTAGTAGTAGTAGTAGTAGTAGTAGTAGTAGTAGTAGTAGTAGTAGTAGTAGTAGTAGTAGTAGTAGTAGTAGTAGTAGTAGTAGTAGTAGTAGTAGTAGTAGTAGTAGTAGTAGTAGTAGTAGTAGTAGTAGTAGTAGTAGTAGTAGTAGTAGTAGTAGTAGTAGTAGTAGTAGTAGTAGTAGTAGTAGTAGTAGTAGTAGTAGTAGTAGTAGTAGTAGTAGTAGTAGTAGTAGTAGTAGTAGTAGTAGTAGTAGTAGTAGTAGTAGTAGTAGTAGTAGTAGTAGTAGTAGTAGTAGTAGTAGTAGTAGTAGTAGTAGTAGTAGTAGTAGTAGTAGTAGTAGTAGTAGTAGTAGTAGTAGTAGTAGTAGTAGTAGTAGTAGTAGTAGTAGTAGTAGTAGTAGTAGTAGTAGTAGTAGTAGTAGTAGTAGTAGTAGTAGTAGTAGTAGTAGTAGTAGTAGTAGTAGTAGTAGTAGTAGTAGTAGTAGTAGTAGTAGTAGTAGTAGTAGTAGTAGTAGTAGTAGTAGTAGTAGTAGTAGTAGTAGTAGTAGTAGTAGTAGTAGTAGTAGTAGTAG